>CM021103.1:387250761-387515536 GCA_007115665.2 Sequoiadendron giganteum | reverse complement strand
AAATAATTTAAAGAATTAAGATTTCAAAAATTAAAAATCCATTAAGCCTTTCAAAAATGAAAAAAAAAACTTTACCCAAAAAATTGAAAACTAATTTAAGTAATTAAAATTTTACATTATAAAAAGCAACAAGATTTTCTAAAACTTAATAAAATATGTTGATATAAAAATATTATATATAGGCCTCCTTTCGCAAAAATCAGCCTTCCAATACTAGATCCACTATGTTTGGTGCTACCAAACAAAGGCCCTATCTGTTTGAACCCTTTGTTTGTCTCTAAATGTATCCACCTAATTTACCGATTCGTTTTTGGATTCGAGTACGGGTACGCAAATCCGGTACGGGATTCGGCAAAAAAAAATTTGGGGTTGGGTATGGCTTGGATTCGGCAATACAAAAAACATATAAAAATCAGAAATATATACATATTTGCAGCAGTAATTGAGTTTAGAATACACCACCATATTAATAGTCTAATAACATAGCAAAAATACATCACCACTTTCATAGTCAAATATTAAAATATTAGTGATACTCAAAAGTCGAATGTCATGATATAAAATTATAAATTAAAGTTCAAACATAAAATGTCAAGTGTTTACAGTCAGCTATTATTGATCAATGATCAATGATCAATCTAAATCATATGGGTCATCAAAAAAAGCAGCATCATCAGCATCATTAGATGATACATTTTGTGTAGAACCACAAACAGCATTAGTGGCACTCGCACAAGCACTGCCACTAGCACTAACACTACCACTCTCATACTCAGTAGCTGCTTCAGGCTCATAGTCATCATCAATATCAAGTGCAGCTAAGTGACTTGTGGAAGCATCCAAGTCAAGCTGCTCTGGCTCAATATCCCACCTCCTTGTATCTCCTTCTTTGTAGGAACTTTGCTTATGTGTAAGGAGGCGCAAGTTTGAATGCACATACACCAAGTCCTCTGCCTTTTTTGAATGTAGCCTATTGTTTTTTATTGAGTGGATGAAGGAGTATGTGCTCCAATTCCTCTCAAAAGCCGATGAACTAGCAACCTATTAAGACCAAATTAAATAGTTAAGAGTTACAAAATTAATAAAAATATAAATTATAAATTAAAATTAAAATTACGAAATATAAAACTTACTTGGGATAAAATTTTAATTGCAATAGGTTGGAGGTGCATGTATTCTTGCCCATGGAAGTACCACCAACTATGAGCATCCACCCTGGCCTTGTCTCTAAGAGCATCCATATTCTGATTAACAGTACCAGAGCATGCAAAAGCCATGAACTCAACCCTCACTCGATCACGTTGGTCACGATCACTGAAGATTCTACGAAGTGCTGCCTTGTACCCTTGACCCACTTCAACATCCCTATATGGAGCAACTCTTGGTGAAGCAGAAAGTATCTCAGGACTATAATATTTGGGACTCAATGCAAAAGCGAGAAGATGCAATGGAGTGGTCATTTTGTTCCATCTATCAACCATGATTTCCTGTAGCTCTTTGAAGAATTTTTCTTCAGGATCTTCCTCTTTTGCATTGATGATGGTTTTCATATTCTCAATCATTGAGTCAATACCATCGTATACTTCTCCCAAACAAGGTCTATCCATGTCTGTGTAACGGATCATGCTCAATATAGGCTCAGTGAAACTAACCAGGTACTCAACACGATCCCACCAACTATCATCTAGGATCCTTTGCTTGACCCTATTTGCCCTTTCACTGCTAGATTGCCTCCATATGGACCAATTAGGGCTGATTACCATGGTACAAAGTGCCTCACGAACCTTTATAAGTCGCCTCAACACAATTGTGTTGGAGGCAAAACGGGTCTTAGCAACTTATTTGGAAATCAAAATTAAAATTAAAATATAATTTAAATTTATAAATACTTTACAAAATCAAATGAAAATTTAAAATTTAAAAATATTGAGAATTAACTTACCTTCAACAATTCCAATTTTGAGAATTGTCTGAATATTCCTTGTGTCATATGGTGGTTGGTGACAAACATTTGGATGTCTTCGCCCTCAGCATACAACTGTTTGATCCACTCAATTTTGGATCCAATTTTTTGTAGCATTATATTGAGGGAGTGGACAGGACAAGGTGTCCAAAAAATGTGGGGATACTTCTCCTCAATCAATAACCCTGCAGCCCTACAATTTTTGGCATTGTCAGTTACAACTTGCACAACATTTTGATGGCCCACTTCTTCAATAACTTGGCAAAGGATGTTAGCAATAAATGGACCATCTTTCACCTGTCCTTCACAATCCACTGCTCTCAAAAACATTGCCCCTTTAGGGGACATGGCAATAACATTGATCAATGGGTGATTTTTTGCATCTTTCCATCCATCAGAAACGATGGTCACCCTTGTTTCGATCCATGAATCCCTTATGGGCTTCAATGAGTCTACTACATGTTTCACCTCTTCCTCCAATAAGGTGCAACGCACCTTCTCAAAACCTGGGCCCTTATACCCCTTTGGAGCCTCATTAATAGATTTCACCATTTTTTGCCAATATGGTGAACGAACAACGTTGAATGCCAATC
This sequence comes from Sequoiadendron giganteum, assembly GCA_007115665.2. NCBI lineage: Eukaryota > Viridiplantae > Streptophyta > Pinopsida > Cupressales > Cupressaceae > Sequoiadendron > Sequoiadendron giganteum. The sequence goes on along the minus strand of CM021103.1, from coordinate 387,512,980 downwards.
CATTGGCATAGACACATCTTGCTATGTTTTGATCAGCAATATCTCTTGCCTCATTCTGAAATGAAGCTTCCAACGGTCCCTTAGATCTTTTATTTGATGAGGGCACGGTTTGTTGTTGAGGGATGTTCATAAATGGATGGCTTTGTGTAGGCGGAATATAAGTAGGTGGTGGTGTAGGGGGTTTCATGGATCGAGATCCTTTCCTCAAAGGATGGCTTGTTTTAAGACTACTCGCTGTATGCTCTGATTTTTCTTGCTCAGCAATATATTTCAACACTACATCATCTGGAAGGCCTTTGCCATCACCAGAAGGAGGTCCTGGACAAGGTTTGATGCCATTATCAGGGATCTTACATTATCAGGGATCTTACACAAGTGGGCTCTCACTCGATTGTATGAGCTCGTATATTGAACTTTGCAATGACCACAAATCCAAATAAATACTCCACCACCTGGACATTGTTGAACCATTTCTACATATTTCCAAAGGGGAGAGGTTGCATTTATTTTGAAACGAGATTGGCTTGAGGAAGAACTGGATGCCATTGTAATACCTAAGGCACAACAAATTGAAATAATTTTGGTATTGAAATTTGAAACTAAAAAACTTAAAAGAATGAGAACAATCAACAAAACAAAATAGTTCATTTGTTAAAAAAAATGTAAGAAAAAAATAAAAAACTTCAAAGAAACCTACCTGTTTTGAACAAATCTTGCTCTACAATCTTCTTGGCAATGAACGGACACTTGCAAGTGCTTAGGAATAGCACAACAATCAACTTTGAACAACCAACGATCAGCCTTCAAGTCTATTCAAGCTTGTGCAAGCAAGAGAGAAAGTTCAGCAATGGAGGCAAAAAAACTTGTTTTTCATTCACAAATTGTTAAATGAGATTGTTTTTACCTATTTAGTGTATTTGGAGGGACAAATTAAGGTTGCAATGATTATTAAAATATTAAAAAGTCAATATTCGGTCAAAAAAATGAATTAAAAATGCAAATAAAACGCCTTTTTCTGCGGACTGGGCGTTCTCATGCCTGGATTCGTCGCAAATTCACCTTGGATTCGTTTTGCCGAATCCTGGACGAATCCGCAGGCGCCCAGCGAATCCAGTTGGAATCCACAGGTACAAAAACGTATCCTGGGCGAATCCGGAGCGTACCGTACCCAAATCTCGTACCCGATACGTATCGAATTGTATCCGGGGCCGTTTTTAGGCGAATCGGTAACTTAGGTATCCACAACCTGTTCAAAATCTTTGCCAATTTCGGATTCGTTGATTTTCCGCTACACAAATGAAAATCACATTTCCCATTTGGTTTTTCGTTAACATACTATCATCATTTGGAGCTGCCTGTATGTGATTAAAATAGCTTGTAATTGATTAGTCTTTCTATACTTTTAAAGTTCATTTAGAGAAGAGTGCATAGAAAATAATGTAGTTCCTTTGAAAATCTCTATATATAATGTTTATTTCAAATTACTAAGTTTTTATATTAAGTCTGAGTCCAAATCCAAACTTAAGCATGTGAAGTCTGACTTTTGCTACCATAATTTCCATATTTAAAAATCATTTTTCCTAGTAAAGATTTAAATTATTTTTGTTGTGGACTAAACAACATTGATTCATAATTTCCATACCAAAAAATTGAAGTTTCCTAGTTAAGATTTTAAGTTATTTTTGTCATGAACTAAACAAGAACAATTCAAGATATGTCATGTGTAAAGTCCCTTGCCAATTTGAACGATAATTTTTCCGAAGTGCTTAATATGACATATTTCATTTAAGCAACTGAAATCTGAACTTGCATGCTAAATTTTTCTAATATTTGACAAGAGAAAGCAAGACTAGATATATCACTGGTTATTGCTTTACATATACAACAATGCAAAAGGACGGGTAAACGAAGACACAATTACTGAATTAGTTCACCCTTCTAGACCCCAATCGAATTTTGCATCTCAAGGTTATTGCAATTCTTTCATAGTAACATTAATAAGACTTTATCAGCAGAGATTACACTGTTTTCTGAGTTTGATAAGGACTGATTACAAAGATAGTAAGACTCAGATTAAGACAGCAGACCCTAAACAATCCTGGGAATTCATTTATGATCAAACTGATATGCAATTTCAGAGTGCAATAAAGACTGTAACAGCAGTATGCAATGCGATTTTCTGAAGTTACAATGACTGTAAATGATAAATAGCAGCCTCAGATCATAACAGCAAAACCTTAGACTCTTCACCTAGCATAAAATGCAATTACAATCACATATTCTGCTGATTACAATGCATAGAATTACTCAGACCTGGTATACTAATCGACCTCAGCCTGGAAGTGATGGAGACGGCTTCAGGAATGCCCAGAATGCATAGACAGCAATAAAAATCACTTCTTTGACAATCGATTCTCCTGTATAGTGGTGCACTCAGCCTTATTTATTCCAGGCGCCTCCTCTAAAGACTTCTAGCATTGACCACACCCAGGTTACAAGCTGGTAATGAGTCGCTCCCTTCCCATATTAACACGTCCTTCTCTTGTTCTGCCCAAACTCTTCAAAACCACAACTCTTACACGGTTATTATCCTTGGGTAAGCTGCACCTAGGGTTTCTGAAAAACCACAACCCCCTTAGTAGCTGATACAAACCACAAAGGAAGTCATTCGATGCATTATTTGCTTCAGCTGGTAACATACATGACTGTAATCTCTCACTCAAAAAAAACCCTTGACAACTTCAAACTGAAAGCAATCCATCTCCTCTAATTTGGCTACTGAAAGTGACCACTAGATTTGCATTTTCTCCACCTGTAGAAAACCTAAGTGGCTTTCTCCATGATCTGCAGCTAGGGTAGATAGTTTCACTACCGAAAGTGGTGCCCTAGGGTTCCCAAACCCATAGACCAAAGAAGCTTCAAAAAAGCTCTCCAATGAGATAATAACTTCAAGCATGAGAGAAACGAGCTCCTTCTTGCCCTTTTAAATAACTCCTTGTACTTCTAGAAAGATCTAAAAAGAGTTTTCACCAAGCTTTTAGAAGAATATTTTAATATTCCTTAAAGTGAACTTATAATATTTTTTTTTCATTTAAGTCACTTTTAAAAAAATATTAATAAAGTCACTTTATAATCTTTATTCTTTTATTTGAGTCACTTTAATTAAATTAATTAACAATAAAGTTAACTTTATGATTTAATTTATTTAGATAAATTTATAAATAATTAATTTAATATTATTCCCTTATTTCACCTTTAGCCTTCAAGCTAAATGATACGCATGAGTGGTTACTAAGAAGGGGACATTACATAATGTTCCCTTCTTCGACTTAGGCGTTCGAGGGAGTTTCATTAGCCTATTTTATTCTCGTAGGCTATTTTGGAGAATTAAAAAGGGAATAATTTAATTAATTAAATTAAGTTGCCTTAAATTAAGATTTCGGACAAGTTGTATTTAATTAATTTTTATGAAGTGACTTAAGCCAAAAAGCAAAAATAATATTAAGTCACTTTATGTGGGCCAAAAAAATTATTATTTTAATAAAGGTGAATTTAAATTATAACTTCTTGAAAGTTCCCACGGAAGTTGTAAAAGAGGAATGAAGGAGCTCATTTACACATCTTGGTCATTTTATTTTCTCTCATTTGCAAGGTTTGGACTGCGAGTTCAACTTCAAACCTTAGGACGAAAATCCTAGAGGTATTTGGCTTCAAAGATGAAAGATTTCTTTTTGACTTTCTTTCTAGTCAAATTCATGGTGGATTCACATAGGATTCAATATTGTACTTAAACAGAGAAACAAAAAATTTATTTATAGCTGCCCGCATCAAAATCTCAGTGAATGTGTGTGCAGTGAAAATGGTGATTATTCAATATTATTTTAGTGCTGAGTTACCTCAGCCATATCCCACTAAGGATCCTCAAAGAGGGTCCTACCGTTTGTTGCAAGAAGGAAGAGGTTGATTCATACTTATGAAGGCTTAAAGCCTTTTTCCTAATGTCAACGTGACCTTCCCAAGGCTCTGCAAAATTAGCCACTGCATATTCTAAGGAGGTGCTGCTTCCATAAGGCTGTCGTAGTATTTTCAAGCCTGTCGTACCAGTGTGGAGGCTGTATAGCTAAGGGAAATTATAAAAAGGTTGCTGATTGGATTTTGACTATTCAGCAATTTTGTTTGTGAATGTTGATGATTTAATAAAAATACTACTGCTGTAAAGAATTTCTGAGGATATCAATTTTATAAAATCAATACACAGAAGTATAAAATTTTGTTTGTTGATCATTTTATGCAATAATTTTGTATAAATGAAGTATTATCAATATTTGGGATTGGAAATTCAAAGCTATGATGATTATTTAAAATATTCCTTCAAACAAGTTGAAAATCAAACTCAGATCAGCTGAATGCAAACTGTCTGACGAAATGTCTGTGCATCACAAACTGTGAAAATTGCAATTTTTTGGTTAAATATTTTGGTACAGTATACTACAAGATAAGGAAGTCAAATATAGATAATTCAAGAACTAAAATGATTTGAATATTAATTGAAAGATACAACAACATAGGCAATAAACTTGTCTGTTATTCAATCTAGGTGAAACATATAATGGTTTAAATCTACTATCTTAGATGCTAGTTTATATGTTCAATTAGATTCCTTAAGTTATTTGTGATATTCTTCAAATGGAAAAGCACAATCACAATGAGAAATCAGTTTATCGATATCCATACCTGTATAGCAACACGAGCAGAAAATTTTACAAGCTCTTCTTCTGTAAGCTTCTCAGAGGCACTTTTTCCTCGCCCAGGCTTTGAAATACTTTTCAATTTATGTCTTGCTGTCAGCCCTTCCTCAAAATGCATCTGGATGAAAAAGGTTAATGAAAAATAAGTTAAGAATTATTAAAACAATAAAAATTTACATTAAATTTCCACATTTATGCATATCTTTTACAAGTCCACACTATAGGTTATCAAAGAAGCATTATAAAGCTATTTAAGATCCAAGATACTTCTGAATTGGCAAAGGGAAATCTATGCTCCTTATACCAAGACAAATCTTCATAGAACATGATTTCACATTCAAAATACTAAAACCATAGCCAATGCATATCTTCCTCTGCACAGTGCAAATAATTAGTTTATCGGTATATTAAGTTATTTTACCAGTTGTTTGTGTTTCCTGATAAAAAAATAAACTATATATCAAAAACCGCATTAAAACATTACCTGCTGAAAACATGCCTTTACAATTGTAGCCTCTTACCAACACTTAAATCATATTTGAATAAAAGAGCAATACAAACCAGTTACATACAAGATACAAGAAAACATTGTGTACAAAATTACAAATAATTTTACAAACTACAATATAGAATATTAGAAAATGACAACCAAAGATACTAACACTACTGAATATAACATTGACATAGATATAGGCTACATAGATAACACCATTGGCTAATCTCATTAAGCTTAGTTATTATACTTATGGCTTAATCTAAGGATGAACATAATACATGTTATAAGCCCATGTATCTTTCGGGAATAAATGGAAAATAAAATAATTAGGATTCTATCCTATGATACAAATACATAGTTTTAGGAAGAAATTAGTCGATAGAAGAATAAGTATACTCCAGACAAGAGACTTGGCTGCTTAATTTTTTAGATGTCCCATTGAAACTTAGTTAACATGCAGTTAGAATATTAGTTATGCATATAAACCTCAGGTAACCAAATAATTAAGGAAGATTTTGCATGCAGACTCCTCTTCTCTCTTCAGCCCTATTTCTTTATAAAGGGCTGATAATAATCATTTCAAGAGTTAGAATATAAGATATTCAGAATTCTGTAGCAGTTTCTCATTATTACAAATAGGAAGGGTGACAACGGATCCCCTTACTTGAGGCCCCTAGAGGCTTCAAAAAAAAATCAAGAGATCCATTCACCAAAACAAAACACCTTGGGCTACCAACACAACTAAAAATCCAATCCATCCAACTTGTCTTGAAACCAAAAGCTTTTAGTACCTTGAAAAGAATCCTCCAATCTACTTTATCATAACCTTTCCGTATATCTAGCATAGCCAACATTTGTTGTTTACCTATTGATAAGGCTGAATGAATAGTTTCTTGAGCTATAATGACTACGTCCAAAATTGACCTTCCTAGCACAAACCCCATCTGCTCCTCTGCAATCATATCTAAGAGGATTTTCTTGAGCCTATTGGCCATTACTTTTGCCAATATTTTGTGGATTGTGTTGCATAATGAGATAGGTTGATATTCATCCATTGAAAGTGCTTGCTCCTTTTTTTGAATTAGAGCTATAAATGTGTTGTTTACATCCCCCGACAATTTTCCCTCTCTTCAGGAATCCTCTATTGCCTCACAGACATCCTAGCCAATAATGTGCCCCAAGGGCTTTGTCTGGGTGTAGTTGTCAGGCAGCATCATTTATCTCTTCCTCAGACAGTGCCCCCATTAGCATCCTATTTTGTTCCTCTATCACCAGTTTAGGAATGCATTCCAAGAACTGACTTTGAGATAGAATATTGGATCCCTCCCAATTATTGAGTAAATTCTGAAACTAATCCATTGCCTCCCTTTTGATGGTGACAGGATCTTCAAAGATAAAACCATCACCAAGGCCATTGCTTTTGCCAATATTTTGTAGATTCTGTAGCATAATGAGATAGGTCGATACTCATCCATTGAGAGTGCTTGCTCCTTTTTTGGTATTAGAGCTATAAATGTGTTGTTTACATCCCTCAGCAATTTTCCCTTTCTTCAGGAATCCTCTATTGCCTCACAGACATCGTTGCCAATAATGTGCCAGCACTTATGGTATAAGGCAGCAGAGAAACCATATGGACCAAGGGTTTTGGGTTTCGTCTGGGTGTAGTTGTCAGGCAGCATCTTTTATCTCTTCCTCAGACAATGCCCCCATTAGCATCCAATTTTGTTCCTCTATCACCAGTTTAGGAATGCATTCCGAGAGCTGACTTTGAGATAGAATATTGCATCCCTCCCAATTATTGAGTAAATTCTGAAACTAATCCATTGCCTCCCTTTTGATAGTGACAGGATCTTCAAAGAGAGAACCATCATCCAATCTTAACTGACTGATTCTATTCTGAAATCTTCTTAACTCTCATGGCATTATGGAAGTATTTAAAATTCGTGTCCCCTTCCTTAAGCCATACCTCTCTTGACTTTTGCCTCCAAAACATTTCTTCCTTGGCTAGGAAATCCGAATGATTTTCTCAAAAGTTCCTTTTCTGCAAGATATTTATTTTGATATGTCCCTGCATGAAAACTTCCCCATTGTGGATTTGAATTCTGCCTTCTAATTCTATTTTTGTCTCAAAGATGTTCTTGAAGTGGTTCTTGTTCTAGACTTCTAGGCTTTCAGCTGCCTCTTGATGTATTTGAGCTTTTCTACTAAACAAAACATTTTGGTCCCAACAAAAGAACCTTCACACCACCAACCATTTTAATGCAGTCAAGGTCCCAATGCCCAGTGAAAGGCAACTTGGGCCTTGCAACTCCACACAAATGCATACGATTAAAAACAAAAAATATGTCAGAATTTCTTTTTTTAAGAGCATTAGAATTCACCTTACAACCAACACACAGCCATGCAGCCTAACAACAAAAGTTAAACCACTCAAAAAATCAAAATTACCACTCCAACAGGTGTACAAAGGCATAGATAACAATAGCTTGGAATTCATCCCAAGATTCTCCTTTAGACAATCATGTGTGCACCAGCATTTCCACGAGTTTTGAATTTTTACAGTTTTTTGTTCTATCTTTCATTATTCTGCCTTCTCTATTTGACCCACCTACAGATGTATTCTAGTATGAACTCAGCTACTCAATATAGTGGAGCTGGCAGCAATTAACCAAGGAATAATTCCTATGATCAAGAAACAATGACAACTGCAGCAAATGGTAGTGGAAGATGCACCCAGTCAGCAATTAAAACTGTAACCGCCAGCCAAGAATAAGCAAGAGATTAATAACCATGACTCTACTAAAATACAAAGCCAGCAAATAGATTGCCACCCCCTGAAGACCATGACCCGCGATTTAACCTTACTCACACAGCATAGGAGAAAAATCCGTGGGTCCCACAAATACCAATCAACAGAAAACAAAAAAAGAGAATAACCACTCCACATGAAACCTTTGGCAGGTCCCAAAAACGGCTAAGATGAAATACTGAGCAAAAAGAATATAATCCAGCCAAAAGAATAAATTAGTGTGTCCTAGCCAAGCCATGTGATCCCAATAAGGTTTTGGAATTTTCTGCCTACATTGGACCCATTTTATTTTTATATAATCCCCAGAATTCTAAGAACTACTAAGGAATAAAATGTCTGGATCTAGTGGCAAACAAAGGTAAGCACCCAAAGAAGTCATTGGACCCAAATTCAGTTGGGTACATACTAGGTGAGTAGCCAAGCAAATTTGTGGTTCAAATCCCACACCCAAAATGAACCCTCTGTGAACCATAGCTTTAATTTTTTTAATTTTTTTTGTTTTTTCTTTACACTCTAATTCTTTATTTTCTTACCACAGTTCATGGAAAGAACAAACAAAACACCCCTGCTCCTTGCCACAACAAATGCTGTTTCTCCATTAATTGCATAAGACTTGTATAAATAGTGCAATTACACCTAGGAACCCGAGAAGAATATCATAATAAGGCCATTATTACCTAGCTTCTCCTCCTAATTACGTTTTCATCCAATGATGGCCAATGAGTATGTGAATCAAAATGATGGTGTTTTAGTGATGTTATTGTTGACCATGCTGCCGTTGTTTTAAATTTGTACACTGCTTTTTCACTTTATCTTTATTGGATTTTGTGGGCGGGAGTTTTAACTTTTATGGCTTGTTTTTTTATGGTACAGCTTGGAATATTACCTACTGCATTTCTATAAAAAGCAATAATTACTGGCTTCATGTTAATAAAAACAATGCATGCTTTATTCTTTAGCACCTTGAAGTGACCACTGCATTCATATCATGGGTTACATTTATTTAAAGGCACAAAATGTTATTTGTTCTCAATGCATTCTATTTAATTATTTATTCAGCATTTAAGTGTCAATTTTACATTTATTGAAATTTCCTAAATTAACATACATTTAGCTTTTAAATGTATGCTTTACCCTATAAATGTATGCAGTATGTGGTTTTCTTAACACACATATAGTGAGGTCTAAGTTGTCGGTTCGGGTTTGAGTTTGAAGTTTGGGTTCACAATATGGCAGTTTTTTCCTCCAGGTTTGGGTTCACAGTACACCAGACTTTTTTGCCAAGTTTGGGTTCTGGTACAACTGTACAATATATACATTAAAAAGATAAAATTGTTAATAAACCTAGGTTAGGCACCCAAGAGCCACAAAAAATGTCATTGAATATTGGATTCTTAAACATTGAGTTCAAAAAGATCCACATAAGATTTAATATCTATCCCTTCTCTACTATCAATTATAAAGACCATAATACATTGTGAACATCACTCACATTATTGTAATTATCAACACCCCACCCCCAAATCTGACAAATTCAAGGAACAGAGTCTTCAGCCAATCTACAATGTATTGCAGATCTTTGGATCATCGAATGAATACTCTTGCTTTGTGAGAGTTCCTTCCTCTTTTTCTTTTTTTCCACTTATATGATATATCCAATCCAACTCTTGCGGAGAAAACTTTAGAGGGTCCTCTATATTATGAATATCTAGAGAGGCATTAGACAAATCTCTAAAAAAACCACTAAGTAAATCCTTGGCACATTCTAAATTTGGCAGCATGCTTTTTGATCCTATAGGATTTTGAACCATCTCCTTACTTTCTAACGTATTGAAAAGAACCATAGAGTCAAGCTTGCTTGAACAATAAATCAAAGCATTAGCCTTCACTTCTGCGCAGATCAAATCCAAAGAGGTCGTCATAGGTTCATATTTATCCTGAACCTAACAAATAATCAAATGATGGTGGGATTTTGCTCAATCCTACCTCATAGGATTTTTATGCCCCTTAGGCAAGGAATTAATAATACTCATTCTACCACATTTTGAGGCACAATGCCCACAACCATAGCATCTTTTGCATCTAAAACTTAACTTCTCATAATCCATGGTGTTCCTGAACCTAACAAATAATCAAATGATGGTGGGATTTTGCTCAATCCTACCTCATAGGATTTTTATGCCCCTTAGGCAAGGAATTAATAATACTCATTCTACCACATTTTCAGGCACAATGCCCACAACCATAGCATCTTTTGCATCTAAAACTTAACTTCTCATAATCCATGGTGTACCTCCATTCCCTATCCCCTGCAATCAAAGTAATTTCTTCAAGAAGCTCATTACCAAGGTTTGCTTCTACGTATAACTAGGCATAGGTGGTACATGTCAAGCAAACCAATTTTCCAAAAGATTTTGAAATAGTAGTTGTTGAGCACAATATGGTACATCCTTTACTTTTCAAAATCAAAATAATTATATCAGCTACTCATATGCAAGATTAAGCATTGAGTACACAATGAGAACACACGTTTTACATGGAAAACCCCCTCGGGAGAAAACCACGGCACAATTTTGCTTATATATATATATATATATATATATATATATATATATATAATTTCTTTTTCTTGTAGGCTCCAACCTACTAGAGACTCCAATCTCTATTTGACACAAATATAGGCTCCAACCTATTGGAGGCTACAACCTCCCCACACAACCTACAATCTCTCTACACCAACTGAGCTCCAACACAGCTAGAGGCTACAACCTCTTAATTGATAGGCTTCAACCTATTAGTCTTTCAATGCTGATAAGATATTCCTTTTCACATAAATCTGGTCAAATTATAGATAGTTTCACAGTCCTCACAAGTCTGAATTAATCATTAATTTCTTCCTTCTCAAATCTGAATATTTAATTCATTTCACTAGCATAGATTCTTTCCTTTTATTGCATAAATGTCTTCAATATAAATCAGAATTACTTTTCATTTTTCTGCTTATATCCTTCCTTATCTTCTGAAAATATCTATTGAATTGCTTGGTTTATTTTGACTCCATCTTTTCCTTATATTTATACCTCTATATGCCAAGAGAAATGTCCTTTATGAGGGTTATGTTCATTTGAATAGTTGTATCCCTTTGAAATCATGCAATACCTCTTCTTAAATAAGTCTTAATCTTTTAATAGCCGACTTTTTAATAGATTGCACCTTTTCTTTGCTTTAATCTCATCGCACCTATTTTAAATAATTTGCTATCTTTAATACTAGCTTGGGCAATGAATATGAATATGTTCGGCTTAGTCTTTAAATTCCAGCTCTGCTGATGTAGTCGGCCAGCATGTCTTGTTAGTGTTTCTTAGATCAGATTAGATAACAAAATTATTCAATAGAAATGTAACACATAAGACAATGAACACAGCAAGATACCCTGGGAAAACCCTCCTCTTGAGGGAGAAAAACCCAGCAAATGATTCCCTTATATATATGATGTTACACCCCGGAATTTGTATAGTTACTATTCTAGTAATGCTTAGAGCATTCTGATTGTAAGGAAGGTTTTGAATGAATAAATGTGATTGAACTTTGTTGTCAATATGAAATCCTGTTTACATGTTATGTTTGGCTCATTCTGTATTCTTGATTGATGTTATGCTTGAATAAAACAATGAATAGAGGAAAGTAATTAGTCTTGTTTTATATATTTGATTTATATATACTGCAAATATTGTGAGCATTTGACTGCCGTGGTTTTGTGCCATGGATGCAGGAACAGGAGCTATTCCTCCAGGTAGAGGGGAAATATCACTCAGGAAGAGGAACTTGGTCGGCTAACCGGTAAAGTTGATCGTATGAGCATACACACACTTCACTAAGGATTTTAGGAACTGAGTCAGATTAAGTTGTCATGATAAGTCATCCTTAGGCTTAGGAGTTATGATTACTTCTTCATGCTTTATGAGTGATGTTCCTTGATTGACTGACTTACTGTTCTGTGAGCCTTGAATGTGAAATCTGAACTGATAAGTTACTGATGCCTGGAATTTACAGTTAAATGTATAAATACGTGTTTATGCAATTACGTCTATTAGAGGTGCTCTGACTGGCCTATAATACACGTAATTGGAGATTTGAAAATAAACATGTATAGATATATTTAAGTGTAAACTGGGTAAGTTAATTAATATATTTAATAATATGTTTAATATCGATGTTATTATAGTTTTATCGATAATATAATATATTAATATATCTAATATAATATTTGAATATTATATAGATATATTTATATATTAAAGAAAGGTAAGTTAAAAACTATAATAATATTGTATTGAATATAATACAAAATATATTAATACATTTTAATGAGAATATTAAAATATCTAAAACTTTGGAAAGATTTTATATAAACTATAATCTTTGGCATTTAAATTTACATTTATCTTATAAAGGTATTTGAGTTTATTACCTTTGGAAATAAAGGTAATAAGACTTTCATAGTCTTTGGTAAATACTTTGCAAACCATACAAAGGAAATTCGAAATATTGAAATACTTGGAAAATATTAAAAGGAAAAAGAATTTCGAAATTTTGTAAAGACCAATGGAAATTTATAAAAATCATTTAAGGAAATGTAAGTATGAACTATAGACTTTGGAAAGTATAAAAAAAACATTTGAAAAATCGCAGATTTCTTCCTGTGAAGAAATCGCGCGACTGTGTTAAGCAAAGAAATGGCGAAAAACTTCAGCAAATATAGTCCGCGCCCAGCTCACACTTGAAAGACTTGGTCGCGGATGCTAAAGCGCCACCATTGTGGACGCGTGGGTGGAAGAAAGGTAACAAGCAATTGCAAAAAAAACCCTTGACGTTTTCAAACCGAAAACTTTGGACGCCATTTGTGAAGGCAAGTTGAATGTTTAACCTGTACGTGGTTGATCCACGAAATTGGCATGTGATATGTTGAAACATTCTTGAGAAATTATGTTGAATCATCAACTCTTTTGCTGTGTGTTTGGCTATTCGACTGCCACTGCGGATTTTGACATTTTCAAAATGAGAGGTGTCGAATTCTCATGCCTACAAGGTAGGAAACATGAGAATTCGAAACCTATAAATAGGTTCTCACTCATTGTTGAAAAACACTCAATTTTTCATTCACTCTCCTTGCCTTGGAAAATTCGAAATACAGTGCTGTGGTATTTCTGTGTTTTGAAATTCCATTTTATGAAAGCCATTGTCATTTTATGAGAGCCATTGCCATTTTATGAAAGCCATTGTCATTTTATGAGAGCCATTGCCATTTTATGAAAGCCATTGTCATTTTATGAGAGCCATTGCCATTTTTGTGAAAGCCATTGCCATTTTGTGAAAATCATTTGCAATTGAGACAGTATTGCTAAGAGACAGTATTGTTGAGAACAACTTTTTGCATTTACCTGAAAGTAGTATTTGCTTAAGCTGAGAGAACGCTGCGAAGGACGGTGGAGCAAGGATTGAAGCTACCGATCAAGCTCATACGCAAAAGGAAATCAGGCATGAGATATATGTTGATAGATTTTCTGTCATTTATTTTAAAATGTATGATTAGATTGTTTGATTATGTCTTGCTTTATGAAAGGAAAAATAATAAGAAACCTCTATGTTCTATGAAATTGCTGAATTGGGAATAGTTTAATTCCTTAGAAAAGGCTTATTGAATTTAAGAGATAGCTTAAAGAGCTAGTCAAATTGGGGAATAGTTTAATTTCCTTAGAAAAGCTTTTGAAATAGCTTAGAGAACTTGATGAATTGGAATAACTTAAAAGCATGTTGAAACGAATCATTTGAAATCATAGATGAATTTGAAAGGGAAATATTTGTTTACTTTTAGTAAAGTACCTATAATTTGTATTGCTTGAATACTGCTTGAATTCCTTAAGTAAAGGAAAGGGATTAGTTATTAATACTAGGACGAGGGTGGATTCAGAACCAAGGTAGTCTAAAGCTTTAGAGTTAAATAGGTTAACTAGAGAAAGCTACGTACTCCATGGATAAAGATTTCCATGTTGGGAAGTACTAGAGGGACCCCTTGTTGACTGTACTCCATTTCCTGTTTAAGTAGTTGAAGTAGGAAGTCTAGGGTGATTGACTACCCACTGAAGGACTCAACCTACGCGTAGGATAAGGCAGCCTTAAGTCAAACCAAACCTGACTTAGTGCAAGTGATAGATGACCGTCAGTATAAGTACTGCCGAAATGTTTTGGCCAAAGTAGTGTAGTATACCTAACGTCCACTTAGACTGTGAGACGAATTACACTGTCAGTTCACAGTAATCCAGGTTACATGCTAGATTGAGATTGTGAGGACACAAGGATTTAGTTATGTAGGATTACACACTATGCTCAGTTGGTCATACAGAACCGGTTACCCAACCAATCTCCTCGAAGAAGGGAGGGCCGTCTACTTAACAGTAAACGTGCGGGGGACCGCAATATAAGTCCGTGGTTGGTGGAAAAGCACCTGAGTGATGTTTCCCCTCCACCTTAAGACTTCTGATGAACCAAGGTTTGAAAAGGAAGATCCTGGACAGTCTTATTCCTATTTGCTCAAAAGCTTCCGAGCTATGTTTGAAACTTGTAAGATTCTTACCTTGCTTTTTATTTTGAAGAAAAGTAATCATGAAAGCGTACTCTGTTATTTACTTGGAAAATAGAACAATAATGTATCGTGTCTTTTATTTCTTTATGATGAAATGTTCAATTAAAATGAAAAGAAAAGTTATTTACTTTGTCGTTTAATTGTATTTCCTTGTATCTTATTAGTGAAAATAGAAATTTTTTTGTTTACCCGGTTTTGGGGTTGTTACATTTACTAAGTTTGATATGACAGACCTACAGTTAAAAATGGTGAAATCAGCAACTCCAGAACTCACTTAAATACTCATATCTCTCTCAATACTCACTCATTTAACTTGAAATCAGTTGCAAAACATTCTAATGATGATGACAATGAAGATGGATCACAAAAACTTCTCACAAAGACCCCTATTTATTTTGCACGACTTCCAAGCACTTACAAAGTGAAATTGTCTGCAAGCAAGGGTGATTTACTTTAGATAATTCATAGACTTCAAATAAAATTCTGGAAACTTGCACATATGGTCGCCCTACATAGGAAAATAGATTGGAACAGTACCCAGAACAATATTATTTATGTTTCTTGAGTTGTGAGTAAAAACAACCTACAGCCATACAAACCAGCAACTCTAAAATTGACAGAAAATACAATAACTCAACTACAGAGTGTGGGAAGAAGCAACTACAATGAAAGGAAACCAACTACAACTAAACCTCTCAACTAGTTGCTGTCTTTCAAGCAAGAAGAAGAGCCAAACTAGGAGGCTTTCATTCCTCGAAGCAGTCCCAAAGCCATTCCGGCAGCATAACAATGTCATAAACATAAGATAATCCAAAAGAAGAGAAGGAACCTCCTTTATAGAATGAAGAGAAGACTCCAGAGGTTTCTAGAAAGTGCACCCTAATCCCAAGCTGCTTTTAGGTTTAATCTTTGACCAAAACCCTTTCTTCAAAATGGCGTACCTTCCTTGAGAGATATAAATCACTTTTTTTTTTTTTTTTATAAAATATAAACTCCTTCAAATAGGCGTCCATTTTCCCTTGAGCAATTATAAACTTTAGAAATATAAAAATATTTCCTTCATGAGAAGATACCCCTCAAAGTCCCCTTTTTTAAAACAACTGTTAAGTTATATCACTAGGCCAAGGGGTATTTTTTATAATAAAACATTTTGACTTAAAATAACTTATTTCTCCAAAATGAACCCCTTAAGCCAAAAATGAGAATTACCCAATGAACTGCCAGACGAGGAAAGTTGACTGAGCTGACGCTGACTGGACCACTACTAAAAATAGAATTTACTAAAAATAGTAAATTCCTGAAGGTGCTCAGAATGCCAAGAAAAACATACCACTGCGACGCTCTCTGAAAACCCAAAAGGAAACCAGAATCCAAACACCCAAACTCCAACAAGCAGAACCTTGAATCCTCAAGAGAACCCACCAAACAGTCGGAAACCCTAATTCTGCCTCTGACTAGCTGACAGCACCCCAGGAATAGGCCATCGATCACTGAGAAGTGTAGTGCTAAAAATGGGGACATTACAGGTAAGAGGAAAAAGCATGCAATATGATGGGAATAGTGCTGCCTTGACAAAGCTCAAGGAGGGATTGGACTTAAAGATTTTAGGTCCCATGGGATTTCCCTGATAGCTAAATGGATAACCAAAGCCCTAGTAGGCAATGAGCCTTGGAAAGTATTAATCAAGAACAATATTCAACTTGCCACCCCCAAGCAGGCCAAATCTTGGAAGTAGCTATCGATGAATATCTTGATCAATAAGCATCCTATGTCACCAGTTGGTTCCTTAGTCTTTAAAAGCATCTAGAAGGCCTGGGAGCTAATTAAGAATAATGTTATCTCTAATCAAAATAAAATCTGTATTAATGAAAATCTAAGTTACCGGTTCGGGTTCGGGTACGAGAACCCGGTACGTGGGTACGTGAAAATTTTTTTTAGGGGTTTGGGTACGTATGGGTACGTGTGTGTGTATATATATATATATGTATTATACATACAAAAAAATAAGAGAAATATACAGAATTGTAAAACTAAATCATTTCATAGTATGATACTTGATCATTGATCAATGCCAAATGCCAAAGATAAATATTAAATGTCAATTGATAGTTGAAAAATATTCAAATATGCCATATCAATGATATCAATTATGGAAATCATCACAATTACAGTATTACTGAATTACAAAATGTAGTTCATGAAAGTTGAAACATGATTCAATTTCAATGTTCATCAATCATCAAAAGGATTATCAAAAAAGTCATCGTGATTTGGATTTTTGGCTTCAACTTCAAGATCATCATCATTTGAACCCAAAGCGGTTCCGCTTCCACTTCCAGCACCATGCATGTCATGATCATCATTATCATCCACATCATCCATAGTGGCTCTAGCAAGATCCTGAATGGTTGCATCCAAGTCAGCAGACTCGGGTGCTACATCCCAAAGCTTTGCTGCCCCCTGCTTGTATTGAGGTTCCTTACGTGACAGAAGACGCAAATTGGAATGAATATACACCAAGTCTTCAGCTCTTTTTGCAGCCAACCGGTTATGCTTCACTGAGTGGATAAAGGAGTATGTACTCCAATTCCGTTCAGCAACAGAAGAGCTTGCAACCTAGAGAGAAAACCAACAAAATAAAAAATAAAAAAGCAAGATAAATTCAAGAATGTTAAGTGTTAAATTCTACAATACAAGTGGCAAAAAAAAAAAACTTACTTGTGAGAGGATCTTGATTGCAAGAGGTTGGAGGTACATATAAACTTGACAATGGAGGTACCACCATGTAATAGCATCCATTTTGTATTGGTCTTTGGCAATAGAAGGGCTAAGATTTTTTCCTATGATAAACATTCCAAATTCTTTCAGAACACTTGTCTCCATTTCTGGATCATTGAAGAGTCTCTTAAATGTACTCTTATACCCTCTAGCAACTTCAAGATCTCTATATGGCGGTATTCTCCCTGGGATAGAAAGTACTTCTCTAATATAGTACCTTGGAGATAGGGCATATGCAAGGAGGTGCAATGGTGTTGTCATCTTGTTCCAACGATGAAGAACGATTGCTTCCACCCTTTTGTAAAGGGTGTCTTCAGGATCATTCTCTCTCTTTTGTATTTCAATTTTTATTTTCTCCAACATTGTGTCCATGCTATCATAGACATCGCCCAAGCATGGTTCATCTGTATCAGCAAACCGAAGCATAGACATGATAGGTTCGGTCATCTCCAATACATAATTCACACGATCCCACCAATTGTCATCCAAGATCAATGCCTTGACCTTTTGGGCCCTCTTTGAATTTGATTACTTCCATATACCCCATTGGTTGCTAATAACCATTTGACTCAATGCCTCTTTCACCTTCACAAGTCGTCTCAAAACAATTGTGTGAGATGCAAATCGGGTCTCAGCAACCTAAGAACATGTAAATAACTAAATTAGTCTAAATAAGTTAAAAAAAAAAATAATTCAATTATGTAAAACATGACATAAATGAAACTAAATAAATAATAAATTAAATTTACCTTCAACAATTCCAATCTTGAAAAAATTCTGAAAATTGCTTGCGACATATGGTGGTTTGTCACAAACATCTAGATCTCCTCGGCCTCCTGTTATATTTCTTTCACCCACTCTATTTGGTTTCCAATTGCTTGCATCACCAAATTGAGGGAGTGTACGGTGCAAGGTGTCCAAAAGATGTGCTCATATCTAGCCTCTACCAAAGCACTTGCAGCCCTGCAAACTTTTGCATTGTCCGTAATTACTTGGACAACATTTTCATCACCCACCATCTCTATGGAGTCAATGAGAATCCTGGAAATGAACTCTGCATCTTTCACTTCCCCTTCACAGTCAACTGCCTTCAAAAACATTGCCCCCTTGGGGGACACTGCAATAACATTGATCAATGGACGGTTTTTGCAATCTTTCCATCCATCGGAAACAATAGATACACCTGTTTCAATCCAAGAATCTCTAATTGGTTTTAGTTGGGCCTCTAAAGATTTTTTCTCTCTTTGCAATAAGGTGGTACGCACCTTTTCAAACCCAGACTTGTGAAACCAGGAGGTGCACTATTTATTGCTGACACCATGTCCCGCCAATATGGTGATCTCACCAAGTTGAATGGAAGACCATTGGCATAGAGGCAACGTGCAATTTTTTCTTCAGCAATATCTCTTGCCTCCATTTTAAATGCCCTCTCCAATGGACCTCTCTTGCGGGTGGTGATTTGTTGTTCATCTTCATCTTCCTCTTCCGTAGAGGGCATAGGCAAGAAGGGATGTTTGGAGGCCCTAACTGCTTGAGAGGGTAATGTTGGTGTTTTTTTCTTTCCGGAAGAATAGCTACTTTCTTTTCCTTTTGCAATTGATTTGTCAGCATCTTCTTGTTCTTTTATAAATTCTGCTATTTGTACAGAAGACAACCCCTTCTTATTTGGGCCCACACACATATTAATCCCTTTGCCACTAGGGCCCATAAAATGAAGTTTCACTCGGTAATAGGAGCTATTATATTGTGCATTGCATAAATTACACTTCCAAACAAAACCCCCACCTCCAAGAATTTGTGAAATTCTTGTGGTATGTGCCCATAAAGGAGATCCTTTCTCAATTTTGAACTTTTGACTTCCCTCCCCACCCACTGAACTTTGACTACTAGCCATTGTTGCAATCTATAAAAAATATGAAAAAAAATAAATAAATTTGAAAAAATTCTTCACAAACTTGAAAAAATTCTTCACAAACTTGAAAAAATTCATCAAAAACTAAGAAACTTGAAAAAATAGTTCAAAAGATCAAAGAATAGGGTTTAAATGCATACCTTAAACACTTAAATCTCCTTTGTAGAAGCTATTTGGCACTCCACAATCGATCTCCTTTGAATACAATCACCTCCCTTCAAAATGCCAAGATGTAGAAAAAATATGGTGAGAGCAAAATGAGAAGTAGAAATGAAATGTTTTAGTGTTGAAAGGCCTCATATTGGGCCGGATTAGGGTTAGGAAACAAAATAATATTATAAAAGTTGCTTTTTGTTTATGTTTGGGCGAACTTTATTAAAACTGGGCCGTGGGTTCTTGGAGGTACGCTCGGGTACGTGCCTGGTACCTTCGGGTCACGTACCAAACACTTGGGTGCGCCCTGGGCACGCACACTGTGCGTACCCAGGATGTACCCGCAGGCGAACTCGTACCGGGTTCGAACCCGAACCGGGTTCGAGGCCTTCGGGTACGAATCCGGTAACTTAGATGAAAATACTATCCTATTTTCAGCTCCTCGTGGTGGATTTTGGAGCACAACTCCAAGCCCCTTGCCCTTCTGCAAGGCTGACTTGCTAGAAGTTGGTCCCAAAAAGGTATTAAAACCTTCAAAGATATCATTGACAATGGTTGCCTCAAAAGCTGGAATAGATTGTTTGAGGATTTTAAAATCCCTGAGTCTAACCGAAGAACCTACAGCATATTACAAGATGCTTGCAAGAATGTGAAGTTCCCTATAGAATTTGATGATAGGCTTGACCTATCCAATGGTCTCAAGTGGAAGGATGGTTTTGTTCCTTCAGATGTTAAAGCAAAAACTATTTATGACTCTGGTTAATGAAGCATTTTCTCCACCATTTTGTCCCACTTTGTGATTTTATCCTTTCCTCTTCTTCCTCTTTCCAACTGGATTTCTCTCCACCAAATTGAAGCATGTCCCTTTAATCTGGTTTTTGCATACCTCACTCTATCAGGATCCTCAATTTCTTCAAACTCAAAGAACTCTTCCATGTCGTTGATCCAATCCACTAACTCTTTTGGATTCAAATTTCCACTAAATGTAGGAACATCAAATCTTGGTCTTTTTTCTATCCTTGATAGGGCAATCAACAATGGGTCATTGGCAACTACTGTTGTTGCATCTCTTTGTTCACTTGTTTGGCTGGCATCCTTTGAGGTTTCTTTTTCTTCATCACTTACTAGTTCTCTTCTCTATGCGAACCCTCTTCTAATTTCTTCTTGCATGGCTTCGACCTATCTTCTCAAGGTCCTAAAATCATTATCATGGACAAAATTATCACCTCTTCCTCAACCTCTACCTCTCCCCCTACCACGTGAGGCTCCTCTTGCATACATTTTTCTACACACCTACAAGTTCAATCCTGGTGCAAATTGCCTCTCTTTGACGATCTGTTCACACACTCGGAATATTCTTGCTCGGATACCACTGATGAAAGATAGAATCACAGATTCACAACAATCCTCTTTTTTGAAAACAAACACTCAAACAATCTCAATAGTGCATACAAATCTGCAACAAAGTCTCATGAAATTATTTGAAATTTGCAACAAAAGGTATTCTTATTATAGAAATCTGATTACATAGTCAATTTCGGTCATCAAATGACTGATGGGAAGCAACATATGCCCCTTACATAATCTGAAAATGAAACACAAAACAAACTACAGCAAAAAGAAAACTCCGTGCTTCATGAGCACCTTCAAATCTGCACCTTTCTCCCGCAATCAATCACTTGGAACTCTTCAATATTAAACAATGGAGCCTTCAACCTTTAATGGCTGCAATAATCCTCTCAACTTGCAACAAAAGTCTTTAATAACCTCCTTAGAAATACCACGCCAAGCTCTCCCTTCTTCAAAACCTACAGCGAACAATCAAGACCAAAAACATGCAACACATCCTTTTCCCAAGAATCAAAAATCAGATTTTTCTTTCCCATTGGGAATGCTACGCCCACCTCCTGGGAATAAGTGATCTCAACAATGAAAAAATCAATAAATGATTTATGCAAATTTTTAAGTCCCACAAACCCAACGCCCAAATTTGTTTTTTTAGATTTTTCTAAAAAATGCAACTACACCTCCATTACCTCCACTTGCCAACTTGCATAACAAAAGTGATATTTATTTAATTAAATATAATTATGCCCAAACTTATTCAAATTAGCCTTCTAACATGAAATGCAAATGCAAATTCCAAATTTGAAATTTTTGGTTGATGCAAGATTGCACTTTCACCTAGGATGCTCCTGCATCCATATGGGGAAATTTGTATTTAGTGAATTGCATACATTCCAATTGTATATCATATATGTGGAATTTTTCTTTGTTATAAATTAGATTAGTAAACATTAAAAAAATAGAAAAAACCTAGAAACAAAAAAATTTGGAAATCAAAAACACTTCCCATTCTTGTGGTTGTTTCCTTGCACGTCCATGTGCCTAGGGATTTGGTGAAACATTATCAAAGAACTCCATGAGGAAGTTATTTTACCCACCCACCCTCCTACCCCTATGGATCTCCTTTAATTCCTAATTGAAGTCAAAGCATTTCTAATTGAACACATTAAACCACTTGCATAGGGGTTTGATCCTCCATGTCAACCTATCAATGAGCTCTTCCTTCCCACTTGTGCTTCCATCACTTTCTTGCCCCCTCAAAAGCCTAGAAATGAACATCTTCCTAGAGAACATAGAGACAAATGTTTCCTGTTAGTTCTTATTTGGATCACATTTGTCTTGCCTTGTGAAGATACTGAGCTTCATTGCTTTATTTATAGGTTGCTCATTCATGTGATTGATTTGGTTGATTCATGGTGTGGCCATAAAATGTTGTTGGTGAACCTTGCCTATTTCAAACAAATCAGATATGACTTCTTCCATCATTCCTGCCAAGCTAACTCATCTTGGCCTAATAGGATTCACTCTTGAGGTTTCTTTGTGGTTGATCCTAGAGCCCTATATTTAGGTCCTTAGTTGAACTTCTATCTAGGACTTTGCATCTTGCTCTAGCATGACCCCAAGAAGTGTTGTTGGAAGTCCTTAAAAATATTTATGGCATATGCATAAATCCTATAGTATATTTTTTGCATGATTATATATAGTCTATAAGAACTTGAAAAAAAATGGAAAAATAAAGAAGTGGATGAGACATGGACTAGAGTATGGGATCGTTGATGATACAATTGACAATAAAGAGCCAATTGTTGGTAGGTGTAATGTCCTCAATTTTAGCCCTACACTTTTCAGTGATTGATAGCCTATTTCTAGAGGCCCGTAGGCTAGTTGGAGGTAGAATTAGGGTTTCCTATTGTCTAGGAGTTTTCCTTATGATTTTTCACAGATTGCATGTAGGAGTCTGGCAGTTTGTCTTCTAGGTCTTTTTGGGTTTTTAGAGATCTTCAGAAGGGTCTGACATGCATTTCGATCAAAGGATATTTTTCGACTTACTATTTTTAGTAAGTTACGATGGTTGTGCGGTTGTGCTCAAACGGAGTTTGGAGTCACTTGCTATTTTTAGTAAGTGTTATTTTTGGTAGTGCAGTTTGGAAGTAGTGCAACATTCAGTTTCTATTTCTAGTAGGGTAGTAAATGCAGAGGCATCTCCAGCTTTCTTGGAGTCGAATTGGAAAGTTGACAACTTAAGTTATATTATTTGATATTTCTAATGTGCTTTTTGATCCCACGCCTAGGCTCATTGATTTAAGTTGTTCTTAAAAGGTGTTTCCTGCTCAGCTTGGCTTTCTGTGGATTTGATGTAATCTTACTATTTTTAGTAAATCTATTTTTGGCAGTATTTTCATCAGAAGTGTTGTTTAGATCATTATCCAAAACATGGTAATCTCTCAGTTTCCAGTTTGGCATTGGTTTTCTCTTTGGACTAAGTCTCATACTTAGTTAAAATTGTGTTTTGAAGTTGTACCCCACACTTAGCTTAATGACTTCAAGTTGTTTTTAAGTTGGGGCCATAAAGTTGATACATTTAATATTTTATTAAATGTTTATTTCTCATCAAAGTGGGACGACTTGAAGAGGTGAATGAAGAGTTTAATATTATATTTTAAAATGGTGCTTTTTGAGATGGGCGTCCCTTTTGGGAAGAGGAAGAGTTTTCTTTTGGGAGTTACGGATGATTCATCTCCTTTTGGTGAAGCTTATTTATTGATGGCCTTGCTCATTGTTTCTCATCTTGGAAAATTGAAACTAAAGTTATGCTGCTGGTTTGAAATCCAAAACCTGGCTAAGGGGAAGCTTAGTGAATTCAATCCATCTTTTGGGCCTGAAACTATGGCTTCCTAGGTGGGTCTTTGAGATTGTACTTCACACAAGTGCAGATGGAGCTTAATTTCTAATGTTATTTAACAGGTTGTTGCTGTATAACCTGTTATTGAGTTGCTGATTGGTTCATGGCTAAAGCGAATTTTTGATCATTGCTTCGCCACTGATTTTCCTATCGTTCTAGGTACTGGCCCAAGCTGTTCTACTGTGGAGGGCACCCCTTTCTGCAAGTTTGCAGATTTTTCTGTGAAGATTGTGAATTTTGAGAGAAGGTCGACCCTTTCTGGAGGCTATACCATCCTGCCTGGCTGCATTGGGATTCGTTCCACTGACAGGTGCGAAGTTTGAAGGTGTCTAGTTGCTGTGTTTTGTACGCCTTTGCTCTAGGATTCATCCGCTTTCAATTTCATGTCAAACGGACTCCATTTGGTGGAGTTATGCACATTTTGGTGAATTCACAACTTGCTGGTTTGATTTTTTGTACCTTCTATTTCTGATCAGATTAGTTAGTTTTTATTATCATGCTGATTTGAGCTTCAATTCTTCATCTATTCATGTTGTAAGAGTTAGAGGAAGTGATACTGTAACCATTGCTAGTTTTGAAAGCTTATCTTTGATATATTGCAGCTGTTTGTTATTTGTTTGTAAGCTGATTAGTAGTACTAACAATAGTTGTTTACTTTGCTGCAATTTTAGTTTATTGTATTCTCCCCACAAAATAAGTGGTTGTGAGGATTTGTATACCCCCCACTGAATAAGTAGAAGTGTGGTTACATGGTTGGCTTGCCGCCTTAAATAATTGTAATAATCTCACCCACTAAATAAGTGGAGTATTCCCACCACTTGTGGATGCCTGCATCAGCAGAAGAAGTGTTATCTTAGTTTTATAATTAGCACTCCACCATATGTTAGCACCTCGCTTGCTAAAGGATCTTGTGTGCACATTCTTGGTGTTGAGTTTAGCTCTCTTTTTCAATTGTAATCAAGTCAATTATTGAGTTATTAGATCCTAGGGATCTTCTGACCATATGCCCGCCCCTCCTCCTTAAGTGGTTTTAGGGCGCATTTTTGGTTAGAGTTTAATTCAACATTGTTTTGTTTTGGAGCTAATTTTAATGGGTGCATGATTGCATTGTATGTGAACTGAAAAATTAAAAAAAATTAAGGGGAACATTTCAGAGGAGTTCGATTTTTTGCTCCTTGAAAGACTTTCAGTCACAGGGAGAAAATACAATTTTATTAGTGGCAGATTGTGGCTTTAAGGGATGATGTTGAAGGGTAGATAAAAATTCGTCTCAGCTTCAAGGAGCGCTGGTCAGCATACAATAAAATTGCTGCCACTTTTGCATCATGGGGACGACTTCCATAAAGTAGTTCAATCATATCACAGATTGCTCCAACTATAGTTATTGGGTGTCATTTTCAGGTTCCAAACATTCAATTGTAATCTACATTTTAATATCAATCGCATTGCTTGTAGCTGTTGGGATCAACATTAGAAGACTCGCCCAAACTCGGTGAGTCCCGAGGCGGGTGAGGTTGGGTGAGTCCCAGAGACTTGGATGCCAAGTACTCGCCGAGACTCGCCGGACTTGTCGGACTCGGCAGACTCGGTAGACTCGCTGAGTCCCGTGCCAAAGACTCAACCGCCACTTTGTGGGTTTGAGTTGCAAAAAAAACATATTTTAAACTTTTTTTTTTTTTTCTTTTATACTTGCCTCTATTCCTCCAAAAGGAACTTCATTTCATTTTCAAGCCAAGTAAGAGAGAAAAAAAAGAGAAGAGAACCAAAACACATTTGCATTGAAGGAAAATCAGCAAAGAGATTGAGCACCAAATGCTTATTGAATCACATTTGTGCAGGCACGTAGGTGATTTTGCTACATCTAGAGGAGTCTACAAGGGATTGGAAAGAGATTTCCATTGATTTCAAAGAAGATTGAAGAGGTATGTTTGAGTTTTGAAGGTTTTTTTTAACCAAAACTTCATTTCTCTTCTTTTTTTCTTCTTTGTTTATTCTATTTTGTTTTAGTGAAACAAAGAACAAGTTACAAATAAATACAAACCCTAGGTGTGTGTGTTTAAGTTTTTTGTTGAACAAACCCTAGGCATTGTTGCAAAAAAAAAGTTTTATAGTCGCAAACTTGCAAACCCTAGGTTTTTTAGTTTAATTAAAGACTATACTTTGAATGCTAATTGTTTTGAAATTTATGTGTTATTGCAATATTGTTTATATCTATAAATTTTCTCCATCATATTCACCATGTCTCAAAGTAGAAGAAATCCTTGTTGGAAACATGCCATTATTACCCCTGGGCAAAAAAAAGTACAATGTTTTCATTGCAAAACTTTTTTTCTTGGGGGTGGCATTAATACATTGAAATACCACCTTGCATGTATACCAGGCCAAGATGCTAATCCTTGCACAAATGTCCCTACTGAGGTAGTGCGTGAAGTGCAAGTGCAATTGGAAACCTTTGAGCAACAAAAAGAGTTAAAAAAGAAGCAAAAAGAGGAGATGGCAGCCATGTGTGGAGTTGGAGATTCGAGTTCTTCCATGCCTCCAATTCCTCCACAATCTTCACCTTCAGTTGTTGGTAGTGGTAGTGGCAGTGGTAGTGGCAGTGGTAGCGTTAGCATTGGGCCTAGAATTCATGGATCTAGGCTAGATTCATATTTTTTTCCACGCACTACTCCAGGTTCCCAACCGTCTTTTGAGAGCATGGGTTGGAACAAGGATGCAACCAAAGCTGCAATTGGAGACTTTTGGTTTTATTGCAACATTCCATTTCATGTAGCTAGGTAATTCTTCTTTTGTTTTGTTTTAAAATATATAGTTTGTTGCTTGATAGTTGATTCTTTATCTCTTGAAGTTTATTTTTAGAGCTATGTTGAATTCAAATTGAAATTATACATTTTTCAATACTAATTACTAACATAATTTAATTTTTTTGTGTTAGGTCTCCATATTGGCAAAATATGATTGATGTAGTTACTGTTTGTGGGGCGGGGTTCAAAGCCCCTAATGATGAAGAGATAAAAGGTCCCATTTTGTCCCAAAAAGTGGCTGATGTGAAAGCCAGAATAGAGGAGCAACGAGAAGTTTGGAGGACCAAGGGTTACACCATCATGCCCGATGGTTGGACCGATAGAAGAAATAGGACATTGCTCAACTTTCTTGTTTCTTCCTCAGGTAAATATTTTACTTCCTAAAATGCATTGCTTTAGTGATTAACAATCAAGATTTTAAATTTATATTTTATTGAATCATTTATTTTGTTTCTTTTTCAGGTGGTACCGTGTTCATTAAATCTGTTGATGCATCTGGCCACACCAAAAATGTTGAATTCCTTTGTGAGGCTTTGGAGGGTATCTTGGCTGAGGTAGGAGAGGAGAATGTGGTGCAAATAGTCACGGATAATGCAGCAAATTATGTTGTTGTAGGTAGACTATTGATGGATAGGCACCCATCATTGTTTTAGACACCTTGTGCCGCTTATTGCCTTGACCTCATATTGGAGGATCTTGGCAAGCTTGATTGGATCAAAGCATGTGTGGAGATTGCAAGGAATATTTGTAAGTTCATATATAATCACACATGGGTCCTCAACCTTATGAGGCAATACACGGGGCAAAAGGAGTTGGCTCGCCCTAGGATAACACGTTTTGCTACCAACTTCATTCCTCTACAATCCTTACTGCAGCCAAAGGGAGCTTTGAGGCGGATGTTTGTTAGTGAGGAGTGGTCTTCCTCAACATATTCTAAGACAAATGCAGGGGTGAATGCATGAAGTTGGATTTTTGATGAGCAGGGCTTTTGGGTGCCTACTAAGGAGATTGCCAAGGTAAATGTAATAAGTAATTAGTTTAGTAACATTATATTTTCATTCTTATTTTTATTTTATTTGCTTATTTTTGTTGACTCTTACTTATGTCAATGTTTCATAATAATTGCATGTCACAGAACCTTTAGTGGTTCTATTACGAGTTGTCGATGGGGAGAAGCCCGCAACGGGCTACATATACGAGGGCATGGATAGGGCCAAAGAGGCCATTAGATCCATTTATGGGAGAATTGATAGTAAGTATCGCCCCATTTGGGAGATCATTATTGATAGACGATGGCACCTCCAGCTTCACAAGCCCCTACATGCAGCAACATATTTTCTCAATCCGTCATTCCAATTTCGCAGAGAATTCGAGGTGGATGAGGAGGTTTTGAGTGGGCTCTACACAGTCATTGGGCAGATGTTTGATTCTCATGTTGGAGCCCAAATTGTCGCCGAGATAGAGATTTTCAGACTTGCACAAGGAGATCTCTTTGCAAGAGATATATGCAAAGATACTCGATCGACATTGCAGCCAGGTAAAAATTTATTAAGGGCATAATAGTATTTTAAAAATGACCACTTTTCAATCTTTTATATTCAATGTTCATAATATTCACATTTCACAATGAGATTTTTTTTTTTTCTTTTTCTCATCTCAGATGCATGGTGGGAGAGATTTGGTGCTAATGTACCAAATCTTCAGAGGATTGCAATTCGAGTGTTGAGCCAACCATGCAGTCTCTCGGGTTGTGAGTGCAATTGAAGTATGTTTGAGCACATACACTCCAGGAAGCGCAACAGGTTGTCAGTGTAGAGGTTGAATGATCTTGTTTATGTTCATTACAACCTGCGCCTTCGCCATAGGCAGATATTGGGCATTGACTTGTCACCTATCACGTTGGAGGAGGTTGATCCATAGTCAGATTGGATCAGTGAGGCAGAGGATCCTATTTTTACCGATGAGGACCTTGATTGGGTCGACCAGGCGGATCGAGAGGCAAAGGCAATAGCCATGGCAAAGGAGGAGGATAGAGCACGAGGAGACACCTTGCATGCTAGTTTGGGTGCCACTGAGTTTGACATTGAGACACAGGCAGAGATGATGGCTGCAACATCATCCAAGACCTATCTTAGATGTCTACGCAAGAGGACTAATGCTTAGTGATGCAGGCTCCTCTGAGCCATAGACTTATAGCTTTTGTTTTACTTTTGTTATATGTTTCAAACTTTTGATGCCATGGATTTCATATTCCATGAGTATTGTATACATTTCAAAACATTTATATATCTAACTATTTCGACTCTTACTACTATTATTTGTATTAAGTAATCACTTATTTCCTTTAGTTAAAATTTGTGTTTATACTTATGTGATTGATATATGTTTGTGTATAAGATCATAGTAGTTTCTATTTCATGATGTTATTGTGTATTTAAGGTTTATTTACTAAAGGGTGCATGAAACAAGGCTACAAGCATTATATCCTTAAAAATCTCTGAATTTCTTGGGTTTTTCTATTTGTCGAGTCTTGGGCGAGTCTGGGCTCCGAGTCTGAGTCCGAGTCAAAAATCGGCTTGCCGAGTCCGAGGCTTGTAACACTGGTTGGGATAATCGCCGGCATACAGTGATAAATTTATGTACTTTGCATGATCAGATTTGCTTATTTAGAGCGCTGCCATTTAGTCTAGGTTTCTCGTAATTTGCATTGAAATATTGATAAAGCATTGTAAGCAAATTGTAATCCTTTAAGCAATGCATAAGGAGCTTGGGTTAATATGCCAATTGTTTGTAGAAATGTTTCCTTGCTATAGGTGATCATTAGCATGATTAGGTTGTATGCTAAATGTACGACGAAATGTCAGTTTTTTGTAGCTAGTCATTTGTTTAGAGTTAAGCCATATATTCGCATTAAAAATACCAAAAAACATATCTGCACTTGATTCTAGTTGCATTTGAATATATTTGCATTGTTTAGTCAAGTCGTTCTTGCATCTCAAGTTCATATTCAAAGGTGAAACACAATCAGAAATTTATATCAATCGAAGGCAATTTTGAGACAAGTGTTTGACAAAATTCCCAAGGCATAAAATCAGGAAAATTAAGTCAAAATTTGCAAGGGATCTTACAATTACTTTCCTTGTAGCCCGTTGAAAAGTGGAAGAGGCTGGCTTGCCGCCTAAGTATTTACATTTTCTATATTGGTCGGCTTGTTGCCAATATCTTTTGTACTTCCAGCATTTCAATTTATTGCTAATAGATCCCCTTGCACCGTATGCTATCACCTTGCCCACTCCACGATCTAGGTGATTAAAAAGTGAAGGGTTGCTTTCAGCTTGTTATCATTCTTGGGCTAACATTAATGGGTAAGTGTTGTGTGTTAAAAATTAAAAAAACTAAGGGGGATACTTCAGCAAGAAAGGAAACAAGCAAGTTTTATGAAGAAACTTGATGGAAAATTGTGGGAGGAATCAGAGTTTGGGGAAGTGTGCTACCAAGTAATAACAGAGTCAAATTTTGCACTTGATTCCTTGGAGATTTTAGTGTAATGAATTTACTTATGGAAAATACAATGTGGCAATGAGATGATAGTAGTCTGAGTATTTGAACACAACAAAATATAGAAGATCCACATGAGAACATAGAAATATGAGTAGTGTATATGATTATTAAGAAGAACCACTTTGAAGGAGTAAACTCTAGAAGTCTTACAATAAGAACATAATTCACAATAAGATTACTAAACACTACTCACTACATCCTCTACATAGTATCATTGGGCCTTAATGATATCCTAATCTCAATGAGGATGACTAACCTATAATTAGTATATCTAGAAACTAACAATTAATTAATAGAAGTATAATGTGCACCTTAGTTGGCCAACACATCCCAATACATCTCTAGGATTAAGGGTATAAAATGCACCCACCCCCTCTCTCCTCCTACAAAGAAACATTGTCCTCAATGCTTAACTAAGGGTACTTCTATAAGAATCATTCATTAGACATTTTGTTATCATCCTACTTCATAGTCGTTTGCCATTTGTCTACATAATAGCCTCAACTTCCAAAATGATTTGTCCTCCATCCAACTTTGGAAATGTTGTTCGAACTAGTACTTTTTCTTCAATGACCTTTTTCAAACATGACATGGAAACTTCGGTGGATTTTCAAAAGTGTTGGCAACTCCAATTTGTATTCTACATGTCCAATGTACTGCAATACATTATAAGAACTATAATACGTGGGTGCTACATTGTTGTGTTTCCTTTGCTTCTTGAGAGATAGTTGCTTGCTTATATGGCTGTAACTTTAGGAACACCCAATCTTGTCTTTCAAAAGTACTTTCACTGCTATTTTGATCATCTTGCTGCTTTATCCAGTGTTTTGCCATGGCTATATTTTGTTTGAGAGCTGATGGAACATTATGTCTATCATTATATTATATCTAGTACTTTTAAGATTGAAGGCCTACTGGGGCTCATAATAGATAGGAGTAATATCAGATGGATGTTAAAGACGTGTTTCTCATTGGTTATTCAGATAAAGAAAATTTTATTGGCAGTCTCATGGGTCTTCCCATTCTTGACAAGTATACTTGTTTGTATGTTGAATAAGTCTTTATATATTGTTTTAAACAAGATCCTGGAGGCTGTTATATTGATGCTTATTTTCTTTGTAAACTAGTGTACTCTTGAGTCTGATTGACCTATGTTTGATCATTTGTGGACATTAATTTACTTTCTTTGCAATGATTTTGTTTGTAGCCACTCTAGCTAAGATATTGATGTTTATTTTCTTTGTAGGGGTTTTGTTGTGCCACTCTAGACCCAAGATTATATATAAAAAATGACAATGAAGAGATATAGATGTTGATTGTATTGTTGTATGTTGATTATTTGATTATTACTAGAAGTTGTACTAGTATGACTCAAGATACAATGTCTAAGGAGCCATTTTGACATGACAAGCTATAGTATTTTTCTGTACTTGCTGTGAAAGTAGAACATTGGTGATAGTATTTTTCTTTTACAATCAAATCATGCTTTAAACCTCTTGAAAAAGTTCAAGTTGCATTTTGTAATGGTGACAGGATCTTCCTTTGACAACCTTTTGTGATTGAATACATGTGTATGTAAGCAATTAGTTTGGAGAAATCTCTCATGTTTGTGTTTATGTAGATATAGGGAAGACATTCTCCTACAAACATTGTGTCAATCTATGCCATAAAATATCTCAAACATCCCCTTTCCAAATTATTAAACAATACAAAGCAATGTGGAAACATTTACCTTTGAATGTCAAACAAGGGCATTGATAAGTGTTTTTCTTAATCTATACATTATGGGTGGATATTCAGTCTGTGAATATTAGAAATATTAAGTAATACAATTTCTTATCTTCAAAGCCACACACATTAAAATTCCAATCTTCCTTTGTGTAGCATACCATGTAAGTATACACAGCATAAGGTTTTGAACTATATTCTAGAGGATAAGTATTCTTTGTGCCCTAAAGTTATTAATGTTCCAAGATTCTTCTTAATCCTAACCTAGTACATTCTGGTTTCGTATTTCAAAATGGCCTTTTGCTCCCTTAGTTATCATATTAAAAATTACAAGAAATATTGATAATGTTAAAAATATTGTGATTCTTGTCATGCTATTTTTCCATATATTATGAGTTTCTTAGTTTCCAAATTTGTAGATAAATTTATGTTATTTTCCTTTTTCTTTCTTAGTATATATTGATTGATTGATATCAATATATGATGATTGTGATAAATATTTTTTCTTTTTTTATGTATTGGTGCTTGGGTTGCAGGTATGGAATTCACATCCAGAAGAAGACTTGCAACTTTTGGTCATCATATCTCGCCCTCCCATCAAAGTGTGAGTTATATATATATGTGAAAATGCTCCATATAAGTACAACTAAATGGAACGGCCTTTGTTTCTTATTCTTGAAAGGCATAATTTTGTAATTTATCTTGTCATAAGATTTCTTTATCATCTTAAAATTGATTGAGCTTTTTAGTTTGGGCGTTGTGGGTTAGCTAAAGTGAAGGATTGCAAAATCGTACTCATACTATAATACAAGATTGTCACACACACATTGTAGTTAGACTGTTAGATACATCACAAACACAAAGAACATGTAGATCACAACATGGATAAAATAGTTTTTTCTGTTATCATTACACATGTTATACCATTAACCATCTAGGCTATGCTGGAAATTTATGAAAATCCATGTTAGTAACCTCACATTGAATCCTTTTATATATCATGTGATCATAACATGTACAACAATTAGGGACCAACCATCCTCTACACAACCAATTAACCTTGTTGGAATCAAACCATTCTCATGAAAAATTAACAAAGATGTAAATCACTCTCATAAAATAATGACTTTGTTATATGTTTTCCTATCATTTTATTTCAACGTATATGTAATGACCCCTTTCTGGTGGAAGCACTTAAACCCGAAACTTGCATTCAAAGTGTTTCTCAAAGGGACATTAGAAACATTAGAGATCAATAAATTTCAGTAATAATATCTAATAAGATCGTAGATGATATAAATACTACATTCTGGTCAAAGGATTATCCATTTCCTTTGCTATGAGTGATTCTTCTAAATATATTTCATAAGTACTTTAGGGTAGATATAAAACATCTTTCAAGATCCCATAGATGGAATTCTATTATACCATTAATCACCATAGAATCATTATTACTTTATAATGCTCAGTAATTGCTACAAGCATCATTATTGGATAGTCAGGGATAATATATTATATATATGTATATATCTAAATATATACTTATCAATTGTTACTTTTCATTCCACTCTCAATATACTTATCCAGCCTAATATATATTCAAATATATTCATACATAATAATGTGCTAAAATATGTTGTGAGTACATCCTAATTGTCAATCATCATAATATATATATATTTGTCATTTACATTTAACCATCACAACATATTTAGATATATTCATAAGTCCTAACATACCTAAATATATATTAAATATATCTATAAGCGTTAACTGAAATGTAAATTAATAATGTATTATTCTTACCTTCTGCATACACAAGCAGTTATAAACTTTCATTTAAATATATTACAATACTTACCTCTCTGTCCTTTTCTACCAATCACTATACTCTCTATTTCTCTGACTTATGCCGGTTGTGTTCTCTTTTTAAACCGTTGCTTTTCTATTTCTCCCTTTAGACTTGTATTGACCTTTATACGTGTGAAGTGAAGTTGACGATGTGTCAGATTTATGCTACTAATTTATGCGTCCATTCTTAGCAGTTGCAGGCTCTCTTTAGAGCACTCGGATCTGATGTGAAGATATATATATTTCTGAAAATGTTCCATATTTACTTTACTGTTATCGGACTGCAGAGATATGTCTGCTTTCTGCTTACTTTTCTACCCCTCATCCTCCTTTTGGTCTTGCTGAAGTCTTTCTTGAACACCCGATAAGGTCAAGGTTTGCATCTCTTTTGACTGGACGTCACTTTTGGTGCAATCGCTGTCTTTGGAAAGGCACTCCCCTTGCTGCACTAATAGTCATCGCTGTCTCTTCAGGTTTATTAGTGATCACTGGGTCTTTATGATTATTTCAAGTTTGTCTTTATCTTATTTCAGATTATGTTGGTACATAATAATAATAATATGACCATAATTTGAATGGTATAGATTAATAAAATAATGATATTGTTACTTATGATTAATATTTATGTATTATATTGTTTTTATTATTCTATTTTGTATTTTATATTTCATTTATAATTTGTATATTATATTTTGTGTATTATATGATATTGAGAATACTCAGATTTATTATTAATATTGTATTTATAATTATAATATTATCAATGATAATTATAATTATATTTCTATGTTCCACGAGGTTTCGGGGATGGCGAGTATCCGGTATGCTGGGATGAGTTTCTGGTAGGGGGGTATTTTTGGGTCATTTCTTAGGGGACGGCAGGGGACGGCTTATAAAAAAATAGAGAAATTTCAAATGTTCATAGCATAACATTGATAAAGCATTCATTCTAGACATTGTATAAACTTATTATATATCATTACACTTGAATTGAGATTTCACATGAGAATTGACAAACAAATTAACAAAATTCAAATGCTTTTCATTATCAATGTGCATACATATCATATAAGAGTGATAATTATAACCAAAATGCCCAAAGGCTCCAAGTCTCAACTATGAAATGATGTGATAAACATAAAACTAAGAAAATATATTGCTGTCCAATGTCCCTAATCAGCAAAAGGTAGGTCTAAATCAGCATTGCCCTCATCATCGGAGCTTGAGTCTAAGTTAGTGTCAGTGCCCATGTCAATAGAAGGATCTACCTCAACCAATGGAACCCCAACCAATCCCTCCTGTGCATCCTCATTTTCAATCTGCATAGCATCTTCGGGATTAACATCGCATCGTAAGGCTGGAGTCTGATGATACTCACTAGACTGGCAATCCTGTAGCCGCAAAGCACTGTGTACTGCCACCAACTTCTCCGATCATCTAGAGGTAAGGCAGTTCCTCTTGACTGATTGGATGAAGCTATATGTGGACCAATTCCTGTCAGCAGCAGAGGAACAGGCAACCTGTGAAAGAAGATGAACGACAAGTAATCTCAACTCTGGTGCATCCTTCCCATGCCACGTCCACCATCCAATAGGGTCGGTTTGAGCCAATGTAGCTTTATCCATCCTCGCCTCTGGTTTGCCGAAGGTTGGACCACGAAGATTGGCAAATGCAAGCCACTGTGTGTGAAGTATAGTAGATTCATCTTAAGTATACATTTTTTGTAAGGGCCTTCATGAAGCCTTCTTTCACCTCTTCATCATGAGATGGAGCCACTCTCCCAGGTCTTGGTGCATACCATTTTGGATTGAGAGCATAGGCTGCCATATGAAGGGGGGTGTTCATAATGTCCCACCGTCGCATCACAATGGGCCTAAAATGCTCTTCATAAAATGCCAAAGTAGGGTCCTTGCCATAAATTGCTTGCTTGACCTGTCCAAACATACTATCAAAGGTCTCATAAATCTCTCCAAGGCTAAGAGAGCCATTATCAGCATATCTAATCACTTGCACAATAGGCTGGATGAAGGAGCATACATATCTGCAAGTGCAAACAAGTTACAAAAATTAAAATCAGCTAGCCTATAAATATTAAATAATAAAATGAAAATCAGCATAATAAAATTAAGAAATAATTCAAATAAATAATAAAATCAGCAATGCCAATTTTCTTACCTCATTGTGGACCACCAGTCATCATCAAGGATTTTTTGTTTCACCCTTTTTCCCTCTGGTGTGCTTGACTCATGCCATCTACCCCACTCTACATTGACCACCATTATTTGTAGAACCTCTTGGACCTCAACCATCCTCTCCAATAAAATGAAGTAGTTGGCATATCTAGTCTCCACGGGCTTGAGGAATTCCTTCCTCGAAAATGTTCTGAACAAAACAAGTGAAGTCTGATGGTTGCAAATGAACATTTTCACCTCTCTAGCCTCTGCATTCATTGCCTTCACCCAATCTATCTTCCCAATGTCTTTCAAAGTATTGTTCAACGCATGCACACAACAAGGGGTCCAAAAAATGTGCTTATAAGCACTCTCCACCATCAATCCAACTAATTTACACACACGGGTTGAATCGGTCTCTACCTGGCAATGGCATATCATCAAGTTGATATGAGATTAGTATAGATATCAATTTAATAATTTAATAATTTTTTATTTTATAGATGATGTCTCACATTCCAAATCAAATATAAGAAAGAAAGAAAGAAAATCAAAATGTGAATCTGTGATCAATACCTACACAACATTAGAGGCTCCAATCTCCTCTATAGCACCTCTCAAAATCTGAAATTGGAAGGTTGCATCCTTCTTTTTGCCCGAACAATCTATAGCTCTAAGAAAATAAGAGCCTGCTGTACTAGTGACAATAAGATTGATGAGTGGCCGATGTTTGATATCGGTCCACCCATCTATGACTATGGAGCAGCCATCTGTCAACCATGTTTGTCTCATATCCTCCATCAAAATACTCACCTTGGAGTACTCTTTATCAAGTGGAGTGGTGCGTAGCTTAGTTTCTCTAGGTGGAACATATGAGGGACCAACAACTATTATATCTTTGCACATTTTTTTAAAATATGGTGAACGTGAGACATGAAATGGTATGGCATTAGCATAAAAAAACTTGGCAATAGAGGAATCAGCCCCATGTTTTACTGTAACATTAAACATATCAGCAACATGCATACTTCTTTTCTTTCCTCTAGTAGAATCCTCCCCCACATGAGATTGAGAAGCTGAAGTAACATCCACTGATGGTGTAGGCATACCCATACTAGGCTGCAAACTCTCAATTGAAACCCCTTTCTTTAATGCCTCCCCCTCCATATGCAATCTAGTTGCCTCAATTTTTTCTTGTTGGGTTATTTTTCTACACCCTTTCACCCCTTGACCACCAGTCCACAAAAGATGGCAATAAACTCTCGTATAGCTGCCATTGTATTGTTTGTGGCACAAATGACACTCCCATAATCTACTACCCCCCGAATTGTTTTTCTTTTTGTTGAAATAAGGTAGCTTCGGTCATATATAAATGATGATCAAATAAATTCAATATCATCATTTATATATATCGAAATCTACTGCATCCCAAGTACAATTTTGATCTGCATTTAGATGTTATTAATTGCAGATTAT
Source organism: Sequoiadendron giganteum (assembly GCA_007115665.2). Classification (NCBI taxonomy): domain Eukaryota; kingdom Viridiplantae; phylum Streptophyta; class Pinopsida; order Cupressales; family Cupressaceae; genus Sequoiadendron; species Sequoiadendron giganteum. Next base: position 387,475,601 of record CM021103.1, on the reverse strand, counting down.
TGGCTTTATATGTTTCATATAGAATCCAAATTGAGTTCCAGATTGGATATTATTTATTTGTGCAAAGATAAATACAAATCGAACTTTTATGTTTACTAAGTAACTAAACAGATTGGTGATCGGTTGTCTTAGTTAGACGAAAAAGCACAATCCTTAAGACACGTCCCATGAACGGACATGTCTCCACTTTGTGGAGACATGTCGCTCATGGGACGTGTCTCCCCATTTGTATATATGACAGATCCGATCCACAAGGACAAACATCGAAATAAATAAATGTTCTGCTCTTGAGGATCGAATATCATTGAAAGAAATTCAGACTTGTAAATTCATGATCAATACTTTCAATATTGATCTGGTATCATCTTTATAGTAATTCAGTCCAGTATTCTGAATATAATCTGAAAGTAATTTAATCAATTTAACATGGTATTAGAGCCACGTTGAGAAAGATCCGATTAAATCCAGATATCAGATTATTTAAAATAGTATTTTCTCTTGAAATCGCAAACACATTTCATTCTTCATAATGTCAAGTGTAATCAGATTCGAGGATCGTCTTGAAGCTGCAAAAAACCTTACTTCATGGAAATTCAGAATCATGATGATTCTGAAAGAAAATAAGTTAGACTCATGTAATGTTCCCTTCTCGAGCATGATCTTTTCAGTTGACCGTTGGCCTATTCTAGAGACCCGTAGGCTACTTGGAAGGTGAAATTAGGGTTTCGTGTTCTGAGGGGTTGCTATTGCTCGTGAATCGATGATTGAATGGCGGATTCTTTTTGGATTTTCAGAGAGCTTCGCAATGGTGTGTTTTCTTGGCATTCCGAGCACCTTCGGGAATTTACTATTTTTAGTAAATTCTATTTCTGGCAGTAGACTCGTCGTTCTCAGCACAGTTGACTTTCCTCTTTGGTCGACTCAGTTGGTTTGTTCAATTTTGGCCTTGGGATGCATTTTGGAGAGATAAGTTCATTTCTTTAAAACAATGATTATATTTTAATGTTGTGATACCCCCTTGGCCTAGTCTCATAACTTAAAGGTTGTGTTAAAAAGGTGGTCTTTATGGGGTTGCGCCTCATTGAGGTAATTTTATATTTATTAAAGTCAAAATTTAAGCCTTAAGTGGGATGCCTATCTTGAAGAGATGAATTTCATTAAAAGATTCAAATGAAGCCTTGAGGAAAAAGGACGCCATTATTGGAGGGAAAAGGATTAGGGTTTCTAGAAGCTTCCGGAGAGGTCTTCACAAAATTATAAAAGGGAGTCTGGGCTCTTCATTTGCGATCCGACATCTTGAGTATTGTTATGCTGCCGAAATGGTTGTTGGACTGCTTCGAGGAATGAATGCCTCCTAGCCTTGGCTCGACTTCATGCTCGAGAGATAGCATCTAGTGGAGAATTTAGTTAGCTTGTGAGAGAAGTTTGTAGTGAGGTTTGCTGTGTTGCATTGTTTGCTTGTAGTTCTGATTTACTGCATTTTATGTCATTTTCTGGAGTTGATGATAATAGGGCTGAATCTGTAATTTCATTCATAAATCAAAAAATACAAATATATTCATTCTGGGTATTGCATATTTCCTTTTGTCTATGTTGGGCACCCCTTTGTGCCAATTTGTAGGTCCTAACTCGGAGAACCTGATTTTATAAAAGAAATTCGCCCTTCTTGCTAGGCTGCCCCTCCTTGGAATGCATTGGGAAGCGTGTTAGAAAAACGAGTGGGTTTAAGTGTAGTCTTGGGTATGCAGCTTGGTCGCCCTTGTCATAGGAGTGCATTGCATTTGATTTGAGGTCGTTTGGTTGAGAAATGAGTGAGATATGAGCAATTTGGTAGGGTTTTATGTTGTTGGTCCTGTCTTCCAAGTTGCTGATCAGGCATATCAGTTTGTTTGAAGTCTATCATTTGAGTTGTGTTTGGGATGACAGTCTTTGTGATTATCGAGGGAACATTATACTAACTTGCAGCATGGTTAGACTTTATTATTCTATGTATTTGGCAGGCAAATCTCTAATTATTGTAAGCTGAACAGTAGTACTGTCAGCAATCCCTTTTCTTCTCTTTAATGCAATTGTAATACTTAGCATCTCCGTCATATGGTAGCTCCAATTCCATCTCGGGTTGGAAAGCACATTCTTGACGTCGAGTTACTTCCGCATAGTAGTTGGTAGGGATCCTCTGACCACATGCTCGTCGTTCTCCGACGCATTCTTGGTTAGAGTTCTTTGTATCAGCATTGCATTAAGACCCTCTGACCATATGCTCGTCATCATCCGGCGCATTCATGGTTAGAGTTTCTTTATCAGCATTGCATTGAGATCCTCTGACCATATGTTCACACCTTGCCCAACTCGGGATCCTGGTGTACATTCTTGGTTAGAGTTGAATTCCGCATCGTTGGTTTAAGCGCTAACTCTAACGATTGTGTATTGCTCTGCTCTTGTAATTGAGAAAATTAAAAAAAAATTGGCTCGGTATATGTCAGTGGTATCAGAGCCATGCATCCTGCCATCCTGTGAAGCAAACCTTCTATGAGTAACAGAGAACAGGGATACTTAGCAAGGGAATACAAGAAGGCTACCAGTCAGTTTCAGATTAAACCTCATGTTACAAGATTGGATCCAGAGACGCTTAACGAACTCAGTTTAAAGGGGTTATGTTTCCGGTGTAGAGAAAAATGGTCCCAAGACCATGTTTGCCCAAAAGGGGGCAAATTTCATCAAATTGAATACTATTCAACTGAAGAAAGTAATTCTGATTCTTCAGACCAGCAGTCTGATTTTGATGACAGCAAAAGGGAAAGAGCTCTAGAAGAGTCCGAAGACGAAAAGGGGAGTGGAGGTACTTTGGCTCAACTTTCGAGCTTTCAAAAGAATGAATCCTTCAAAGTTCGAGGGATGATGAGGGGGTAGCGAATAGTTGCTTTGATTGACATTGGAGCAACACATAACTTCATTGATGAAGTTGGGTGGCAAAGAAGGGGTTGCAAACAGAAGAGTTTGAAGGCTTCAAGGTTATGGTTGGTGATGGGTTTCACATCTCATGCACCAAGAAGATCTCAAACATGACTATGCAATTGGGAAACTATGAAGTCAAGGACGACTTTTATGTAGTCAGCATTGGAGATACGGATGTCGTTCTAGGCATTCAATGGTTGCGTTCACTCGGAGAGATCTCTCTAAATCTGCAAACCATGGAGCTCAAGTTCCAATCCCATGGGAAGAAGGTAGTGCTAAGAGGAATGTCCAATGGTGGTCCTCGGATTGTCATTCAAGAGAATGGCAAGGCTGATTCGTAATGATCAAGTTGAGTGGGCTGCAGAATGTATGATTCTTCCTGCTAGTCCGGTTGAAGCAAAGAGAGACTATCCTCCTGATATTCAGTCTGTACTCACAAAAAGGAGCAAGGTGTTTGCTGATTTACCTCCCGGACCACCTCCTGAACGGTGTTCGGAGCATGTCATAGAGCTCAACGAAGGAGCTAAACGAGTTATTACAACTCCATATCGGTACCCTAAGAAGCAGAAGGATGAGATTGAGAAAAATATTCAGGAACTCTTGGAGATGGGCTTCATTCGTCCAAGCAAGAGTCTGTTCGCTTCAGCAGTTGTTCTTGTGAAGAAGAAGGATGGTACCATCCGCATCTGTGTGGACTATCATGCTTTGAATCAAAGCATCATCAAAAATCGATACCCCATTCCGAGGATAGATGAACTCATTGATGAGCTACATGGGGCCAAGTTCTTTTCAAAGATCGATTTGAGATCAGGCTACTACCAGATTTGGATGAGAGGATCTGATGTTGAGAAGACAGCATTTAGATGCCACTATGGCCACTTCGAGTTTCTAGTCATGCCTTTTGGGTTGACTAATGCTCCTGCTACCTTCCAGTCTTGTATGAACAGAGTCTTTCAGAAGCAGTTGAGAAAGTGTGTATTGATATTTTTTGATGACATTCTGATCTTCAGCAAGACATGGGAAGAACATTTCAAACACTTGGAGGAAGTGCTTAGCATCCTAGAATCAGAGAGTTTGTTTGCCAAGGAATCCAAATGTGAATTTGGTATGAAGGAGCTACTTTACCTTGGTCATATAATCAGTGCTGAAGGAGTTAGGGTTGATCCTGAAAAGATCAAAGCAATGGTTGATTGGCCACCTCCTGAGAACTTGACTCAGTTGAAAGGATTCTTGGGTCTTTGTGGATTTTATAGAAGATTTGTGAAGGGCTACTCGTAGAATGCTGCTCCTCTTACTGACCTCACGAGAAAGGGGGCTTTTTGTTGGTCAGAAAAGGCCCAAACTACTTTTGATAAGTTTAAGAGGATCATGAGCACTTGTCCGTTTGTCCGGTTTTAGCTATTCCAAACTTTTCCAAGCCTTTCGAGCTACAGTGTGATGCATCCGGTGAAGGAGTTGGGGCTGTTTTGATGCAAGACAAACATCCCATTGTGTTTGAAAGCAGAAAATTGAGAGCTGTTGAAAGGATCTACTCCATCTACGACAAGGAAATGCTTGCCATTATGCATGCATTAGCTAAGTTCAGATAGTATCTGGTGGGGAGCAAGTTTGTGGTCAAGATTGATCACAATAGTCTCAAGCACTTCATGCATTAGAAATATTTGAATGAGAGGCAACAAAAGTGGGTGAGTAAGCTTCAAGCTTACGATTTTGACATCGAATATGTCAAAGGTAAAAACAACATTGTGGTCGATGCTCTATCTAGGAGACCTCATTTGAGTTCATTATGTGAGCTTACTGCTGATTGGAAGAACATGTTGCTTGCTGATTATGCCAAAAATCAGTTTGCATCTAGCATCATTGAGGGAGCTTTTCATGACGAATGGTACAAAGTGGTTGAAGGGCTGATACACTAGAAGGATAGAATTCTTTTGGTGGCTGATTCTAAGCTCAAAAAGAAGATTTTGTTGACATTTCATGACATTCCACTTGCTGGTCATCAAGGGTTTTTCAAGACATATAGGAAGATCCGGGAAAGATTTTCTTGGAAGGAGCTGAAAGGGGAAGTTCAACGCTACATTCAGGAGTGTCCCACTTGTCAAATGAACAAGAATGAGCATACTGTACCGGCTGGTCTGCTGCAACCTCTCCCTATTCCCAATCAAAAATGGGAAATCATATCGATGGATTTCATCACGAGGTTGCCCAAGGTCCAAGGAAAAGACTATATCTATGTTGTAGTGGACAGACTAACAAAATTTGCTCACTTCTTCGCCATTACCAGCTCTTTTTCAGCAGCCCAAGTTGCAGATCTGTTTTTTCATGAGGTGTTTAGGTTACATGGGTTGCCAAAAAACATTGTGAGTGACAGGGACAGCAAGTTCCTAAGCACTTTTTGGCAAGAGATCTTTAGAATGAGTGGTACAGTGCTTACTCCAAGCACTAGTTATCACCCCCAAACCGATGGACAAACTGAGATAGTGAACAAATGGTTGGAAGGATACTTGAGAAACTATGTTTCGGAGCAGCAAAGAGCATGGGTGAAATGGGTTCACATAAGAGAGTATTGTTATAATTCTACCTTCCACGTGTCAATAAGGATGTCTCCTTTCTTGGCTCTTTATGGTTATGAAGCTTCGAGCTTTGCTGATTTGGTGTTTGGTGATAGCAAAGCCCCTCAAGCCAAGGATTTGTTGCAACAAAGCCAAGATATCTTGAAATCATTGAAGAACAATCTTCAGATTGCACAAAATCAGTAGAAGATGTACGCTGATCAGCGGTGTGTTGAGCGCTCTTTTGAGGTTGGAGATATGGTTTATCTTCGACTACAGCCTTATAGACAGTCTACTCTCAAGAAGAATGGAGCTGAGAAGCTCAAACCGCGTTTCTATGGGCCGTACAAGGTTATAAGAAAGGTGGGAGCAGTAGCTTATGAGTTGGATCTACCCTCGAATAGTAGAGTACACAATGTTTTCCACGTGTCTCGCCTCAAGAAGGCACTTGGACACAATGTTGTTGCTTCATCACAGTTGCCACCTTTGGATGAAGAAGGACATTTAGTTTTGATTCCAGAAGAGATTCTTGATTCCAGGGAGCGTTCTTTGAGAAAAAGGACAATCAGAGAATACTTGGTGAAGTGGAAGAACTTGCCTACGGATGATGCGAGTTGGGAGAATGATAAGATTCTGCAACATCCAGGGTTGCGCTTGCTTGAGGACAAACAATCTTGGGGAGGGCAGACTGTAATGTCCCCTTCTCGAGCATGATCTTTTCAGTTGACCGTTGGCCTATTTCGGAGACCCGTAGGCTACTCGGAAGGTGAAATTAGGGTTTCGTGTTCTGGGGGGTTGCTATTGCTCGTGAATCGATGATTGAATGGTGGATTCTTTCTGGGTTTTTCAGAGAGCTTCGCAGTGGTGTGTTTTCTTGGCATTCCGAGCACCTTTGGGAATTTACTATTTTTAGTAAATTCTATTTTTGGCAGTAGACCTGTCGTTCTCAGCACAGTTGACTTTCCTCTTTGGTCGACTCAGTTGGTTTGTTCAATTTTGGCCTTGGGATGCATTTTGGAGAGATAAGTTCATTTCTTTGAAACAATGATTATATTTTAATGTTGTGATACCCCCTTGGCCTAGTCTCATAACTTAAAGGTTGTGTTAAAAAGGTGGTCTTTATGGGGTGGCGCCTCATTGAGGTAATTTTATATTTATTAAAGTCAAAATTTAAGCCTTAAGTGGGATGCCTATCTTGAAGAGATGAATTTCATTAAAAGATTCAAATGAAGCCTTGAGGAAAAAGGACGCCATTATTGGAGGGAAAAGGATTAGGGTTTCTAGAAGCTTCCGGAGAGGTCTTCACAAAATTATAAAAGGGAGTCTGGGCTCTTCATTTGCGATCCGACATCTTGAGTATTGTTATGTTGCCGAAATGGTTGCTGGACTGCTTCGAGGAATGAATGCCTCCTAGCCTTGGCTCGACTTCATGCTTGAGAAATGAGTGAGATATGAGCAATTTGGTAGGGTTTTATGTTGCTGGTCCTGTCTTCCAAGTTGCTGATCAGGCATATCAGTTTGTTTGAAGTCTATCATTTGAGTTGGGTTTGGGATGACAATCTTTGTGATTATTGAGGGAAGCATGGTTAGACTTTATTATTCTATGTATTTGGCAGGTGTTGTCCCTAATTTTTGACTTGTTAAAAATTGGGATAACCAATCAAAATTTTGATTAAATTTGAAGGTTTTCTTCTTTATGGCACGTACTTCGAGGTGCAAAGATTAGCAAATCTCAGTTTTTAAGTCTATAGTCCTTTGGGTTACCGCTTTTTACACATTCTCGCTTGTTTTCGTCAATTTCTGAGTCATTTTTAGTGTGTTTTTTATCCAATTCGGGTTTTTCTGGCACCACTGCAAGTAGGAGTTTTTGAACTGAATTGCAAGTTACTTTAAAAATGTCTTTAATAGGAACTTTTTGAGATACTTGCAATTATAGGAACTTTTTAAGTTCATTACAAGTCATTTTTCATAAAATACTTGTAATTGCTTGAAAAAGGTCCGATTTCTTTTAAGTCACTTGCAATTACTTGAAAAAGGTCCGATTTCTCTTAAAACACTTGCAATTGCATGAAAAGGGTCCAATTTTATCTTAAGTTACTTGTAATTGTTCAAAAAAGGTCCGATTTCCTTTAAGATTGCTTGCTATTGCATTTGAAAATCCCAATTTGCTCATGAAGTGTTTTTAAATGTCAGTTTTCATTTTAAGTAACTTGCATTTGTCTTTGAAAGACCCGATTCACTTGCAAATCACTTCAAAAGCCCCGATTTCATTTTAAGTAACTTACTGGAGGCGTGTAAAAGTCCGACGCCATTCTTCATGGAAGCAATTCGAATCCTATTTTGCCTCTCTTCCCTTGGAGATCTCATAAATTCGTTTGCTTAAGGATCGGGCTTTCAACTGTAAATAATCGAGTCTTTTTCATTATTCTGAGTTTGCAATTGCGCCTAGGGTTTCTTCTTCTTGTTTGTCTGCAATTTTCGTTTCAGGTATGTTTCTTCTTCTTTTCTTTTTCTCTATTTATTTTATGTCTTCTTTGTGTGCGTTTTGTTCACCAATGGCTTTGCTGAAAACGTTTTCACCAAAACGCATTTCGCCATGTCTACGCCTTCATGCTATTCACCAAAACGCGTTTCTCTTTCCATAAGCTTTACGTGTCTCTTCACAAAAAAGCGCTTCTTTTTCATTTTTGCCATTTCATCATAACGCATTTCGCCACTCCATATAACTACATTTATTCCACTTCATATGCTGTCATCTTCCTTTCAACTGGAAACGCATTTTTTTTGTTCTTTATTTGGAAAACGTTTTTCTTCACATTTCATATGCCTCTAAATGCCTCATATCAAAATGCGTTTTCCTCATGGTATCCATTTTCTTCACTTCATCCCGTTTACCATTTCTGAAAATAGAAAAGAAACAAAAAATAAAATAAAAATGATGATCTTTGTGAAGAGAAGTAATTCGGGTTTTTATTCACCCATTACAAGTCGGAGTTTTTATCAAATATACAAGTGAAAAATGTAATGTTCTTTTACTTGCAATGCTTTCCAAAAATTCCGACATTGACTTCCCACTTGCAGTCGGCCTTCAAAATCTCAAAATGCTCTTAAAGTGCCTTAAAAATGGACTTTTTATCCTTGACTGCAAATACAATTTAAAAAGTTGTGATTTGCACTTTGTAAAGTTGTAGTCTAACTTTTTCATTTGTCATAAAAAGTCATATGTCCTTTTCACTCGCAATCAGCCTCCAAAACCCGAAATGAGTTATAATGCTCATTTTTTGCCCTCAAACAGCCAAAATACCATTATGAGTTTGAGTCTTCGCCATGTCTACGCCTGTAAACGTTGATGATGTCTTGACCTTATGGAACTTTCATCGCAATCTTGCAGATTCTTGTTTGATGATGGAGGAACCTTCTTCTCCACCGAACAAAAAGATGAAGTACAGATACGACAAATACCAGAATGAGATTTCACCTTCTCATGTTGTCTCAAACATGGAAGAAATCAGAGACACGGAGATTGGGCATGTCGATATGTCCAAGTTTTTGGAGAGCGCTGAGAAATCAACTTCTCATCATATGTAGTTGTTGTTTAAAAGTCATATTCATTTGGTTGCTTCCTTTCCTGTTGTTGTCCTAGAACCAGAGTTCGTCCTTGCGTGCGCAGCTCATTTTGACAGAGAATCCAGAACCATTAAAGATGATGATGGGAAGGTAGTCATATGGCTTGATCCAGAAACCATTCATAGGGTTTTCAAAGTTCCAGATTCACCCATATATTCAGATATCTCAGTGAAGAGTGCTCTAGATCATTATGAGCAAAAGAAAGATGATTGTAAACAGCACATCAATACCAAATGGCTTCTCAAGCGACGAGCTGGTGTGTCTCGTTGGGCTAAGCTGTATCGATCTGACTTCAAGGAAGAAATTAATGATACCATCACTCTCTTAAGCAGAATCATGGGGTTGAAATTCTCTAATGTCTTTGAGAAGTGGATGTACAAATTCATAGTGGTGATTAGAAAGGCACAACACCCAATCTTCTGGGGTGAAATAATCAGTGATAGCTTATGTGAGCAGCTTGCACAAGTTCCTACCACGCTCACTTTCTATATGAATTCCTATCTAGTTTATATTGCAGCTTCATTGAAACAGTTTCCAGGCCTTTCTACCGTCGGAGATAGATCTCTAGTCCCAATTTGCGAATACTATGATCAGCCGCCTTTGATTCCTAGCAGGATTCATTACAGAAGAGTTCAAGATGCATTCTTTGGCTATTTCATGTGCCTTTTTGACAAGAATCCTTGATAAAATGCAATATGTTTGTGAAGAACATAGACTAGCGATGATAGGATATTTTGATGTAATCTTGAAGACTGTGGTAGTTGCCAAGAACACACTAGGCCCCGATCCAGCTGAGTTGCAAGAAATTATTAGCAGATTTCAATCTTTCAAAGCTAGGATTGATGTAGAATAAAATGTTTTACCTTTATGCTTTTTGTTTTCGACAAACTACATGTAAAAACAAATTTTGTAATCGCAAGTGTTTCTTTCACTTGCAATTTTGTAAATTGTAATTACATGTAATCTAATTACAAGTCAAAATAGTTTAAGACTGTAATTTTGAATAAGTCAATTGCAAGTAGTTGGTGGTTGAGAGAATTTCTCAAGTTAGTTGGGATCCTCCCACCTTTTTCTCAAGGCCTCTTTCCTATAAATACTTGAGGAAGTCCTTTGTAATTTTTATCTTTTTGGCAAGCAAGAAAACTCTGTAGAATTTTGTACTCATAAAGACTTTGAGCTTTATAATTACAAGTTGTTCATTTTCAAATAATATCAAAGAGTTGCAGATTTCAGACTTGTGTTGAATTCTCACTTTGTGCCCATTGTGTTCTTATGTCATTTTGGGGCATTGCATTGTGATCATTTGAGAATTGAGAAAGATTGCTAGGGAGAGCTTCAATTAATATATTTTCAATCTTTGTGCTATCAATATTGAAGATTGAATTTATAAATTAGAAGTTAAGAGGAATTGCAAGTCTTTGTGCTCGTAATGATTCTCATTTATAGTTGTTAAATAGATATATCAAATGTTCAGACTTTGTGCTGTCATACGCTGTATTTTATCATTAAAGTCATCTTTTAAAAGGGTAGATAAGATTGCAGATTTTCAAGACTTTGCGCTTGAGGTTGTTTTCTTGTCCCGAAGGAAGTGACGGAAGTCTTTGAGCTTTCAGGAAACTTCATTTCCTTTCTACTGGTTTTATTTGCAAGCTGCTGTTATAAAATTCATGTTACTTTTCTGCGAAGAGAAAAGAGTTTAATCTCTCCTGAAACAAGAGGAAAGATTATTGTCCCACCCATATTTGTTTTTAGTTATTTAGATAAGGGGAGCCTTCCCTTAAATAGGAGAGTTTAACTCACACATTATGTTGAAATCACCATTTTGCTAAACCTCATAAGTTTACAAAATATTCAACCAACAACAGGAAAATCTCTAATTATTGTAAGTTGAACAGTAGTACTGTCAGCAATCCCTTTTCTTCTCTTTAATGCAATTGTAATACTTAGCATCTCCGTCATATGGTAGCTCCAATTCCATCTCGGGTTGGAAAGCACATTCTTGACGTCGAGTTACTTCCGCATAATAGTTGGTAGGGATCCTCTGACCACATGCTCGTCGTTCTCCGACGCATTCTTGGTTAGAATTCTTTGTATCAGCATTGCATTAAGACCCTTTGACCATATGCTCGTCATCATCTGGCGCATTCTTGGTTAGAGTTCCTTTATCAGCATTGCATTGAGATCCTCTGACCATATGTTCACACCTTGCCCAACTCGGGATCCTGGTGTACATTCTTGGTTAGAGTTGAATTCCGCATCGTTGGTTTAAGCGCTAACTCTAACGATTGTGTATTGCTCTGCTCTTGTAATTGAGAAAATTAAAAAAAAATTGGCTCGGTATATTTCAACTCATTTGTGAAAGAAAATAAGATAGAACCAAAGAATGATCTGGAGAAATCTCAATGGATTGAGAACGATGAGAAAACTATGAAAATCATAGTAGATTCAATTAGGGATCATATAGTACCTATTCTATCTAAATGTAATGACCCGGTTCTACGTAAAAATAATTTTTTTCCAATTTACATCAAAAGAGTAAATAAACGTGCTACAAGTCATTGCAATATAATTTTTCTTTCCTTTATTGATAAAATATGAACAAGATATCATAATAGAATTACAATAAAGATTCCATGTCATTACAATAACTTTACAAATACAAGTAACGGTAAAACGTACCTTATCTAACTTAGCTCCAATGAGCTTTTGAATTAATAGTGGTAAGAAGGTCCAGGAATCCGCCTTTCAAATCTCGGTGCTTCAGTAGCCTGGTACGGAGGAGAAACATCACTTGGGCGCTTTTCCGCCAACCACGGACTTATAATGCGGTCCCCCGCACAAAATGGCCCTCCCTTCTACGAAGAGATTGGTTGGGTAAGTGATACTATAAACCGACTGAGAATAGTGGTGTGCCCTACATAGGTAGAACCTGTACATCCGGTAAACTCTCAATCTAGTATGCAATACGGGATCACGATGGACATGAAAGTGTATTCATCACTCAATCAAGAGGACGTTGTTCATCTACACTACTTTGGCCAAAGTGTTTGATTAGTATCTCTACTGAGGGTCAACTGCCACATACACTATTCAGGGTTGATTTGACTTGTGGCTATCTTACACTACACGTAGGTATTTTGTCCCTTCGTGGTAATCCATACCAAGACATCCTACATCAATTTAACCTACTGGGATGAATCTGCATTGCAAGTACTACCAATACTTTCTCCTATACGGGAATGAACATTTCCTTGGAGTGTAGCTAGCTTACTGAGTTAATCTAATAACTTAGTTGAGCTATAATGTACTTGATTCACGCTCTCATCACAGTCCTAGTAGTAATAGCTAAGGTAAAGAATACTCTCCATTATACATAGATCATACAAGTAAAGCAAACAACAACTAGATGCATTGTATATATTTGAAAAAGAATATTGCTTTCTAATACAAACATGCATTACTTATCCTTAATTACTTAATGTATCTTAGAGACATTCAAAATGCAAGCTTTACACAACAACATCACATTACAATTGCCTAACATGTCTTTCCAGGTTCTAACTATAAAAGCAGAATAAAACTTCAAAGGTTTAGCATGCTTACTTTAAAATCAAGAAGAAATGAGAACCAGATAATCATGCTTGTATTCAAGCTTCCACAGATGATGATGATGGTCTTTCCTATAGTAACTCAGGTTGTAGAGTTTCTCTGTTCTTTCTCACAGTAGAACACTCTTTCTAGAATTAATTCTCACAGAATAAATTGATGATTCCACTAACAATGATGGGTACTCACAACAATGATGAAACAGAATATTGGGCACTCACAAGAGTATGATACTTCACAGAATATTGGGAACTCACAATACTAGATACTCAAAGAATAAAATGATATCACTCAAAATACATAATTCGTATGAACTGGTGAGGAATTGGTAAGAATTCGCAACAAAATGAAGTCTTTATATAGACTCAGGAAAGCAACGCATTTCCTTATGCAATTGACAACACATTAATGAAGACTTATTCAAAAGGCACTTGGCGGGTCTCCAAGCCCTAACTAAGCAATTTTGGTAATGATTCAACTTGCATTATTGACAGCAAAATGAGAATTTTTCAACTAATCAATTGAATTCGCCACTTATAGGAAAACTCACCATTCCTAGCGCCAACAAGAAAATGATTTATCTTTTAGGAATTGGTCAAGGCTGAGCTTAAAACACTTAATCTCCTGAGTCACCCCTGTTTTCCAGTTGGGTTGATTTCTTCTCCCAGGCGAATCGCTCTTCACAGCTGTGTAGTTTAGCTTCTTCCGCCATTTTTCATTCACAAGAAAAACACAATTATTTTCAAATGGACTTTATTAAGTCTAAAGTTTATGCATTGAATATTTCCTTTTAAACATTAGAGAAGCCTTTGCTTCTTTCGAATTTACTTTATGATGAAAATAGATAAAGTCGATTTTCATTATACTTGGCAACATTCGATTTCCAAATATATGGTGAGAAATGAATAAACAATGATTTTCATATATTTAACTATTTAATTAATTTCATGATGGAAATAAGAAGGGTCGATTTCCATATTACTCAGGAAATAGTTCAAATTTCCTAAGTACGTGATGACAAATAATTAAATATTGATTTCCACATATAAATCAAAGAATAACTCCATTTTAATATTTTAGAAAGAAAATATTAAACGCTAGGAAAATAAGTCGATTTCCTAAATGAGATCAATTTAGATAATAATTTTTTTTTCATAAATTGAGAAATGATAATTAAATCAATGATTTGATTTTCCAAATAAGAGAAATTAATATTAAATTAATTTAGGAAATAATTATATATATTTTATTAAATAAATATAATTATAGTTTTTGAATATATTAAACATATATATATTTAAATACGCAAGTATTAATATATATATATATATATATTTTAATATAACTATAATATATTTATATAATTTTTAATATATATTATGCATATATATATATTTAACAAATATATATTTATATCGTTAGCCAGTCAGCATATCTAATATGCATAATCATATATATATAATAATGTAATATTATTAATATCCACACATTACTGGACGCATGCATATATACATACATATACCAGTATATTCCTCTAGGTACATGTATACGTACGTATACTATATCGATACATTCGTATGGCATATCCATTAGCCAACTTACGCTTGTATCGACATATCTTATACCTACGGATACGTGTATATACTATACACATGTATATATATACTTACTTCCAATACATGTATCCGTTCATGTTACCATCACAATGACCGTGAACAAACGCAAGGAAGGTCCTCATATAAAACACACAAAAATAGTCAAGACCTCTACTTGCAAAACATATAAGCTATGGATGACTTACCTTAAACTTGTACAAACTAACTTGGTTTACTCAGTCTAAGGTGAAGTGTGTGTATACTCAGATAGTTTACATTACCGGTTAACCGACCAAACCCCTCTCCCAAGTGATATTTCCCCTTCGCTTGGAGAAATGGTACCTATACCTGCATCCACTGACATATGTCCACGGAAGTCAAATTCTTAGAACATAACAGTATAGTTACAACATTTCACAAGTTAGAATATTAACAATTCTATAACTTAATATGCATTATTACACCAAGTATGACGTCAATTTGAAATACATTAAAACGAGACAACATCAAGTGATATACATTCATATTGATAACAAGGTTCATGCATCATTAATTCCTTTCAAGAATTCACATCGCATTCACTTTTACCGCATCTAGCAATAGTAAATAGTAACCTCACATTTTGGGATGTAACACTAAACATGAGACTGCATACCAAATGTTTAAATCCCTTGAAAGCACCTTTGAAATAAACAACACCAGTAGGACCCTTGCTCTAAAGAGGCAACTTAATCATGTTCAAATAAACAAGGGAGAATCTCTTAATGCATATTTTATGAGAATCAATGAACTAAGAAATCAACTGTCAACAGTCGGATATCAAATTGATAGCAAGGAGTTAACACTAATAGCTCTAGGTGACCTACCAAACTCATGGGAGTCATTTGTTCAAGGAATAAGTGCAAGATCAAAACTCCCTAAATTTGATAGGCTAAGAACATATTGCTTACAAGAAGAAACAAGACTAATGACAAAAGAAACAATCAGAAACCCATAGATGAGGATATTCATGTGCTAAACACAAATTCTCATAAGAAAGGTAAGAAGAAAAACTTCAAGAGAAAGAAGAATTCTTATGGAAAGGGATCATTCAAGAAAAGGAAAGACATCTCTCAAATACAATGTTTCAGATGTGATCAATATGGACACTATGCAATGAAGTGCCCTGATAGAACAAAACAACAAGCATCCTTTGCTAAAGTTGGAAAGACATATACAAAATATGACTCTGAGAAATTTGTCTTCTACTCAGCATTATCAAGCCAAGTATCAAACAAAGTCAATAACTGGGTAATTGACAGTGGTTCATCAAGGCACATCACAGGGTTCAGAGAACATCTAGATACTATGATAGAAGAAATTGACGAAGAAGTAACTATTGGGGATGATTTTGCACATCCAGTAAAAGGGGTTGGAACTTGCACCATAAATTTGAAGTCTGGCCTCTCTCTACAACTCATTGGAGTATTGTTTGTACCAGGAATAAAGAGGAACCTAATATCCATTTCTGCTCTTGAAGACAACAGATATAGGGTTACCTTTATGGATGGAAAAGTTCTGGCATGGCCAAAGAACTCCACTATAAAGAAAGCACAAACTATAGGTATAAGACAAGGATATCTCTACAAACTGTGCACTGACACTAATCAAGCCCTTATTCTTGAGACCTCTGATTCAAATGAAATTTGGCATCGAAGATTAGGACATATTCATTTCCATGCCCTACCTTCAGTAGAAAAACTAGTAACAGGGTTGCCCAAACTAAAACAAATTCATGAAGGAGCATGCAAAGGGTGTGCCCTAGGGAAGAATACAAAGGGGACCTTCCAAAATAGTTTGAGTAAAACCAAAAATGTATTAGAACTAGTACACTCTGACTTATATGGACCCATGTCTGTACCCTCCATGGCAGGATTCTTATATTATGTAATATTTGTAGATGACCTCTCTAGGAAGACCTGGATATATTTTCTTAAATGTAAAGAGTCGATAGAAATTCTTAAAAGGTTTAAGGAGTTCAAAGCTCTTACAAAAAACTTTTTCGGGAAGAAAATCAAAATACTAAGAATAGATAATGGGAAGGAATACACCTCAAAAATCTTTAAGGAATTTTGTGTAAATGTTGGGATTAAGAGGGAGTTTACTGTAGCCTACAATCCTCAACAAAATGGTATTGTTGAGAGGAAAAACAGAACTATTGTAGAAGTTGCTAGAGCAATGTTGTTCGACCAAAACATAGAAACTTCTTTTTGGGCAAAAGCCTCTAGGACAACTGTCTACATTCAAAATAGATGTCCCCACTCACATCTAGATAACAAGACTCCTGAAGAACCATTTACTGGTGTAAAACCTGACATAAGTCACTTAAGGATCTTTGGTTGCCCTGTTTACATTCATGTACCTAAAGAAAAGAGATCTAAAGTAGAACCTACTGGAAAGAAAGGGATATTTGTGGGCTATAGTGAAACCTCAAAAGCTTACAGAATATACATATCCGAATAGAAACAAATTGAACTAAGTAGAGATGTCATCTTTGAGGAAGACATTGCTTTCAAAAGGGCAAAGAGTTTTAATGAGATAGAAATTCAAGATTCTCCTAAAGTCGTGGAGGAGGATCTTGCTCCTGAGATTCAGAGGGAGTATCTTGAAGAAATCATAAATGAAAACCAAACTGCTTCAGAAGAGAATCCTAATAACAACAGCAAGAGGAGACCACTTTGGGCTAGAAACATGATTGAGGAAGCTGAGAATTATACAACACCCAAAGGAACTTTTAGAGAAAGTAAGAGACCCAAAAGATTCTCAAGCTATGTTGCCTTAACGAATGAGATCATTAGTTCAGAACCAACTAGTGTTACTAAAGCTCTCAAGCATCAAGTATGGAAAGATGCTATGACGGAAGAGTATCAGTCCATTTTGAAAAATGATGTATGGGATATAGTACCTAGACCAAAAGAGAAATCTGTTGTCTCTTCCAAATGGCTCTTCAAAATCAAACATGCTGCTGATGGCAGTATAGAGAAACACAAGGCATGTTTTGTGGCCAGAGGTTTCACACAAAAGGAAGGTATTGATTATGAAGAGACATTTGCACCTGTTGCCCGATACACCTCTGTGAGAGCAGTAATAGCTATTGCAGCAGCTAAAGGCTGGAAGATCCATCAAATGGATGTGAAAACTGCCTTCTTGAATGGGACCATTGAAGAAGAAGTTTATTTAGAGCAACCTGAAGGTTTTGTGATACATAAAGCAGACTCACATGTAGGCAGATTGAAGAAAGCTCTATATGGACTTAAACAGGCTCCCAGAGCCTGGTATGAAAGAATCAATAGCTATCTTTTGGGACTAGGATTTTCCAAGAATGATGCAGATCCAAATCTTTATTTTAAGGTAATTAAAGGTGATATGTTAATACTTTTTTTATATGTTGATGACCTGCTAATAACAGGAGAAGATCACCTTATTACTCAATATAAAAAGGACCTAGCTTTAGAATTTGACATGAAAGACTTGGGCATTTTACATTACTTCCTAGGGTTAGAAGTTTGGCAGAAATCAAATGGTATCATTCTAAATCAAGGAAAGTATACTATTGATAATTTGAAGAGATTTGGGATGTTAGACTGTAGACCCATGTCTACACCTATGAAAACCAACTTACACAAATTGAAAGAAGTAGCAATAGAATCAAAATTTGCAGATCCTACTCTCTATAGACAGATAATTGGATCATTAATGTACTTGGTTAACACCAGACCGGATATTTGCTATGCAATGAATGCCTTAAGCCAGTTTATGTGTGAGCCAAAGGAAATTCATCTTGTTGCTGTGAAGCATATATTGAGATACCTTCAAGGTAATATTGGATATGGTCTAAAATACAGGAATGTCAACCTATATTTACATGGATACTCTGATTTAGATTGGGCTGGAAGTGTAACCGATCGAAAAAGCACATCAGGATGTTGCTTTAGTTTAGGATCAGCTATGATCTCTTGGATCAGTAGGAAACAGTCTTCAGTGGCACAAATTTCAACAGAAATTGAATATATTGCAGCCTCTATGGGAGCAAGAGAAGCAGTATGGCTCCGGAAATTGCTTGTGGGATTATTTGGTGAGTCCCTGAATCCTACTATTATCCACTGTGACAATCAGAGTTGCATTAAGCTTTCAATGAATCCAGTATTCCATGATAGATCAAAGCATATAGAGATCCCTTACCACTATGTGAGAGACATGGTAGAAAGGAATGTGATCCAGTTGGAGTATATTAGTACAAATGATCAAACAACAGACATTCTCACCAAGCCTCTCTCCAGAGTTAAAGTTGAACACTTCAGGAAGAAACTTGGTATGTTTGAAATGTAAATTATTATTGAGATTGAGATTCAAATTGTTTATTTTGTGCTAATGTATTTAAAATATGTTTAATGTGTAAACTCTTTTGTCATGTGTGTGACTCCGTGACTTTATGGGCCCTCTCCCCCTGTGTACATTATTGAAAGGTGACGATCTTTCTGATAATGAACACTTGTATTTGACATTGTAAGGTGACGACTCTACAATGATTAGTTTCATTATCATGATGGATATCATGTGACTTCATATCTGTGGATAGTCATGATAGTATCTTGTGGACATTTTGATAGATATCATGAGACTTGATATCAGTTGAAGATCATTATGATCCTTATGGGATAATCATGGTGGATAAATGTATCCGTGGATATGCCATGATTTATTATGGTAGACATCATGAGACTTGATGTCGGTGCACATACCATAATGATGATGTGTTATGAAGAATGTCTTGTGACTTGACACTCTTAGAAGCATACCATATCTCCTGATATCACGAGTAAGGTGATATCACTATATATTTGGTTAGAGTTATCTTCCCTAGCTAAGAGGGAGTGTTGAAAATAAGGTAGCTTCGATCAGTTATAAATGATGATCGAATATATTCAATATCATCATTTATATATATCGAAATCTGCTACATCCCAAGTACATTTTCGATCTGCATTTAGAGGTTATTAATTGCAAATTATTGGCTTTATATGATTCATATAGAATCCAGATTGAGTTCCAGATTGGATATTATTTATTTGTGCAAACATAAATACAAATCGAACTTTTATGTTTACTAAGTAACTAAATCGATTGGTGATCGGTTGTCTTAGTTAGACGAAAAGGCACAATCCTTAAGACACGTCCCATGAATGGACACATCTCCACTTTGTGGAGACATGTCCGCTCATGGGACGTGTCTCCCCATTTGTATTTATGACAGATCCGATCCACAAGGACAAACATCGAAATAAATAAATGTCTGCTCTTGAGGATCGAATATCATTGAAAGAAATTCAGACTTGTAAATTCATGATCAATACTTTCAATATTGATCTAGTATCATCTTCATAGTAATTCAGTCCAGTATTCTGAATATAATCTAAAAGTAATTTAATCAATTTAACACTTTTCTTTATCAACTCTTGTTCCAAATTGTAGTAGAGGCTTTTTGGGGTTAAATGGGCCTTTTGCCCATTTTTTGAGGGTTTCAAATGGACATTCAAATGGGTTTGAACTTGCTGACCCCACTCCACTCCCACTTTTTGAATACCCCCCAATGTTTGTAGTTGCACTATTTCTAGGTCTATTTCTTGTTCTTTGAGTTTGAGTTCTTTCTTGCATTTGAATTTCAATATCATGATCATCACTTTCACTATCACTGCTGCTACTCATGATTGTTTTTTAAATTCAAAGAGCTGCAAGTTGAAAAAAATAAAAAAATAACCCACAATGCCTTTCCTATGTGTTGAAAAACTTAAAAAAATCTTGCAAAAATTAAAAACAAATACAAAATACAAAAAAAAGATGAAAAACATACCTCTAATATTTTGAAATGATGCCCTAAGCTCCTCTCCAACCTGTTGTTTTCTCCTTCACTCAGCTACTCCTCTTTTGCTTTCCTTCACTTCACAATGGAAAAGTAAAAATGAGTTACTTTTTCTCATTTTGGAGCTTATATGACACTTACATTAGGTCAAGTGTCATGGGGCGTCCCTTGTGGGCCCGCCCATAGCCTTTTCTTAATAAGAAAACTTTGACTTTTTTTAAAAATAACATTTTTTTCTTTCTTGGGCCGTAGGGTACTGCTAGCCATACCCGGTACGGTCGAGGTACGGCTAGGCAGTATCGGGTACTACTAGTAGTACCCAAGTCCCCTAAATTTTGGCAAAACGTCCCTTGGAAGTATCAGGTACTTGGAGGGCAAAAAGGGACGGCCAGGGTACGTTTCCTAGCCATACTCGCGTCCCCGTTTTGTACCCGGTACAGGAAATGGGTAAAAAACGTAGGGGACGCGTCCCCGTGGAGCGTAGTTATATTTAAATCGTAATTACTCATGTTTGGATTTTGACATTTATCTGTATTTTATTTATTTATGTCTTTAGACGCTTTATAGCTTAGTGTTACAATTTTGGGGGACATGACAGTCCTCCCTGCCCAAAGATTGCTTGTCCTCAAGCAATCACAAAAACATCTTCTCACTTCAATAGTTACAGCTCCTCAACTCAAGAAGCAGTTTGACAAACAAAATTCAACTAATCTTTTAAGCATAAGACACCATGGAGTAATCTTGTTTGAAGACACATTTGGAATGAAACTAACATAAGGAAATACCTAATGAAGCATAAGTATACTTATATTTCGGGATATATGTGGATTACAAATTATATTCATAAATACACGTAAGGATGCATGAGGCATACACTTAAGGCAAGAAGCACACACATAAGGCATAAAGCATAAGTCATGAAGCATCCATATGAGACATGAAGCATTCAGTAAAGCATGAAATGTATATACACAAGTATGTAGATCGTAAAACATATTGCTAAAACGACACTCTGAGCATGCAAGTTATTTATGAGTGAAACACTTATTTATATAAATACTCATGAGGTAAATACATTAGTCATGTAGCTACATACATAGGAATACTCATAAGACTGGAATACATGTAAGGCACAAAGCATAAGATAAGACATGAATTCACACACACGAGCATAGATAAGGCATGGATTATACGTATGAATACATGTGAAGCATAAACATTTTGGACAACATTGGAAACATATGAATCATAAGGGGCAAAGATACATGAGGTATGAAGCGTAAAACATAAATACACACAAATATGAAGCACAGTTACATGCATGCATAAGACATAGACATATGTAAGGCATAGAGCATATATGCACGACAAGACGTGTACATATGAATATACATACGACATAGAGTGCACACATGAATACATATACAGTCATACATTTATACAAGGCTAGAATCATAGACATGTAAAGCATTCGCATGGATCACACATGCTGAATACACATCAGATATCGAGAAAATATTTCAGACATGTAGCAATCAATGACATACAATAGGTACACATATAATCACTCATGTTGAATACATACCATACATGGAGTAAATTGTCATACATAAAATAGTCACAAGGTAGGCACATAAGATATTGTAAGCCACAATCACATCAGAAATGAAGCCAGTAACATACGAAGCATGAGAGAACATTGAAAGACACATAAGTCACGTTACGAAGCCTATTCAAGGTATTAAGAAGGCACTCATGTATGAAGAATCTTGACAAACATGAATTAACCACACATAAAGCTTTCATGAAATAATCATGCTGAAGGCACATCAAATATATAGCAAACACATAATCACTCGCAAGATATGATACATACACTTAGGAATTACAAGTAAGGCACGTAATACACTCAAGGTATGCAAATACACTCGAAGAAGTATACATGCTCAATTGGAAGTATACACTCAAGAAATAGAACATACATAGTTCAAAAATATACACATGCAGTAAACATGCTAAAGCACATTAGGCATAAAGAAAGTATGTAAGACATGAGACACACTCATAAGATATGAATCATACCTTTGAACA
Source organism: Sequoiadendron giganteum (assembly GCA_007115665.2). Classification (NCBI taxonomy): domain Eukaryota; kingdom Viridiplantae; phylum Streptophyta; class Pinopsida; order Cupressales; family Cupressaceae; genus Sequoiadendron; species Sequoiadendron giganteum. The sequence goes on along the minus strand of CM021103.1, from coordinate 387,453,276 downwards.
CACGTAAGCAGTAAAGCATGAAATATAGGCCATGAATAAATACATGGAGCATACACCATGTAATGACCCCTTTCTAATGGAAACACTTAAACCCGAATCTTGTATTCAAAATGTTTCTCAAAGAGACATTAGAAATGTTAGAGATTAATAAATTTCAATGACAACATCTAATTGGATCAAAGATGATATAAGTATTTCATTCTTGTCAAAAGATTATTCATTTCCTTCCTATTACTCACTCTGAATGATTCCTATATAATATATTTCATGAGTACATTAGATATTAAACATCTTTCGAGATCCCATAGATGGAATTCTATTATACCATTTTAACATCATAGTGAATAAAAGGAGTCATTATTTATAAGGCTCAATAATTGTTGCAAGCATCATTATTGGATAATCATAAATAACATATTATATATATATATATATATATATATATATACTATATGTATATATTGTTTGTATCCACCACCTATTCAATATATATATGTATATATACTTGAATATATAATTATCAATTACCACAAAATATATTTACCAACATATGAATTATATATAGAAAACATATTATATTTTCTATAATTATATTTATCATGACAAATATCAACCATTACTAAATTCCTAATATACTCATTTATTACCATTTATTTATTCTTTGATTAGTTTCCAGCATACATTGACATTACTTACTTTATAGCAGACATTACTTGCCTTTCTGCCTGCAAATACTCTTGTTTACCTTCCACCATGTCCCCTCCTCTCTCCCATATTCTTCTTTCCTTTTTTATCCCTTATTGTTATCTTATCTAAGCCTTAATTCTCCGAAGAGGGAACTATATTTCTGAAACTATATCTTCCCCTTTAGACGTATTGATTGCTGCCTCTTTATATGCTTCCTTGGTGCTAATCGCACCCCTTTAGAAAGACGTCTCCTTGTCATATGGTAGCCACTCTCTTTACCCATCGTGGCTATTGGATTTTATTAATAGTCATTGTGGCTGTTGGTTGCATATTTGCTGCTGCCTATTTTATGCTTGACATATTATTATTATTATTTTTATATATATTTTGTATAATAAATGTAATATGTTTTTAGTTAAATATAATAATAATAATAATATCATCTTTATTAATGATTTGTTTATCTTATTTATTTAATGTGATCAGAACATTATCGTTATTTTAATAATATGGTAACATTTATATTTATATTGATAATATTTTATTTTATTTGATAATAAGGTATTCATAGTAATGCTTTATCATTATTTTATTTTGACAATAACATTAACAATTATGATAAAGATAATTTTATATATATATATATATATATTGATATTACTTTATTATGTTATTTGTTTATATTTTATATTTGGTAATTATAAAATTATCTTTGGATAATTATAATTATGATTATATTGCCAACATCCTCATATATGTTTTATTTATTTATTTGTTTCTCGATACTTTATATCTTAGTGTCACAATTTCGAGGGACATGACACACCGACATGGAACATAGACTCAAATACACAAGGCATGAAGTATTCATGAAGTATACACTCTAATTTAGAGTCACAAAGTATGCAAATACAAGGTCATAGAGTATACACTTGAATACATATACAAGTAATAGAGTATACACTTGAATTCAAATTCAAGTCATATAAATACAATCATAGAGTATACACTCAAATACAATTACACTTGAATGAAGTATACCGTCAGACAATTGGGAAAGGGGATTCGGTGCATCCCATACTACATTGTGGACCCATCCACCATCCCAAGGTCATCAAGTATACACATGAGTATGAAGCAGACACGTGAATACACGTAATACACAAGTATTCACATGGACATACGTTACAAAGCATACATATGAGTCACAAAGTAAACTTTTGAATTCACTTGAATACACATAAATTATCTCAAAGTATATACTTGAATACATGCAAGGCACACGTAGGATTGACCTAAACAACACCTTGCTAAAGTTATTGGTCTTCTCAATCATAGGTATGGTCAAATAGGATGGTTTCAATGAGACGCCCGTAGAAGTGTTCCTTCCAAGCCCAAGAATAATATCACTGTTTCCCTATTTATTTGCCAAAATAATATCACTGTTTCTATTCAAAATCTCACAATATTTGGAAGGATATGGCCCATGGGCATAATAATACAAACAAATGACTAATTATAGATGTGCAGGTTAACAATATATATGTACATATACCTTGATAATTATTTTACACTTACATACAATAACTATGCTAAGGATAATGAGTGTCAACAACAAAGTAATTACATTCAATGGTTACAAGACATACCTGATCTGCATAAATCAGAATGTGTTTCTATATGTTTATAGAATATACCTTTGTCTTTGGTAAGTTTGCATACACTATTTTCACAAGATGGTAGGAAAGTGGCTCTAATAGCACTTGTAATGACCCCTTTCTGGTGGAAGCACTTAAAACCAGAACTTGCATTCAAAGTGTTTCTCAAAGGGACGTTAGAAACATTAAAGATCAATAAATTTCAGTAATAATATCTAATAAGATCGTAGATGATATAAATATTTCATTCTGGTCAAAGGATTATCCATTTCCTTTGCTATGAGTGATTCTTCTAAATATATTTCATAAGTACTTTAGGGTAGATATAAAACATCTTTCAAGATCCCATATATGGAACTCTATTATACCATTAATCACCATAGAGTCATTATTACTTTATAAGGCTCAATAATTGCTACAAGCATCATTATTGGATAGTCGGGGATAATATATTATATATATGTATATATCTAAATATATACTTATCAATTGTTACTTGTCATTCCACTCTCAATATACTTATCCAACCTAATATATATTCAAATATATTCATACATAATAATGTGCTAAAATATGTTGTGAGTACATCCTAATTGTTCATCATTAAATATATATATATATATATATATATATATATATAAATACTAGTCATTTACATTTAACCATCACAACATATTTAGATATATTCATAAGTCCTAACATACTAAATATATATTAAATATATTTATAAGCGTTAACTGAGATGTAAATTAATAATGTATTATTCTTACCTTCTGCATACACAAGCAGTTATAAACTTTCATTTAAATATATTACGATACTTACCTCTCTGTCCTTTTCTACCAATCACTATACTCTCTATTTCTCTGACTTATGCCGGTTGTGTTCTCCTTTTAAACCGTTTCTTTTCTATTTCTCCCTTTAGACTTGTATTGACCTTTATACGTGTGAAGTGAAGTTGACGATGTCTCAGATTTATGCTACTAATTTATGCGTCCATTCTTAGCGGTTGCAGGCTCTCTTTAGAGCACTCGGGTCTGATGTGAAGATATATATATTTCTGAAAATGTTCCATATTTACTTTACTGTTATCGGACTGTAGAGATATGTCTGCTTTCTTCTTACTTTTCTACCACTCATCCTCCTTTTGGTCTTGCTGAAGTCTTTCTTAAATACCCGATAAGGTCAAGGTTTGCATCTCTTTTGACTGGACGTGACTTTTGGTGTAATCGCTGTCTTTGGAAAGGCGCTCCCCTTGCTGCACTAATAGTCATCGCTGTCTCTTCAGGTTTATTAGTGATCATTGGGTCTTTATGATTATTTCAAGTTTGTCTTTATCTTATTTCAGATTATGCTGGTATAATAATAATAATATGACCATAATTTGAATGGCATACATTAATAAAATAATGATATTGTTACTTATGATTAATATTTATGTATTATATTGTTTTTCTTATTCTATTTTGTGTTTTATATTTCATTTATAATTTGTATATTATACTTTGAATATTATATTTTGTGTATTATATGATATTGATAATACTCAGATTTATTATTAATATTATATTTATAATTATAATATTATCAATGATAATTATAATTATATTTAAATCGTAATTACTCATGTTTGGATTTTGACATTTATCTGTATTTTATTTATTTATTTGTCTTTAGATGCTTTATAGTTTAGTGTTACAATTTCGGGGGACATGATAGTATAATTAGGCTCCTATATCTAAATCCTCTTATACATAAAGTTCCATGATAGTGAGGCCTAGGGGGATAGGGGGACCAAGGGCCAAAATCTGGGGATGCTAGGGGGACATCTACGTAGGAGTGGTGAGGTGGCAAGGGTGTGTTGCAAATACATATAGCACTTGAAAAATTAGTTATAAAAAGATGTGTAAAGGCATAAGTATAAAAATTGCAAATATTTAATCTCATAAAATTGAGGGGTCAGATCATAAAAATAATAATACTTTATGCAAATGTCTCATAACACCTTTTAACCCCTTATAACACCATTTTATAAATTCATCCATAACAATTAATATTATTAAAGTTAAATTGGATTAATTTTAATAATATAAATTAAATCATTAACTCTTGATAAAAACCAATATCAACTCATGTGAGTAATCCATCAACTTTCTAGATATAGGCATGATAGCAGCTGACCATTCCATGACTTACTATAAATAGTCACTATGAGCAACACATCCAAGTGACTTACTAAAAATAGTAAGTGTGGGTCAAAGTGTCCCGAATGGCATTCAGAAGGCACAAATAAACTTGGACACTGAGCGTAAGAGTACTAAAATAAGCACCAAAAGGCCTACTAAAGAGCCATAGATCACCCTCAAAGGGCTCCCTAACCACCCTGTTAGTCCAAGACGAAGTGTTGGGCAAACCTCTGCAGCTAACCACTGCCTAGGCAAAGGGGACATTACATTGCCCTCAAGCCTTTTTGAGACATGACACATGAAACACATTATGGATGCTGCTATTACTTAGTAGCTCAAGGTCATATGTTACTTTCCCCACTCTCTAAACAATCTTGTAGGGGCCATAGAAGCAAGTCTTTAACTTTTCTACACCACTTTTCTTCAAGAAAATTTTTCTATAGGGTTGTAGATGCAAGAAAACCAAGTCTCCCATGTCAAAGCTACACTCTACTATTTGCCTATCTACATGTATTTTCTATTGATTCTAGGCATTTTGAAGATTATCCTTAAGTGACTTAAGGATATCCAGACTCTCTTGGATCCAATCCTTAGCTTTGGGAGCCCTACTATCACCAAAAGCTAAATCCAAAAACGATGGAGCATCATACCCATATAGGGATTCGAAAGGAGTCATTCCAATCGGTATGTGATAGGTGGTGTTGTAACTATGTTTGCCCAAATGCAACCACCTAATCCAAGCCTTTTTTTGCCCCACCACATAGTTACACAAATATTTCTCAACCCATTTGTTCACAATTTTTGTCTGACCATCCATTTGAGGTTGGTAACTAGTATTGGGGGTTAACTCGGTGCAAGCTAACCTAAATAGTTCCTATCAAAAAACACTTAGGAACTGACTATCCTTGTCATTGACTATATTTCTTGGCAATCCATGGAGTTTGAACACCTCCTTGAAAACCAGCTCTACAACTTGTGGTTCCTTATACTTTGATGAGATAGTGAAAAAATATGCAAACTTGGTCAACCAATCAACTACCACAAAAATACAATATTTGCCTTGTACCCTCGGTAAATCAGTATTGAAGTCCATAGACACTTTCCCATTTCTGCTCTGGAATGGGCAATGGTTGAAGTAATCCAAATGGAAAAGTGTGTCCTAACTTGTTCTTCACACATTCTTGCACATGTTGCAAGACATCATTCTTGAGGCCTTTCCAATAAAACCTCTCTCTAACTTACTTGTAAGTTTTGAAATATCTTGGATGTCCTACCAATGGCATTTCATAGATGGCTCTCAAAATCCTCTCCTTAAGCTTTGACTCAAGAACCAAGTAAATTTTGTCCTTGTAGTAAATAATATCATCTACTACCTTGCATTTGTCATCCTTAGTTTTCCCATCCATAATCTGGCATGCAAATGTGTTTTTGGAATATCCTCCAAGAGGTGAGCCTTCCAATCAAATGAAATTTCGACTAGAGAACAATGGGATTCCTAGGGAGAGTGTCAACAACCACATTCTTTTTCCCTTTAACATATTCTATGTCAAAATCATATGCATGTACCTGGCTGACCCACTTTTTTTGTCTCTCATTCAAATCTTTTTGTTTCAAAAAGTATCTCAAGCTGTTATGATCTGTTTTGACCACAAGCCTCCCACCTACCTAGTACTGTTTGAAATTTTCCAACACATGCACGATGGTCAGCATCTTCTTATCATAGATGTAGAGTTTCTCAATATCTCTGAGCTTCCGGATCTCATAAGCGATTGGTTGTCTATTCTGCATTAAAATTGCCCCAATATCTTCACTCGATGCACCACACTCCAGTACAAAGGGTTGAGTAAATTCTAGAAAAGTCAACATGGGACAAGTACTCATCACCTCCTTAAATCTGTCAAATGCCTAGTTGAAAGGCCCTTTCTTGGTGAGATTTGTCAAAGGTGCACCCAATTGTGAAAACCCCTTAACAAACCTCGTATAATAGTTGCAAAAATCGAAGAAACCTCGTAGCTCTATCAGTGATCTCTATGGTGGCCAATCTAAAATTTCCTGAATCTTTTCTATACGAACTCGAACATCCTGAGCAATGTTCGCATGTACCAAATAGAGGATTTTTGTCATTCTAAACTCACATTTGGATGCCTTAGAATACAAAGGTTGTGCCTCCATTGTGCCCAAAACCTCATTGAGATGTCTCAAGTGTTCTTCCCAAGTCTTGTTGTATATGAGTATATCATCAAAGAACACTGAGAGAAACTTCCTTAGCTGCTTATTAAAAATATGGTTCATACAAGACAAGACGGAAAGGTGGCGGGAGCATTGGTCAAACCAAAAGGCATGACCAGAAACTCATAGTGCTTGTAACAATACCCAAATGCAATCTTATGAATGTCCTTCACCCTTACTCTGATCTAATGATACCCTGAGCGAAGATCAATCTTCAAGAAGTACATTGCACCATGCAACTTATCCAACAACACATCAATCTTGGGAATAGGATATTGGTTTTAAATGGTCTTTTTGTTCAAGGCACAATAATCTATACACAACCTCATGGTCTGGTCCTTCTTCTTCAACAAGAAAGCCAAAGAAGCAAAGGGACACGAACTAGGTTTGATGTGCCCAATATCCAATAACTTCTCAATGGATTTTTCTATCTTCTTCTTAAACTTCTTAGGATGTCTATAAGGAGTGGTGATGATGGGCTTGGAGCCCTCCTCCAACTCAATGACATGCTCAAACCCTCTGTCTGGAGGTCTCCCTAGAGAAATCTCACCAAACACCAAGTTGTGTTTGTCCAACACTGGTTGAATGTCTACATGATACTGATTGCCATCATCTATAGGAATCTTAGATGAGATCAACACTATGATTTTATTCACTGGCTTTATCCTTTAATGGTAAAAATACTTTCCATCCTTTTCATTGACATGATCTTGGGAGCACCATTAGACATACCTCTCAAAACAACCTTCTTACCATCTTCTTTGAGTTTTAACTCTATAGTATGGAAGTTTTGAGAATACTTCTCTAAGAATTGAAGCTACTAGATACCCAATATAGCATTGGTATCTCCTAAATCAACAATGTAAAAATAATCAATGACAGTGTAATTCCCTAATGTAATATTTAGTTGTGGATTGGGTATAAGCCATGTTAAACCCATCTACCACCATGAAATTAAACACTTCAAAATCGTATGATTGTATACCCCTCTTTGCCACCAATCTTGAATCTATGAAGTTGTGAGTTGCCACACTATCTATTAAAATTGTCACACGTTGTCCCTACATTACTCTACGAGCTTGAAAAGAGCTAAATTTAGAGGTACCCGAGAGAGTAGCTATAGTCCCACCTTTAACTCCTTTAGGTGGATGCTCATTCTCTTCCCCATGCTAACTATGTTAATCGCTATGTTCACTACCCTGAACTCCTTTTTTCCTTTCCTCCTCATCATCTAAAACTATCTCAATGTAATGCACCTTACCTTTTCCCAAACACCTATGGCAAGGTTCCCAAGGTTCTTTGCAACTAAAACACAACTTTTTTCTACATAATTCATTATGAACCTCATCATTCATTTAATAATTTCAAGGACAATCTTTCTAGAAAGGTTTCTTATTATCCTATTTGTGTTGGAAGGTTTTAGGTTGAAATTTGTTTATAGGGGCTGAACTTTCCGTGTTCCTATCCCTCTTGCTAGCATCCTGTAAGGTGTTAGGATCAAATTCTTTGATCCAACCATGAAGTGGCTCTGCTAATCCCTCTACAAGAAAACTATCAACCTATGTTCTGACACATCTTGTGACCATCATAGATAACTTCTAAAACACTAAAATATATGCATCAACCAGGCCAACCTATTTCAATTGTGCCAACTCCCTAAAATCCAGTTTCAGATCCTTCCTGTCAAACCTGTCTATCAACCTTTGTGTGAAATTTGAATAGGAAGTTATGTTGTCATGTCCCAAACTCACTAGCCCGTGGTACCACTACTCATGATCCTCTCCATCTAGATGAAGGGTTGCATATTTGATTGTCTCCCTTTCATTCATGGGGTTTAGCTGAAAATATATATATAACTTTTGAACCCATGCTTATGTGGTGCTCTTACCTGCACCATCATAGCTGGGAATGGCTAACTTACCCACGTTACACTATAAATCTTTGTTATTTCCTTGGCCTCTTACCCCTCTAGGTCTATTTTTGTATTTATTGCCACAAAATTCTGCCAAGGGCATAGATGCATGGAAATCATCACCCAAAGATTGGTATTCTCGCAAATAATCAACCCAAACTTCACCACCTCCTTGCTGTCCTTCTTGTTCTCTAGGTTGATCATCCAAAAATTTAGGCATTAGAGGCTAGGAATGCCTCTACTTATTGTCCTCGGTGTGTTTACAGGTACAATAGTGTTACTACCTTCCCCTTGGTTGTCATTGTGTCCATTGTTGCCATTGTTCTCATGTTCACCCTGGTTATTTTTGTTATTTGCATTCATGGTTTGCATCATTTGGGTTCATATTTGAATTGACTGGTGTTGTTCCCTATCTAAATCACTTAGCATATCTAGAATACTAGGATCCTATTGTTCCTGACTATCATGTCTATCCCCCATTTTTTTCTCCCCTCCTATAAGTAATATATTCTCTATCTTTTGGATTCATTAATGTGCATGCATGTAACTAAAAACCTTAAAATTGATCAGAGATTTTTGCTAAAAAAAACTTCCACCAAAACCCACTAGTTGGCAAGACTTCAGCTCTAAATCAACTGAAATATTCCAAGCTAATTTTCTATACAATTTTTTTTCACTTTCACAATTTTGTGTGCATGGGTATTTCATCAAACAATTGTCCTTCTGTTGTTTTGAGGGTGCATTCCATTTTTTTTCATTGGATTGATAATTGTTTTTATCCACAGTTTACACATGGAGTTCTCACAATTTCACATACATAGCAACATATATTTTAGTGCCTCACAACATATGAATTTTCTCTTATATAATGTATACCTAGCTGATACAATAAACAATTCAGAAAATGTTCAAGCACTAGTATTTACCAGCCAATACACATACACTATACAATCTTAATATTATGATGACATGAAAGAGATGCCAAACTTTCTTTTTCAAGCTCCCTAACCTTCACTATGCCATTCACCCTTAGCAATTAATATTGGCGCCCAATATGAGGTATGGCGGCCATTTTTGGAATTACAGCGGCCTCTTGGGATATATACGGTGGCACAAGGAAGGGCGTCACACTTTAAAAAGAAAGTGATGATTACCTTTCTCTTAACTCTCCCTCCACATCATCTCATGTTTTCCCAAATGGATGGCAACTTTATGTAGGGTGCGGCTGGTTTATGGACTCGCCAATTAAAGCCACGAAACCTCCTTTAGAGCATGTTACGACATGTTTTTTCTGTGCTATACAACTTCAAAATGAGGGTATCACTATCAAGGCAAATATGCGGCAGCCCCAATTAAAGGCTTCACCTCCTCAATGCTTGGTTTAAATTTAGACCATATCACTATTATCCTTCTCTCTTACTATGCCTCGTCCCATATAAAGTCTTCCTTAATGCATCAAGCCACCTTTAGTCTATAGGAAAAAAATAGTGTTAAGCACACGGTGATACTGAGAGGGGGAGGGGTGAACTGGTATCTAACAATTCTTTACTTTTCAAAACTCAATCACAATTTAAATCATTCAAGTAAGATCTAGCAATTTGGAACACAATGAGAACACATGATTTATGTGGAAACCCTTTTGGGAGAAAACCACGGCACAACATTGCATAAATATTATAGTTTAATCTTCTTCTTCTTGTAGGCTCCAACCTACTATCAAAGTCTCCAATCTCTATCCAAATTGAGCTCCAACTCAGCGAGAGGCTCCAACCTCTACTTGATAGGCTCCAACCTATTGGAGGCTCCAACCCTCCATACACAAACTGAGCTCCGATCCAGCAAGAGGCTCCAACCTCTCGTTGATAGGCTCCAATCTGTTTAATTATTTAGTGTTGATATGATGAACTCCACAAAATCTGATTCAAATATAATCACTCTCTTTCTTCTCAAATCTGATTATTATCATGCACTATACAGTATACTTCTCTCAATTCTGATCACTAATTACAAGTTTGATCCAATTACAAATCCAATTATTTTCATGCACTCTTTCTTTTCACAAGTTTGATCACTATCATGTATTTCTTTTTTTCATTATCATGTGCTTCTTTACTGCTTTTGAATTCCTTCACAAATCTGCTTATAGATTTTTTTAATTCTTCTATAAATCTGTCTACATACTTGCTTGAAGATATGCTGTAAACTTCATATAGACCTTTTTCAAATCTGCTCATAAACTTGTTCAAAATTTCTTTATAATCATAATCGTGACATTATTTTACACATCAGTATTAGATTTCATTTTCTTCTCTTTTTCTTCCTTTAGATCTGCTTTTTAAACTCAGAAAATATTCATTGAAGTTGTTTTTCAGTTCTCATCTTCACTCCTTTAATGCACTCTTCAAGAGAGATGTCCTTTGTGAATAGACATGCCTTCACATATGAATGATGTCTCATCAAAACTAATCGTTGCTTTTTCAATCTAATTGCTGCCCTTTATAGACTTTTAATTGCAACCTTTAATTACTCTTTTTAAGGAGCCGCTGACTTTATAAAGTAATTCCAATCTGATTTCTTAAATAATGATCTTGCTTTCCTTATTTTGATCGCTGCCCATAGTAATTAATGCCTTGTTAAATGCTGCACCTCTTCATAAAAATTATATTAAATAGAAAGCAGTCTATTTAGAGAGAGGCCAGTCTTCCTAATATGATAATCCACTAATAACTAATTTTCACAGAATGAAGGTGGCAATTACTTGGGGGGAGTCGACCTCTTCAACAATTAAATTTATTTTATTTTTATTTAATTTCCCTCATATAAATCGCTGCTGTTTTAATTATTTTCCATGCCAACTTCATGAATTTTTCTTCCTAATAATGATCATTGCATTCTTAATAAAGGTAATCGCTGTTAATGTCTTTTATCATTATCCAAAGAGGGTCAGCTGAGTTTAAGTGCATATAACCAAAGAAGTTGGCCAGCTTAATCAATATTTGCCCTTGTAAACATCTTCATTGTTGTCTTATATATTCTTCATTGCTCATATTTTTGAATAGTAATTGCTGCTCATAATCCTTTTTAGTGACTCCACTTGAATGATATTAATCATTTGTTATTCTTTTGCTTGTTTAATTCTTTAATTTAAACCAGTGCAACCCAAGGAAATGTAATATCCCACCCCTGATAAGATATTTATGTTCTGATTTTGCTTGTTTTTTGGTTTTATGTTTTGGTTTGTTTGATGTTGAGAAAGATGAAGATATGCCAATAATATTTCATAACAATAATGAATAGATAAAATAATAGATTTGCAGCAAGAAATAACTCAGGAAATTTCACAGTTTTCCAAATACAAAGAGCAGAAAAATCTAGATTTGTTTTAAAATCAAAATATTGAGTTTTTCTCAATTACAACAGCAACCCAGTTCATAAACTACAACTACATATCTAAATCCAACATATCCAAAAAAAGTTGGCAACTTTGTCAAAGGGCTGTAGTTGCAACCAGCAAATTGGAACCCTCAATTTGGGAACCCACCTTGGTTTTTAGGTCTAAAAACTCTTGAAATAGGAGCAACAGTTAAGTAAGAACTCCCACGGCCTCTTTGAACAACAACTCGAAGAGTTAGGAGGGCAGCAAACAACAATAGCACCCTTAACAATTTAACTAGCACCAATGAAATCTTCAAACCCCAAATGTGAAGTTCTCCTGAACAAACCCTTCAATATGAATATGGCATCCAAGTCTAAGCAGCAATTAAATCATCAAACCCTTGCCTGGCAAGGATGAACAATATATAAGCGATATTCTTATAAATCCTTCAAACCCTTGAATATGAAACTCTCATGCAAATGTGTTGAAGCACAAGCACAATCCCTGCAATGGAATTGTTTGCAAGCTGGCTTGGGAGATCTTTCACTCCTGTATCAAGCTGTTCTTCTTGAGGGATTTCATCCTCAAAAAACTTGATATTTGTAGACTCTCCAGTCTTCAGCAAAACCCTTATCAAAAATTTTCTTCTTCAATAATGAATGAATGTTCAAAATGAGCTTTCATTGCCCTTTTAAATTTCAATGTTCAATTTGCATTTGTTTTACATTTCATTTCATTTACTTTTCCCGCCTTATAACTCCTTTTAATATTTTATTTAATTGCGCACAATACTTTATAAAATAAAGTATTCTATTAAATCATTTAAATCCCTTTTAATAAAGTCCTTATGTCTCCCTTTTAAATTGGCACTTAACTTTATATTATAAAGTGCACTTAAAATAACACTTATATCCTTTTAAATATAAAGTCCCTTTTTAATATATATTAAGAATGCATAAAGTTAAATTATTTAATTTAACTTTATTATTTAATGTTATTAATGTTAAATGCGTAGGACCAATATTAACCAAAATAACTCCAGGACATAGTTACGCCATCATGCCAAAAGTAGTAACTCTGCTAGCTGACCATACCCATGACTTACTATAAATAGTAAGTACGAGCAATACATCCAAGTGACTTACTAGAAATAGTAAGTGTGCATCAAAGTGTCCAAAATGGCCTCCAGAAGGCACACCACAAATAAACTAGGACACTGAGCTGAAGAGTACTGAAATAAACACCGAAAGGCCTGTTAAAGAACCAAAGATCACCCTCGAAGGGGTCCCCTGAACACCTTGTTAGCCTACGGGGACCAGTTGGTAGACTAACCACTGCGTTTGACCACTGCCTAGGAAAAGGGGACTTTGCAGTCTACCCTCCCTAACATTGCTTGTCCTCAAGCAATCCTCACCTGAATACTGAAGCCTATCACCTTATTGTCGAGATCCCAAATCAGTCTTTGGAGTACCCAACAACATATCCACTGCATTTGTTGGGTAGAGATTAAACCATGTTCAACATCACTGTAGGCCACTACCCCAATGTAGAGAATTCTACCAAACATAGGAATCCTTGGATCCCATAACTAGAAGGGAAGTCTGCCATACACATCACCCACTGACTTCCACTGTGCTACTCTGCTATAATCTTCACCATGCTGAGAGTGGTGAAGCAACACATCGGAATCCAACCGAATTGACATGCTAAACCTGCCATCACCTGGATCCCAATACACCAGAACCTCACATCCATCGAGTATGAGGAGATGGAAATTACTCGAAGTGTTGGCATCAGAACACCTTACTCCGAACTCTGCAAATCCCCAAGTTCTTGTGTCATAGTTTGATTGGCCTTGAAAGTATGGCCATGAATTGTAGATATATCCATGGTATACAACACAAATCTCAGAAGTGAAGCAGCCACATACTCCCCCGTTGAGTCAACAACATGAGAGGATTGCATCCCATTGAGTATGTCATGAATGGTCATAAACCAATACAAATCTGCCTCACCCATTTTTCCATTCACATGTGTAGTCATAAAATTAGTGGTTGATCCACTAAGTGTGTGTTCAACTAATCCACCTAACTCTAGGACTTGAACATTAAATTAGCTCTCAACTAGAGGTAACTCACGAGTCTCAAGATGAAAGCTAGGTATGCCAATAGAATTTTCTGAATCACACCTCTTCTCCTGCTCATGCATATCTATACTTTGTTCTTGCTTCCTTATCTCAAGAAGCTCATCCTTCCTATGCTCCAAATCCATGTCTTCTTCCCTTGGAAGAGATAATGATCGAAGATAGGCTTCTCTTTGTTGTCTTTCTTGAGCTAAATAACTGCAGCATTCCTTGACCTTTTGCAAGCATTGTTTGGCTTGGGCAACTAATAACTTTGCTCTCATAGCTCTTTGCAACCACTCATTACACATATCTTGTGTACTTTCCACATCTGTTATAGTATGATATGCAAAATCTGACCCTTCGTGGCTTGAATTCCCCATGCATTTCTCATTTTTGACATATCTCGAGTGCCAACATTGGGAGACTCCTCGACATCATTCATTTCATGTGCCATAGCTGCTAACTCATGGTTATGCTCAACATTATGACTGCTGTCATAAAACAAAAAATCAGAAGTTACACCATGCTTATCTGCAACGTCTTCCCGGAACTCAACCAAATCTTCATGTAGCTGATTTATCATGACAGTATCCTTTTCAACCTTCATGTGCTCTTCACTTGCATAAAATTTATCATCTTCAAAACTAGCTATTTCCTTTGTAGCTGCTTTGCGATCTTCAAATATGAAATAGGAGATGGCATTGTGATCAACCAAAGGAGCACCTATAGAATCCATGCTTTCATAAGGTTTGTCTAAACCAACATGCTCTATGTCAAAGGGACTCATTCTCCTCTTTATCTGTGCATTGGTGGTTAGGTTCCCGAAATCCTTTGCATGAGAAGCATATATTGTCTTCTCATTTGGTTCTTGCTCATTTTAGGAGGTCCTGTAACCTCATCATTTTCTGGTTTAAAGGTTCCATCACACCTGCTCACACTCTGCCCACCAATAGGCACTAAACCATGGGATGTATCATACTGATAACTCATCTTGTTGCTTGTTGCAACATCTTTCCCATGACTAAATATTGCACCTTTAAATGATTTTTTTTCCTTAAACATCTTCCTAGTATACTTTATCAAACCAATCTTTCTAGGACTCGAAATAACACCACAGTTTAGATATCTACTAAAAGAGTACTATGTTTTAAAATCATATGTCATGCTCTGGTAGTCTTCAAAGAGTTGATTGGTTTCCCATTCATAACCTTCCCTATATTGTTCTTCACCCCTATGGTAACCCATTGTCATACTCAAAATATTTTTGATTCACCCAACAGGATGGCAAGAAAACTGTGCTCTGATGCCACTGAAATATCCCACCCTTGATAGGATATTTGCTTTATGATTTTGGCTATCTTTGCCTGTTTTTTGGTTTTATATTTTGGTTTGTTTGATGTTGAGAAAGATGAAAATATGCCAATAATATTTCATAACAATAATGAATACAAAAATAATAGATTTGCAGCAAGAAATAACTCAAGAAATTTCACAGTTTTCCAAATACAAAGAGCATAAAATTCCAAATTTGTTTTACAATCAGAATATTGAGTTTTTCTCAATTACAACAGCAACCCAATTCATAAAATACCACTACATATCTAAATCCAACATACCTAGAAAAAGTTGGCAACTTTGTCATAGGGCTGTAGTTGCAACCAACAAACTAAAACCCTCAATTTGGGACACCACCTTGGTTTTCAGATCTGAAAACTCTTGAAATAGGAGCAAAAGTTAAGTAAGAACTCCCATTGCCTCTTTGAACAACAACTGGAAGAGTTAGGAGGGAAGCAAACAACAATAGCACCCTCATCAATTTAACCAACACCAATGAAATCTTCAAACCCCAAATGTGAAGTCCTCTTGAACAAACCCTTCAATATGAATATGGCGTCCAAGTTTAACCAACAATTAAATCATCAAACCCTTTTCAGGCAAGGATGAACAATATCTATGCAATATTCTTATAAATCCTTCAAACCCTTGAATATGAAACTTTCTTGCAGATGCATTGTATTGTCCCCATTTTAGGGTTCTCTTGCTTTGTAGATGGAGATAGTTTTCTAGGTATGTATCTGCTTGATCAAATGGGTGATTTGATGTTACCAGTGAGATTAGATGACTTAGAGGAGTTATTTGATGCTTTTGGATGCTATTTTCGGCTTCTGGTTTGGGATCCAAGATTCTTGGAAGAAGTTTCTATTTATAGAAAGTCGGTCGATCGTCTCCGATCATATTTATTCTTCATCAGAATCACTCCAATGCAATTAGTTTCCGATTCCGATGTATTCCAACAGTTCCACAAAAATGAGTGTATTAATGGTTATATCTTAATTGAATTACTAAGGTTGTTTAAAATTAATTAAAATATTTAAAAAGGCCCTTAGTATTATAGCTCGTTGGAACTGGGATAAGATGCTTTAAATCATGGATGCATTAATCAGAGTAAAAAGGGTGTTCAAATTAAAAAGTGCATCTTAAAAAATGAAGTTTCTAAAGAGTTTGGGGAAAAAGTATAAAAAAAAGTTTTTGAGCTCATTTGGTCATTCTTGGATATTATTCTCACTTTCATTTTGGAGAGCTTTCTGAAAGCTTCTTTGGTATGTGGGTTTGAAAACCCTAGGGCACCAATTTTGGTAGTGCAAAATTGCAAATATCCACCCTGGCTAGAAATTGTTGAGGAATCCATTCAGGGTTTCTACAAATGTTTCAAAGCAAATTTAATGGTCACTTTCAATGACCAAATTTGAAGAGATTTATTGGGTTTGAATGGAAGATTATATTCATGAATGTTACCAGCTGAAGCAAGTATTGGATCGACTTACTTAATTATGAGTTTGCATCTGAAGAAGAGGTGGATGTGAGCTTTCCTAACCCTAGGCGCAGCATGTGTCTGCATTTTGGCATTGGGATGATTTTGATATTGGAGAATATAGTCTGCATTGGTGAGGACGTGATCTTATTTGCAGATCGGTGAAACACTTTTCAGTGACAAATCTGGAGGAAGCATTGCATTAAATGTCAACATTGTGCAAGGGAGATTGAAGTCGAGTAAATATTACAAGCATTTCTTCAAGATGCGCTGCTGGTCTGATTCATTCTATGCATCGATTCCAGTAATACTCCATGCATTTCACTGCATGAGGAGGGCGTGTTAATCTGAAACCCCGGGCGTTTAGCTGTGTAAAGGGTTTTTGACAAGGCGTGGAAGTTCTCAGGCCCAGATGCAACACATATTGCATTCTCTAAGTCTGTATCAACTACACGTGCAAGTTTGTGCTAAGAAATTGTTGCTATGACGATCCAACCATGGTGTAATAGAAGGATATGTGAAGTTGGGTGCATTTCATGCCATACTGGAGGTCGCAAGAGGTTGAAAAGGGCTGGACGGGGTCACATCTGATAATATCATACATATCACAAGCTGCTGCTAGTATTTACCAGGTCTGAGTTAATTCGCATCTGCTGACTTATTTATATCTGTTGTTCACTCATTTATTAGCTGTCATAAATCCTTGTATTTGCTGCTAAGTTTCAATCTATGTAAGCTTACAATGGTTGTAATATCATCTCAGACGAAGCTTATTATTTCCTTCAGCCATTGTTTACTTCTGATTATTAAATACATCATGTCAGTTCTAATCGAGCATATTATAATCTTGTAATCTGAGGTTGATTTTTGAGTGCTACATACTGTTATCAGATTTTGTAATCTGTCCTAAGAGTACATTTATGTTGTTCAAGTCTGAAGGATCTTTCCATAATATATATTCTTAGTCTTCAGTCTGAAGTGTTAAAGGCACTGTATGTCTATTTCTGAGTATATAAATTTTCTAAGTGAATGAACCTTGAAATGTTAAACTCATAAATACATTTAATTTCTTTGCATGCCCTATCTATTGTTTCATGTTATATGGAAGCCTCTGACTCAAGAAAACAGTGATCTGAATTTACTACAATTCAGCAAACGATCTAGTTCCTAGAAATGCTCCTTTCAGTATATGCAACATTCAGTTCAGTCATGTACCTTTATTTGACAAATGAAATATGTCAAGTTATTGAAATGCAAAAAGATTCCACAAAATACTCTGCACTATCCATTGTCATATGTTCACATTATTGAGTACCAAAACTTCCATGCACTATAACTCATCTATTTGATAAAACGAAGTCTATCAAGTCAAAGGTAATCGCAGAAAATTATTGTTCAATTGGCAAGGGACATTACAGTGGTATCAAAGCTTAAAATCTTGCCAGCCTATTGTGTTGTGTTGCTCCTAAAATTTTAGAGTTATAGCAGTGGAATCAGCCGGGGAAAATGAAGTCAAATCAAGAACTCATGATAGAGCTTTTGCAAGTTTTTCAGAGTTATCAAAAGAATCTAACGACATTATTAGAACATCCTAAAATACTAAGACCTCTTTTAGCTAAAGAAATAAAAGCAAACACTATGGTAGGAATGAAAGAAGAATTGCTTCCTCGTAATTCGTAGCTTACTGGTGAACCTAAGATGAGAGAAAATCAGTTGGCTGAAGAGGAATCGGTTTCTTTAGGTTTATAGGTTATAGGACCTCCTAAAATGAGCAAGAACGAAATGAGAAGACAAAATCTTTGCTTCTTGTGCAAAGGACCTTGGGAGCTTAATCACCAATGCATAGGTTACAAGGAAAATAGGCTTGAAGACGAACAAATGATCACAGAAGAGGAGGTTGAGGTTGTTCTTGATGGTGATGATGCTACTAAGGTTGAGGATGAAACTATTTCCTCAAGCACCTCTCTTACTAAAGAAAATACATGGATCTTCATGTTGATGTTAAGAATGAACAATCTACTGATTTTGAATTCACTAGATCAGCTACTAAGGAGGTATGTTCAAATGATAAAAATGAGGAGTCATATAGTTTACTCCCAGCAGAATGATATAATGGGCTTTAGGGAAAAAGAGCTACTTATTGCATCTACAAGTGAAATGTGCACAAGTTTCTATGTAGGTGATTTAGAGATTGTTATTGATAAGCCTTGTGAGGAGAAGATGGATTCCTTTGAAGAGAATGTGTTTGACTATAATGCCGTTCCAACATTTTCACATGAGGATTGCAAGGCATCAACTAGTGGAAAATTTGACTTTGATTATGATATGGCTCCTACACAGGAAAACAAAACAGAAAATATAGTTTATAACAGCCCAAGTCACGTTGAGGAGTTTGATCAGAGGTCATTAGTGTTGCAAGATTTGAAGGACCAACTCGTGGTTACAGATGAGGAAGTGGTCCAAATTTTAACAGGAATAGACAATACTCACAAGTACATTGAAGACCTCATTTGGGAAGCTCAAATTGAGGAGAGGCAAAAGGGAGTTGCAAGTGGAGACACTCTTACTCAATTGTACTCTATTAAAGAAGCATTGGAAATGATAAAATCTGATTACATGCAATTGCTTATGGATAGGGATCTTGCTCTCAAGTATGCTGAAGACAAAGAAAAATAAGTTGATGATCTTTGCTTATAATTGAGTATGGTCACTTTACCTTACACAAAGCGGAAAGTTCTATTTCTATTGCAGCCATACTGATGGTCCAAGAGCATGATGCAAGAACTTCAGAGATTAAACAAATTATTGGAGGGATTGATGAACTCCATAAGGATGAGATGTTGCATGATGACTTCAGCACTTCCCCTATTGGAGAGGTTTAGTATGCGGATAAAGATTGGAACAGGCTTGAAAATCGATTCTCACATGAAGTTGCAGCTTGCAGCCATGATATTGTTGTTATAACAGGTAATGAGGGTAGATTTTAGTATGATACATTTCAGGGATCAACAACTAATGATGAGCATTTAGAGTTTGAGGAAGGTATGCATGAGATCCATGAAGACATTGATGTAAGGTATGAGCTAGAAGCTAATTTTATGATTGTGACCAGCAATTCATTATCTCAAAATGATTTTGTTTATCATGAGATGGCGGATAAGAATTTTAAGTTTGACATTGATAAAAGGCTCCATTTGGTTGATATTCAAAATTTAATGGCTAAGCATGAAATGGGGTTTGTGGGCACAAGTAACTCTCAAGATATGATGCGTCATAATGAGTTTACTAATCTTCACCTAATGAAAACTTATATCAACAATGTGCATCAAATTGTGGAAGAATGTTCAATCTTGGTTCTTTGGTCTCCTACCTACACATTAATGTTTAAGGGTTGCTTTATGATGTTGATCATAAAATTCTCAGACTTTGCATTGATGTTAACAGCGGATTGCTTGGATTGGTGTGCACATGTTTGTCACTATGGCAATTGGGAATTGAATGTTGATGATATCCTATCAATTAATGATAGTAGGGGCGATTCCCAGTTGATTATAAATATGTTTTTCATACTTCCTAGGACTGTCGTCATTTATTGCAGCAGCCATGAGGTTGTGTGTGTGAGTATGATTAGAGATAATCACATAATTTGGGATCCAGGTTCAGTTACTAGGGATGAGATGTTGATTCAAAATTGGGTTGGTGGACAAATCTTCAGAGTTGGTACTTCTGTCCACTTTCCAATTAGTTTACATAGGACAATGAATGGGTTCATGCAAATGAATTGGCCAACACCTCCAGCCCAATAGTGGATAAATTCTTAGTGGGTGTTGAATGGTAGAGGGGTAATGATTGGTGACGGTTGCTGCCCTAGCATTTCCTCGTTGATGACGACAACATCAGTTTATGGGCAGAGTGACTTAGCGTACCTATAGGCTTCTTGGCAACAAGTTGTGGGAGGATTTACAAAGTGTGAGAAGTTATTTCTAGCTCCCACTAGTGTGAGTGTTGGATACTGTAGTCAGACCAAGCTATTGACAAATATATCCGTAAATGGTATAGTGATGATTGCAATTGATCAGATGAGTTGGTGTGCTCGATTTGACCATATTGACACCAGGGGATTAGGTGTTGATGAGAGGTTATCAGTCTATGATCGGGATGGCATTGACAAGATGTATGATTTCAAAGATGACACTGTTGTTATCAACCTTTGATTAGGGACTAATTCATATCACCTCTGGGACATTGCGAGGAGATTCACTAAGGGTTACTCTTTGGAGTTGAGTATAGTATACTCCCAGTTGCCCAAGATCGAGTTTGAAAATGGGATTTCATATGTGGATCTCACTGAGTCGCCTTGGTGAGAGATTTTTCAGGATACAGACTTTAGCTCTCGTAGGTATTTCAATACAGATGTTGGTTATGTATACTTTTTCGGGTCACCAAAGTTGAGAGCACAAATGGAGCGTGATGACTTTACAGTTTTAATCAAAGTAGTGCAGCGATAGCATGGTGGGCGTTTGCAGAGATTGAATTGGGATCTCGGGATTACATTTGGGTTCAGTTGGTTTCAGTTGTAAATACCTTAGCATTGCTTGAGGACAAGCAATCTTTGGGAAGGGCGAACTATAATGTCCCCATTTTAGGGTTCTCTTGCTCTGCAGATGGAGATGGTTTTCTAGGTTTGTATCTGCTTGATCAAACAGGTGATTTGATGTTACCAATGAGCTCAGATGGCTTAGAGGAGTTATTTGATGCTTTCGAATGTTATTTTCGGCTTTTGGTTTGGGCTCCAAGATTATTGGAGGGAGTTTTATTTATAAAAAGTCGGTTGGTCGGTTCCTATCATCTTTATTCTTCATCGGGATCACTCTAGTGCAAATAGTTTACAATTCTGATGCATTCTGACAGTTCCGCAAAAATGAGTGTATTAATGATTATATCTTAATTAAATGACTAAGGTTGCTTAAAATTAATTAAAATATTTAAAAAGGCCCTTAGTATTATAGCTCGTCAGAACCAGGATGAGATGTTTTAAATCATGGATGCATTAAATAGAGACCTTACATGTCAAAATATCATTATTTTAATGAAAAAGGTCATTTTTGGAGTAAAAAGGTGTTTAAATTAAAAAGTACATCTTAAAGAAAGGAAGTTGCTGGAGAGTTTGGGAAAAGAGTATAAAAACAAGTTTTGGAGCTCATTTGGTCATTCTTGGATATTATTCTCACTTTCATTTTGGAGAGCTTTCTGAAAGCTTCTTTGGTCTGTGGGTTTGAAAACCCTAGGGCACTAGTTTCAAATGGTCAGTCCATTGGAAGGCCGCTGTCTTTTTCATCATCACTGACATATCCTTGGTCAACTCTGAGAAATCAAGTACAAATCTTCGTATGAAGTTCACTTTTCCGAGGAAGGAATGCACCTGAGTGGTATTAGTTGGGAGAGATAGGTTCTTGGTTGAATCTACCTGATCAAGATCGATCCAACTTCCCTCTTTGGAGACGATATGGCCTAGTTTTTTGCCTTTCGTCACCGCAAAGATAGACTTCTTGGGGTTCAATGATATATGGTGATACCTACATCTCTCGAACACTTTCACTAAGTGTTGAAAATGGTCTTGCCACTTCCTTGAGAAAGCGGTAAGGTCGTCAAGGTAGACGACGATCAGTTTGTCCTTTAGATCTCCAAACGCCAAGTCCATGGCTCGCTGAAAGGTGGCACCGGCATTGATGAGGCCGAAGGGCATCCTCTCATAGGTGAATGTTCCCCACTGGGTGGTGAATGTCGTCTTGATCTAATCCTTCTTGGCCACCGCAATTTGATTGTATTCGGAAAAGCCATCAAGCAATGACGACATCTCTAATCCAGTTACTGTCTGCAAGGTGTGCTCCATGATAGGTAAAGGATAATTATCCTTTAATGACAATTGGTTGAGGTTCCTGAAGTCGACACAAATCCGAATCTCTTTGTTCTTCTTACACACAGGAACGATATTGGACACCCAGGTAGAATGATGGATGGGAAATATGATCTTTGCATCCACCATTTTATGTACCTCCGCGTAGATTGTATCTTGGACACGCGGGTTGTAGTGCCTCTGCTTCTGCTTGAAGGGCTTGATATCTTACTTGAGAGAAATTGTATGAGACAATTCCTTTGGCGCGAAGAATTTAAAATCTTCATAGGTCCATGCAAAGACATCTTTGTACTGTCTAAATAAGGAGATAAAGTTGTTTCTTTCCTCTGCAGTGCAACATCTTCCCAAGTTGACAAGTTGGGGCTTGTCTTATGTGCCAATGTTGACTTCACTGTAATCAACAAACATTTTTCTGTCTGAATTTCTTTAATCTTGTGCATGTCTATCATGCCTATCAAATATGTCCTCCAAGGATACTAGACCCTTGGGGATATTGTTGCCTCTTAGTTGGATGATGTTGGATTTTGTTGCTTCGAAATCTTCTGGTATGGACTCTTGGAAAGGAGAAGCACTACCTTCAAAGAATAGTTCTTGATAATTGTCCCCCATGCAGAGGAACTCTTTAATGGGATTGTCGTGTACGACCAATCCAATTGAATCTCACCTCTGAGATCCTTGCAAAAGCTTCTGCTCAATAGCATCCCATAACTGATTGGAATGTCAGCTATGAGGATGGTAATCATGATCTTCTTCTTTGGACAGGACACCAATCTTGAGCATCCTTCAGTTGGCCGACCAACGACACCAGTTTGGATTCAAGTGAGTAGTGTTGTCCTCATACAAATTTTTCCTTTAAAATTCCTATTATGGTTTCTCTAAATGCACATTTTTCGAGGGAAAATCATGCCTTATATAATCTTTAAGCTCTTAAAGCATTTTTGATCCTTTTTGTTTTTAGTTTAGATGTCTTTGTGGTCTTGCTTTTTCTTTTTCAAATCAGGTTTTGAATGCCTCATTGCAAGTTAGGGATCTTGAGTGCCTAATTGCAAGTGTTATCTTTTAAAACTTGCAATCAAGTCCTTGAGACCCGACTTCATATATCATCACTTTAACACTTTATGTTGCAAAAGTCACTTGTAATGGGTCTTGACAAACCTGATTTCAAGTGAAGTTATTTAAGTTTTTAAATTGCTTGTAATCAGTCCTTGGGAGTCCGATTGCAAGTTAGCAAGGAATGTTATGTTCTAAAAAGTCACTTGTAATTGGTCTTTACAAACCCGATTTCAAGTGATAGACATATATATAACTTGTAATGGGTCTTTTAAGACTCGATTTCAAGTTAGTGAAAGTTGTTTTTTTTTAAATCACTTGCTTTTGAGTTTATAAGACCCAACCATGTGTCTATTAATGATAATAAGTTTCCACAATCCATATTGATAATGCTTAATAGATTTCCGGATTTGATTGTGTGATAGTTTTTGCATCAACGTTTCGAATCACACTCTGTGATCCATCATCAGGATGAAGAGAGCATAAGGAGTGAAAAATGAAAAGTTGCAGACTTAACCAAGTATAAAAAGGTTGGAAAGAGGAAGGAGAGAGAAGAGATGGCACAAGAAACAAGACACAAAGAAACTAAGGAGAAAATAGAAAAGAACAAGTAGAAACAATAAATTAAAAAATGAACAAAAGGAAAATCAAGAATAAGAACATGATAAAAACCTAAAGGTCAAAAAATATGCAAGTATAAAAGGAAAAAAATAAAAACAAGGGAAAAAAACAAGAAAGCACCAGGGAGGAAAGGGTCAGGGACATGTTTGTTGATGGACATAAAGCTTGACTTGGCTTGGTTTAAGGCTCTAGAAATTTGCTTACTTGAGTACCCATTCAATTTGAAAACATGACGAAGGTGGGATAACTCATGGGTTAGGTTATCCTCATCACAAATTTGATAGGCTCTTAAGGCAAGGGTTTTGAGGACCCCACTTTTTTGGCTAGGGTGGTGATGAGAAGAGGAGTGGAGGTACAAATCAGTGTGGGTCGGGTTCGCGAAAACTCTCCTACCAAGGGAACCATCAGGTTTTTTTAGAAGCAAAATGTCAAGGAAGGGAAGTTGGTATCCTGATTCAACCTCTTGGGTGAAGGAAATGCAAGGATTTAGGCTAATGAGGTGCGCATGGAATTCTTCCAACTTTTCTAAGCCATGTGGCCAACAAACGTTGGTATCATCCACATATCATTTCCACCACCTTGGCTTGAGAGGGAAGGAATGAAGAGCCATTTCTTAAAAATGCTCCATGAAGAGATCAGTGATGATGGGCGAAAGGGGGGAGCCCATGGCCACACCGTCAACTTGCTCATAGACTACACCATGGAAAGAGAAGAAAGTAGATCTTAAGCAAAATTCCACCAAAGAGGCAACCTCACCATTAGATTTGTTTCTAACAATTTCAATGGAATCAAGAAGGGGAACCTTGGTGAAAAGAGAGAACATCGAAACTCACCAAAAGGTCATTCTGTTCCAACTACTTATCTTTGATAAATTGGACAAAGTGGTTAGAATATTTAATGTAGGAATCTGATTTCCCACAAAGAGGGGCTAGAATTTTGGCTAGGTACAAAGCAAGATTGTAAGTTGGGGACCCAATAGTGTCAACAATGGGTCTTAGTGGAATGCCCTCTTTGTGAATTTTGGGAACCCCATAAATGCGGGGAGTAACTTCCTTGAGGGGAAGAAGACGATTTTTGGTAGGCTCATCAAAAGAGGACAAGACTAAGGACTTGACTTTTTTTGAAAATTTTGGAACAAGGATTGTGAGATAAGATTTTGTAGCTATCGGTATCGGAGAGAAGGCTAAGTATTTTGGAATCATAGTCTCGCTTGTTCATAACAACCGTGGCATTACCTTTGTCAGCCTTGACGATGACTAGATCCTTATTGCTTAATAATTGGTTGAAAGTAATAAGCTCAGCTTTGGGGATGTTGCTCCTAGGAGGTTTGGCATGCTTGAGAGCTACAACACAATCTTGCCTCACTTCCTCAGCTATGTCCAATGGGAGAGAACGTATGGCATTCTCAATTTCTATGAGGAAGTCTATATGGGGGATAGCTCGAGGGGACATCACAAACCCAATGCCTCTCTTTAGAACCCGAATAGCAAGGGGATATATGACGGCATCAGAAACATTGACCACCAACTTGCTATCCCAATCATGGATACGAGGTGGAGGGAGCAAAGGGGATGGGGAGAATGAACAGAGGATCGGGGGTGAGAACGAGGAGAGAGATAATTCCCATGCAACTTTGGGGAGGTCTTAGGTAACCAAGGGTCGACGAACAAGAACCAAAGGTACATGGAGGAAGGTTAGAAACACGAGAAGAAGGGAGACAAGATGGGTCAACCAAGGAAGACACATGGACCAACGTGGCTAGGAGATGGGGAGAAGAGACAGTGTGAGGAGGGGGATTGGTTAAGAGATGAGAAAAGATTGGCTCGAGGTGAGACAAGATCAGAGGAAGAGAAATCAACATTAATGCAAAGTGCAAAATGAAGAAGAGGAGAAACAATCAAAGAAATGGACGTACCTGGAGACATTGGAAGGGGGGGCTTTGAAAATGACAGGTAAACATTCCTTTGACGATCGCAAAGAGAGCTCGGAGAATTGGAATGATGGAGATGGAGAGACCTTGGCAAACACAGCAGGCTGCAACATGCACTCTGAGGGAGGCCCACATTGGTTGAGAGGAGAGGTAGAAGACAGTGCCCCCATCTGGCAGAGATCAAAGTTGTCCTGCTGGAAAGACCTACAACGTCTCAGACTATGCCACCGAATGTGTCCCGACAGACTATGCTAAGGAGAGCGACAACAAGAAGACCGATTCACCTCTGACTGATGAGAATAAAGAGGGAGAATTTTGAAATCTAAAGATTGATGAGAGAGATAAGCCTTGCTACAAGCCTCGACTGGAGAGTTAGAACGAGATACAGGAGAGCTAGAACGAGAACAAAGCGAGAAAGAGGGGCGCGAAGAAAGGACAGAGCCAGAATGGAGACAAGAACGCGAGGATGAGAAGGGACAATGGGGAGCCGAAGGGGATCGAGGAGAAAAGGAGCAACGCTTGCTTGAAGCACCAAAAACTTCCTTTGTTGACCTTGTATGCATTCTGCTTGCTTTCCAATGGCTCTTGCATGGGAAGTAATGTCTAAACGGATCCAAATGTCAAGGCGCAAAGAAGTGGCAAGTTCCAGATGGAGAGGAAGAAGCCTGGAATTTAAGAGATTGATAGATGACCTGGTAGATTTGATAATAGATCTGAGAAGGGACAAACCTGCTTGCACACCTTTCTATTAGAAAATTTCTTAACCAATCCCCCTCCTCACGTCGTCTCTTCTCCCCATCTCCCAGCCATGGCAGTCCACGTGTCTTCCTTGGCTGACCCATCTTGTCTCCCTTCTTCTTGTGTTTCTAACCTTCCTCCATGTACCTTTGGTTCTTGTTCGCCGACCCTTGGTTACCCCCCCGTGTCAACCTCCCCAAAGTTGCATGGTAATTATCTCTCTCCTCGATCTCAACCCCGGTCCTCTGTTCATTCTCCCTGTCCCCTTTGCTCCCTCCATCCTTGTATCCATGCTTGGGATAGCAAGCTGGTCGTCAACGTTTCTGATACCGTCATATATCCCCTTGCTATCCAGGTTATAAAGAGAGGCACTAGGTTTGCGATGTCCCCTCGAGCTATCCCCCATATAGACTTCCTCATAGAACTTGAGAATGCCATACGTTCTCTCCCATCAGACATAGCTGAGGAAGTGAGGCAAGATTGTATTGTAGCTCTCAAGCATGCCAAACCTCCTAGGAGCGACATCCCCAAGTACCTTAATTGAGAACAAACCCAATTTCTTCCTCTTATATCTGCATCTTTAGAGGAGAACATTTATTATCAAGCTCTTTGTGCTCAAAGGGGAGTCTTCTTCTATGTTGCATATAAAGTTGACCTTATTCTTGCAAAGATTATTGATTTCTCTTTGAAGTTAAGCGGTTTTCTTCTCCCAGGTATGGTTCTTTCTTTGCTCTTTCTTTGTTGTTTTTGTTGGGGTTTTAAGTTTTCAGATTCTTTTTTCTTTTGCATGGCTTTATCTTCTCATTCTTCCCCTCTTGGCTTACATTCGCCTTCCATGCTACGTCTCCAAAGTTTCGTTTGCAAGTCGTTTCTATGAAGCAAGTTGTTTTTGTTCAAATACTTGCAATTGGGTTTTTGAGACCCAATTGCAAATTCGTGAGAGATGTTTTTCCTCTCTTTGTACACTTGCAATCGGTTTCTCAAGACACGACTGCAAGTAGGAGACAACATTTATAAATTCCTTTGGTTTCTTGCAATTGAGTCTTAGAGACCCGACTACGAGTAAGGAGCTCCATCAAACTTGGCGACCATTATCCACCTTGCCTTACTTTCAAGATGTTTTTCACAAAAAGGGCTTTGCATCACTTTCTTTTAGCCACTTGTAATCGGGTCTCTAAGTCCCGACTACATGTATTCATTGTTGCTTACTTCCATAATACATACTCATTGCTTGCAATCAGGTCTTAGAGACCCGATTACAAGTAAAGCTTATAATATTCTTAGGTTGTTGTCAACCTTCCCAGGTCTGCTTTCCTTCCCATCGCTATCGAAAGCATATCCACAAAACATCTTTGAGTCATTCCAATTTGTTGCAAGTTAAATACCATGCAAATTTTGGTGGAAGCATTGATTTTTTCTAAGGATTTGACATCATGGAATCACCAATAGTTGTTGAAGATGTTCTTACCCTTTTGAGTTTTCATCAGAGTGTTTTAGATTCTTGTTCAATGACAAAAGAGCCAACATCACCTCCAAACAAGAAAATGAAGTCTAAGTATGACAAATATTTAAAAGAGATTTCTCCTTCTTAGGTGGTTTCTTTCATTGATGAGATCAAAGATACAAAGATCGGATACGTTGATATGTTTGAGTTTCTGGAAAGAACAAAGGGTTCACCGACTCATGGGATGCAGTTGCTTCTCAATAGTTATGTTTGTTCGGTTTCTTTGTTCCTACTAGCCGCTTTAGAACCTGAATTTGTGTTTGCATGTGTTGCTCATTTTGATCAAGAAACGAAGACAATCAGGGATGAAGATGGGAATGTTATAATAAGTTTGGATGCAGAAACATTCGAAAAGATGTTCAAAGTTCCTACAGCCCCTTTGTATGCTGAAATCACAATGAAGATCATATTGCATTAGACTTATTAATGCTAAGTGGTTGAAGACTCCCCAGACTTGTTTTTCCAGATGGCCTAAGTTGTATCATTCTGACTTCATTGAGGAAGTAAGTGATATGATCATGCTTCTCAACAAGATAACAAGTTTAAAACACTCTAATGTGTTTGAAATTTTGATGTACAAGTACATCGTGGTTATGAGGAAAGGGCAGCCTCATGTTTTCTGGGGAGAGTTAATCGGTGATAACCTGTGTAGGCAATTGGCACAAGTTCCCATTACCTTCACTTTTTATATGAATTCATTCTTGGCGTATATTTTTGTGTCACTCATACAGTTTACTAGTCTTTCTACCAAGGGTAACAGATCATTGGTGCCAGTGTGGGAATACTATGATCAACTGACTCTGAAGCCCAATAGGCTTCATTAGAGAAAAGTGCAGGATGCTTTCTTTAGTCACTTCATGTGTCTTTTTGATAAATCACTTAAGAATAGAAGAGTCTCTGAAGCGGCATGGAAAAAAGTAAATGAGTATGGTTATTTGCTCCTACGGTGCCCTACTTTCACTTACATGAGGATTGGATGTTTTGAGGGACAACCGTAAATGTTACCTCGGTATCCCACTGATAGAATTCTTCCAATGGAGTTGGCGAGACAGTTAATGGTGGTTCATGTTGTACAACTTGCCAATCACAAGTTGGGTGTTAATATTTCTTCACACAATCCATTGCAGATTGGTCAATATTCCTTGAACACTTCTCAGAGAGCCAAGGCAATGGAATTTGAACTTCAAGAAATCAAATTGAAGAAGTTCATCGCAAGGAAAGATTTTGATTACCGAGGGATGAAAGACAAAATCAAGAGAGCCTTCACTCATGTTCATCACCTCAAATATATTTGGGTTGATCTCCGTATCGAAGAGGAAATCAGAAGAATGGACTATAGTAGGCTTACTTTGGAGCAAATTGTGGATCTTAGATTAACCGAAATCCCAGAAGGGATGGTGGATGATGGAAAAATCCTTGATCTAGAGCACATAGAGCAAAAAGTTGCAGAAGCTCCTCTCCCTTCTCCACAATGGCCCAAAAAGGAGTGTGACTCAATCATCAACAAATTTCATCCCGTCCTCGCTAATACTAATGCTTGGTTGAAGGATAACCATGTCAAGATCATCAAGATCAAAGGTGAAGCAGAAAATGATTTAGCTAGGTTAGTTGGGCAAAGGTCTGAAATCAGAGTTAAGTCTAAAGAAGGTGCTTCTTCTGGTACAAGAATCAAGTTGAGGGTTAGCAGAGCTTTGGTTATTCCTCCACCACAAGTGTCGTTGATAGGAAAGGAAACATCACATATGCAGATTCATTTTGTTGATTCTGAGAATGATACCCATGAGGAGAACACAACAGAATCACCTCATTCAGTAGATTCAGATTCCCCTCATACGGCTATTCGTCAAATGCCCATGGATATTGACACATATGTGGATTCTTTCTCTACTATATTCGTGGATCCTGTTGAACCTAGTACATCTGTTGGTGCTAGTATGGAGTTACTTGTTGAGACTTCTCATAGAAATCTAGAGAATATTTTTGATGTGAATCCCTCCTATGTGGTCATATCTAGTGTTTCTTTTCCTGAGGTTGATACTTTTTCTTTGAGTTTTCATAAGTTCATGGCAGAAGTAAGTCATGTGTTACCACCTGAGCAAAGGCTTGTTTCCATTCAGACAAAAACTTCTCCTAAGATAACAACTATGGTACAGGTAGAGCCTATTTCTTCAAAAGCCACAATTGTCGTCTCCAATGTGAACTCATTAGAACTACCCCCATGGCCGAGTTCAATTACACCCAAAAGGAAGAAGCAAGAGATCTCTCATGATATTTTTGATTTCCAACAACTTGCAAAACCTAAGTCCAGAATTGCTAAGAAGGCGAAGAAAGTCTCGCGAGTGGTGGTAGATGAAAACAAAACGAAATATGCATAGGTAGCTGAGCCATTGGTTGAGAAGCCACCTAAAGAGATGCAACTATCAGATTACAGGCTTACCAGGATTGAACTTGGTAAACAAACACATTATGTTCTCATGCATGATGCCACAGATTCAATAGCCTCATTAGTTCAGAAGTATGATGAGTTACTGCAAAGAATTGTGAGCTCAAAGAGAAGAATTTACAGGTCATCACGGTGATTCAGAAAATAATCAATTCTTCAGAGCAAGTTAATCCATTGACTTCTTCTACATCTAAAGAATTGATTAGGCAATTGGAGAAGGTTGCCCAAAAGGCCAAGGCAAATGATTTTTGGGTAGATCAACTGATTGATCAAGGTACTCAAGTGATTGAGAAGACATTGCATGTTTTGAGCATTGTTAGAGCAGCAAAGGTTAAGTTGAATCAGACTTTGGAAGCTTTCAAGCAAAGTCTAAGTTCAATTGAAAAAGATTTAAAGATCTGGCATGAGATGGATCAGACCAAGCTGGAAATTTTGTGCAGCAATATGATAATACCTGGCAGAGAGAAATATATAGAATTTGAAGAATTTATGACAAACAAGTCATTACTTTTTGAAGACCTCTCCAAAGATGTTCAGGCTACACTTGAAATGAGTGGTGAAGTTGAGCAGGACATACTTTCTAGTTTTGATAAAATGTCTTGCAAGATTCTAAATCATGAAGGAGAAGTGCTTGCATCAGATGAGGTTATTACTAAAATGACACCAACTCTTCGCCAGGAGCTAGAATCAGAGCAGTTTTATGTGGATTCGATCTGTAGGTTTGTGAGTTATCAAATGGTCTTTGATAAAATGCAAATTGTCCTTGAAGAACACAGAGAAGCAACAATGAGGTATTTTGTTGTGATTCTTAAGATTGTTGGAATTGCCAGGAATACATTGGGTCCTGATCCTGATGAGTTGCAAAGAATCATCGACCATTTCTAGTCCTTCAAAGCTAGAAATGAAATGGAATAAATGTGTCTCATGATACTTTCTCTTTATTTTATGTATTTTGTTTTTGACAAGCTACATGTAAAAACAAATTTTGTAATTGCAAGTGTTTCTTTTGCTTGCATTTTTGTAAAATGTGATTACATATAAGGCAACTACAAGTTGAGTTAGATTAGGACTGTAGTTGGAATAAGTCATGGTGGTTGAGAGAATTTCTCAAGTTAGTTGGGATACTCCCACCTTTTTCTCAAGACTCCTCTCCTATATATACTTGAGGGGGTCCATTCTAAAAAGGATCTTTTTGGCAAGCATGTAAATTCTGCAGAATTTTGTACTCATAAAGACTTTGAGCTTTATAGTTATAAATTGTTCCCTTTTAAATAATATCAAGGAGTTGGAATTTCAGACTTTGTGCCCATTGTGTTCTTGTGTCATCTTGGGGCATTTCTTTGTGATTATTTGAGGTTGTAGAAGATTGTTGAGAAGAGCTTCACTCCAAATATTTGCAGACTTTGTGTTGTAAATATTGAAGATTGAATTAGATTGATTCATGATTAGAAGATAAGAGGAGCTGCAAGACTTTGTGCTTGAGGTTATTCCCAAATTTAAGTGATTCGCAAGTGCACCATACTTGCATATCTTGTGTTGTTATATGTTGCATATTGTTCTTAGGTTATCATTCTAAAAGGGTAGATAGGATTTCAGATACTCAATACTTTGTCCTTTTAGGAAACTTCATTTACTCTCTCTCGATCTCAATTGAAATTACTGTAAATTTTTCTTAAAGGTTGTTACTTTTCTTGTGAGGAGAAAAGAACATAATCTTTCCTTAAAAAAGAGGAAAGGTTGTTGTCATACCCATATTAGTTTTAGTTAGTTAGTAGGAAAGGTGGAGCCTTCCCTAAATTAGGAGAGTATAATACTCACACACTGTGGCTGAAACCACAATTTTGCATACCCTCAAGCTATACAAAATTTTCAACCAACAATTTTTGGCGACTCCATTGGGGATACCAAACACATTCGTAAGCCTCACGCTTTCGTTTGAAGTCTAGTGTCTTGTTGTTATCAAAAAAAAAAAATTGGGTTTTTGTTAGTTCTTTATGTTGGAAGGAACTCGTTATTACGTTCATCATGCGAAGGGTAAAAGTTCTCAAGAAATTACTCCAAGTGAACAAGCTAGGTTTGATTTGCTCACCAATACATCCTCTCTTTCGCGAACTACTAGTTTCCCACCATCCAAGAAGAAAAAGCCTATTCCAAGCAAAGTTTCACCTTTCTTTTTCAAGCCGTTAATACCTTCCATTCCTATTATGGTTGCTACTGCTGCTCCTGTGGGTCCTTGGGGAGCAGTTGTTGGTCCTTTGGCTTTAACACCACCTCTCCATCCTCTTCCACAAGGTTCCCGAAAGAATCTTCCTAAATTCTATGGAGATGGTAAATAACATCCAGATGAGCATATCAAGTCTTTCTATATGGCATGTGGTGTTCTTGGAGTGGAGCATCAAGATGTTGATGTTCGCCTTTTTGTGGAAACTCTCCAAGGTATTGCTAATGATTGGTTCTATAATATTTTTGTTGGTTCGATCATGTCTTGGGCCACGCTAAAAGATAAGTTCGAAGAACGTTTCAAGCCTGCAGAAGATGAACATGGTTTGTTGGCTCAACTGACCCAGATGAAGAAAGATACACATGAAGGCATGCGAGAATTCATTGCCAAGTTTAATAAATTGGCAAATAGAATTCCCACATCTTCTCATCCTACTCCAGAAAATCTTAAGTGCTTTTTCATCAACACATAGCTTCCAAAAGCTAGTTTTTTGTTGAGATGAGCAACTCCAACAGATTTGGCCACTGCTCAAACAATGGCCACGAAAATTGAAGATGATTTGATCTTGACTGGGAAAATTAGAAAAGATCCTAACCAGTCAAAGGGAAATTCATTGACAGAAGTGTCCTCATCAGGCACTATTGATCCTATTGTGCAGAAATTGGCGAATGAACTTCTTGCTTTAAAGAAGCAACTATCTCAAAATTCTTTTGCTGCACCTTACAAGGATATTCCAAGGCGTACATATCCTAATTTTGTTGCTAGTTATGCTTTGAAAAATCAGTCCAAGCTTCCTCCTCTTCCTGAGAGACTTGCACTTGAACCACCACCACAAAAAGGAGCAGTTGGTTATTTTGAGACTGATCAAAATGAATCTTCATTCTTTGATTATCAGTCTGATGATTTTGTTGTTCCTTACCAAGAGGAAGAAGAAGCAATTGGCGACTCTACCATAAGGTATATGCACTATGATGATTCAACGGCAGCTGAAAGAGTTCATAGTCAGGCATTTGCTGTGATGATACGATCCCAAACAAAGTTAGCTCAACAAGAAGAAGAAGCGAAAGCCACGAGTGATTCCCAGTTGTCTGTCACTATTGCTAAAAGAGGAACACTGTTGCCTATCCTTCCTAAGGATGCAGCGAAAAGCCAAGTAAGTGGTAACAATCCTCTTTTTTTTTCTTCAAGTAATCTAAAGTTCAGTGTGCCTAGCTTTAAGCCCCAAGTTGATAATGTTCATCCCTCCTTAGTTGGTTCGTTTCAAGCTTTTGATATTATTGACCATGCTAGGAAAACTAAAATTCAAATGTCCGAAGTTGAATATCTACAAGCTAATCCTGATCAGTTTGATAGGTTAGCTAGTTTTGTCAAAAACAAGGATACTCACCCTATAGATGAAAGTACTCATCTTTGAACCCAAAAATTTTCCCAATAATTTGGTAACCATCCCATCTATCGTCCCAGGAAAAATAGAGCCCTTCTATATTTCTTTGTTGATTAATGGTTTCCAACTGAGTAACTGTGTCTTGGATTCTGGTGCCTTTGATAATGTCATGCCGACTAAGGTAGCTCATGCCTTAGGGCTAACCTTAAATTTTGGTCATTGTTACTCTATGGAGAATAAACAAGTGCCTTTAATCGGGCAAACCAAAGATGCTCAATTTGCCTTTGCAACCATTCCTGAGAAGAAGCTAAAGATGACTGTGTTGGTGGCAGATGTACTTGCCTCTTATGGAATGTTACTCGACCGTAATTTTTGTAAGGATGTGGGAGATGAACTCAATATGGACATGATTGAAGCAAGGATACTTGTCAAAGGTATTGTGCAAAAATTGGTACCTGAAAGAGAGACTAAGTACACGGTGGTCAAATCTAATGATCCTCATGCCCAAATTCTTTTTGAATCTATTGGATTTGGGAATTATTATCTCCATATTGATGAAGTCTCTGAGTTTGCTGAAGATTGGCCTTCAAGTGGTTCAGATCCTTCATTTCTTTCAGCAAGTGAAAGGTTCGCTAATACCGATGAAGATTGAGCGTCAAAGGTAGGCTCTTCCGATTCCCATGTCATCATTGAGGATGCTTCATCCTCTATTACAGGTGGGGATACTTAATCACTTCCCCAAATAGAAGTTCATTCTTCTTCTACGGATGAAGAAAGTTTGTCTCCTCCTATGGTAGAATAAAGCACCCTTTCCTTTCAAGATCCACCTATTTCAGAAGAAGGTAGTTCCAGCAATTCTAATGTTGTTAATAGCTCTAATGATGTCTGGACTCTTGAGTTTGATGGTAGTTGTGCTGCTAATGGATCTGGAGCTGGTGTTGTTCTCATTTCTCCCAAGGGAGAGATCTTCCCTTACTCTTTTATACTGCAATTTGCTGATACCAACAATACGGTTGAATATGAGTCGCTCTTGTTGGGAATGAGGGTTGCGCTGAAAAAAGGAATCAAGAATATTCATGCTCAAGGTGATGCGGAGTTGGTGATTTGTCAAATAAGGAATGTGTATGAGAAAAGGAATGACAGACTCAAACACTACCACAACCTTGTATGGGAAAATATTGAAAAATTTGATGATTTCAGCATCTCAGTTGTACCACGTGAATTTAATGATAGAGTTGATTCTCTTGCAATTTCAGCTACTCTTTTAATTCTGCATCTTGATTTCAGTCAAGATAAATATATCATTGAATTGACTTGTAGACCCAGTGTGCCTGATAATTGGGATCATTGGTAGATTTTTAATGATGATAAGCATATTATTAATTTTCTGCAGACTGAAGATAGTTTCAATAATCTATATTTTGAAGGAAGTGATTCTTCTTCCTCTTCTTCTTCAGATTCAATGTTAGATACTTCATCTGAGATGAATGAAGAAATTCTTCAACTGAAGGAGAATAAAATTCCTAAAGGGTTGGTTTCACTTGAATTTTTTTTTTATAAGCATGATCGCTATATCAAGAGGCAACAACAAGTGAATTATGATTCTTATATGGGATATGAAAAGTACAATATCTGATCTGAAGAAGATCCATAGTTTGTCAATATTGGCAACAGTTGCACTCCAGTGGAAAGCGATCAATTTATTCAACTTTTACGCCAATACAGTGTTGTGTTGGCTTACTCCTATGATGACCTCAAGTCTTTTCAACCTAAGGAAGTGAAACATGATATTCCTCTAAAGCTTGGTGCAACACTTTTCAAGTAGAAGCAACATCAATATAATCCTCAAATTTAAGGTACTATTCATTCATAAATCCAAAAAATGTTAGACGCTCGGATTATTTTTCCTATCCATCATTTAACATGGGTAGCTAATATAGTTCTGGTGTGTAAGAAGAATGGAGAGATACATATCTATGTGGATTTTCGAAATCTTAATCAATTGTCACAAAAGGATAATTATCCTTTGCCAATAATGGATCAAGTGTTACAAATGGTGATAGGAGCTGAAATGATGTCCATGTTGGATGGATTTTCAGGTGATAATCAGATTGAGGTAAATGAACCAAATTAGCATACGACTGCTTTTACTTCTCCTTGGGATACGTTTGCATATCATGGGATGCCCTTTGGATTAATTAATGCGGGAGAAATTTTTTAGAGAGCTATGGATCTAGCTTTCCGTGGTATCTTAGGAAGATATATTGTTGTATATTTAGATGACCTTACTATCTTTTCCAAGGATCGTGAGAATCATCTTTTTCATTTGCAAGATGTGCTAGAAAGATGTCGCAAGCACGATATCTCTGTTAATCCTAAGAAGTCAATTTTTGGGGTAACTGAGGGAAACTTCTTGGACATGTTCCTAAAGAAGGGATCAAAATTGATCAAGAAAGGGTTAAGTCTATTCAGACTCTTCCTTTGCTTGCCAGTAAAACTGTTGTTCATTCCTTCTTTGGGAAGGTTAATTTCTTGAGAAGATTCATACTAGATTTTGTTGAGAAGACTTGTCATATCATTGATATGATGAAAGGAAAAACTACTTTTCATTAGAGTACAAAAGGTAAGGCCGCTTTCAGTGAGATCAAGGATGCAATTGCTCATGCACCAGTGCCGGTTTGTCCGAACTATACCAAAAATTTATTATGTATAGTTATGCTTCCGACCATACTATGTCTACTTTTTCATTACAGAAAAATTCAGAAGGAATTGAGTCTCCTATTGCTTTTATGAGTTGACCTTTGAAGTCTCATGAACTCAAGTATTCCTCAATTGAAAAGAATGCTTACGTTTTGGTAAAAGCGGTTAAGTATTTCAGATTTTATATTCTCATATTGTTGTTCTAGTTCCTCATACAACGGTCAAGTCTATTCTAACACAACAGGATTTTGGTACAAAGAGAGGTAATTGGATAGCTAAGATCCAAGAATATGACCTAGAAATCAAGCCTACCAAACTTGTTCGTGGAAGGGGGCTTTGTCAGCTTATTGCTGAGAATAATTCAGAGGAATAGGAATCAGATGTTTTAAAAGATCTTCCCATGGTATTTTTTGTTAGCACGACTGATGAATGGTATTCAAATATAGCCTTTTTTCTGACATATGGTGAATGTCCAGTGCATTTGTCATTCAAGGAGAAAAGGAATATAAAGCTTAAGGCAACAAACTTTGTTCTTTGGGACACTGGTTTATACAAACATGTTATTGATGATACTTTCCTTCGTTGTGTTGATAAGGCGCAACAAGTTAGATTGTTGGAATCTTCCCATAATCAGGTGTGTGGTGGGCATTTTTCTGCTCCGGTAACTGCTCACAAGATTTTGAGGGCTAAATATTATTGACCAACGCTTTTTCAAGATGCTTTTAAATGGGTGCACCAGTGTGTACATTGTCAACAGTGTGTAGGCAAACAGAAGTTTGCAGCATTACCTTTGAAGCCAGTGGTGATTGAAGAACCCTTCTAGTAATGGGGAATTGATTTTATTGGTGTTATCAATCCTTCTTCAAGTACTGGTCACACATATGTTCTCACTGCAACTGATTACTTCACCAAGTGTGTGGAGGCAATACCAGTCAAACATGCTACCTTAGAAGCGGTATGTAGATTTCTCAAGGAGAACATAATTTCAAGATTTGGAGTTCCGCATAAGATTGTAACTGATAATGCAGTCGCCTTCTCTTCTCATGAGGTAACTTAGTTTTGTTTTGAGTATGGTGTCACATTGGCTCATGCTTTTGATTATTACCCTCAAGGTAACGGTCAGGCAAAATCTAGTAATAAGAATTTAGTTGTTATCATACATAAGCTTGTCGAACAGAATCAAAGGTCTTGGCATAAGGCTCTTTATGCTACTTTATGGGCAGACAGAATTACACCTTAAAGAGCTATTGGCATGTCTTTGTTTTAGCTTATTTATGGGACGAATGCAAAAATACCCATCACTTTAGAGCTTCCTGCACTAAAGTTAGCTAAGGCAATTGAAGATGAAACATTTGAAAGTGCCTTAGACAAAAGAATAATGTTTCTCTCTCAGTTATAGGAACAAAGAACACAAGTGATAGATCAGATTGTTGAGCATCAGAAACAAGTCAAAGTTCTTTTTTATAAGAAAGCTAAGCAGAGAGCATTCCAGGTTGGTGATTGTGTTCTACTACGGGATAAAAGGAAAGAACCAAAGGGTATGCATGGAAATTTTGATTCTATTTGGCGAGGACCTTTTAGCATTCATCAAATTGTTGGCAAAAAAAGTTATCTGCTAGCATATTCAGATGGTACTCCATTTGCGCTGCCCTACAATGGACAACATCTAAAACATTTCTTCGAGTGAGCTTCCTGATAATTTTTTTGTACATAAGTCCAATTTTGAGTCTTTAGTCTTTTTATTTTGTTTGTTTTCTTTTTGGTCGCTTGACATCCTTGCCCGATGGCTAGATGGAGGCACTTGGAGATATGGCTTTTATTCCTTTCCTCTTTCTCAGAGAGATGAGTGAAATAAATTCCCCATTCAAAGCCAAATGTTGTCCTCAGTTTTTGTAATGCAAAAACTGGACAACCTATAGGAATTTTTCCTTTAAAATTCCTATTATGGCTTCTCTAAATGCACATTTTTCAAGGGAAAATCATGCCTTGTATAATCTTTAAGCTCTTAAAGCATTTTTTATCTTTTTTGTTTTTAGTTTAGATGTCTTTTTGGTCATGTTTTCTGCCTTTCCTTTTTCAAATCGGGTTTTGAATGCCTCATTGCAAGTTAGGGATCTTGAGTGCCTAATTGCAAGTGTTATCTTTTAAAACTTGCAATCGGGTCCTTGAGACCCGACTTCTTATATCATCACTTTTAACACTTTATGTTGCAAAAGTCACTTGTAATGGGTCTTTACAAACCCAATTTCAAGTGAAGTTATTTGAGTTTTTAAATTGCTTGTAATCGGTCCTTGGGAGTTCGATTGCAAGTTAGCAAGGAACGTTATGTTCTAAAAAGTAACTTGTAATCGGTCTTTACAAACCCGATTTCAAGTGATAGACATATATATAACTTGTAATGGGTCTTTTAAGACCCGATTTTTGTTAGAGTAATAAGTTATTATACTTAATTAATTATATCTTACTGGTTAATTAATTAAGTCACGTATTCCTTTAGTTGCTTAAACTAAACTTAGGCACATTAATAATTGATTAATTATTAAGTGTGCACACTAGGGTTTCATTTAGGGTTTCCCTTTTAGGGTTTCTTGATCTCCTTCATAAGGATTGATCTCTTTGTAATAATTGATTCTCAATAATGCATTTTTACTTTGAGGTTTACAGAACATCTTCTTTCGTTTTGCATGTCTTTTGCATGTAACAGGTGATTGCATGCAGGTGATCTTGGTTTCTAACAATTTCAAGTTAGTGAAAGTCATTTCTTTTTAAATCACTTGCTTTTGAGTTTATAAGACCCGACCATGGGTTTATTTTTGTGTTTTCAAGTGATGGTGTGTCTTTGCAAACCTGATTTCTTCCTCTTATATATGTGTCTTTAGAGGAGAACATTTATTATCAAGCTCTTTGTGCTCAAAGGGGAGTCTTCTTCTATGTTGCATATAAAGTCGACCTTATTCTTGCAAAGATTATTGATTTCTCTTTGAACTTATGTGGTTTTCTTCTCCCAAGTATGGTTCTTGCTTTGCTCTTTCTTTGTTGTTTTTGCTGGGGTTTTAAGTTTTTAGATGCTTGTTTCTTTTGCATGGCTTTATCTTCGTGTTCTTCCCCTCTTGGCTTACATTCGCCTTCCATGCTACATCTCCAAAGTTTCGTTTGCAAGTCGTTTCTATGAAGCGGGTTGTTTTCGTTCGCATACTTGCAATCGGGTTTTTGAGACCTGGCTGCAAATTCATGAGAGATGTTTTTCCTCTCTTTGTACACTTGCAATCGGTTTCTCAAGACCCAACTGCAAGTAGGAGACAACGTTTATAAATTCCTTTGGTTGCTTGCAATCGGGTCTTAGAGACCCGACTACAACTAAGAAGCTCCATCAAACTTGGCAACCATTATCCACCTTGCCTTACTTTCAAGATGTTTTTCAAAAACAGGGCTTTGTATCACTTTCTTTTAGCCACTTGTAATTGTTAAAATAATTGTCATTGATGTCAAAGCAAAGAATGAGGTTCAGATTTGTGCCATTAATGATGTTCAAAATTTCATTGTAATCATTTCCTGGGCGACCATAATGGATTGAAATCGTAAAGTATCAATCTTTCA
Organism: Sequoiadendron giganteum; assembly: GCA_007115665.2. NCBI lineage: Eukaryota > Viridiplantae > Streptophyta > Pinopsida > Cupressales > Cupressaceae > Sequoiadendron > Sequoiadendron giganteum. The sequence goes on along the minus strand of CM021103.1, from coordinate 387,412,186 downwards.
TTTCTGGAAATGATATATCGTATTCCCATATCTGCCCAGAATAACATTACAGTGACAACAACATTGAATATTGATTCTCGTGTGCAAATGCCCATGACTAGTTTTGAGTCTTCTATGAGATCATCAAACGCGATATTGACAACGACTAATACTCCCGAAATCATTAATCACAACACTCACATTTGTCTTTAAGAAATAAGTGTCACCAGAGACATGGATATTCATGGATGTCGTGAAAACTACTAGATACCGCAATTCATAATGAAGACTCAAATGAACTGATTCAAAATGAAAATGTGAAGGAAAGACGTGATCATGAATCTAATTATCGATAAGCCTCAAAAAATAATTAATCTCATCATTAGTCAAAGAAGTAATCGTTGTATATAATGCGATTTTACAATGCAATTCTAATGAAGCACGTAAATAATAAACACGTATTTGAGGAAAGGGTGCGAATAAAACAAAAACGTATATTGTAAAGCACATGTTTAATAAAAGAGTGTGAATAAACAAAAAGCGTGTCTTGTAAAGAAGCGATTTGTATCTCATATGAGGAGGCACATGATGAAAAGGCATGTTCTTGAAAAGATATGTGCTTATCAAAAATTTCAGATTTTTGTTAATTGAAGTGATGCGATTATGTTAAAAGGCTTAGAATTTTTTAATAAGACAAAATACAAAAAAAAGGCTGTGATATGTTATGAAAGAGCAGAGATTAGTAAGGAGAAGACGTGACTAGTCAAGTGGTCATCTCTTTTAGGAAGGATCACACTTCTTCATAGGAATGTGAAGATATATATATTGGCATAAAAATTGTGGGAAAAGTATGGTTGTAGAGTTGTAGGTTGTTCATATCTGAAGTCCCATCTTCTTGTGTGGGCTTAGGGTGAGATCATTCATCACAAAAGTAGATTGGAGGATTGGGAGAGTGCAGATCTGAATGAAGGAAATTTCCTTTCATCCATCAAGTCAAGGTTGGTGCCTTGCATTAGGAGTTAATTCTCCTCGTAGGTTGGTGCCTACTAAAAGTGTAAGGGGTTGGTGCTCCTTGTAGTTTGTAGCCTGCAAAATCATCTCATTTATAAATCAAGTAGGTTGGTGCCTACTTACGTTTGTAAAAATTATTTAATCAATTCAGTAAAGTGGTGTCAACTTGTTTTCATTGATTCATATCAAAAGTTGATCTTGATAAAAGTTTAAGATTGTTGAAAAGTTGGAAAATAAAAGATTATTTTGATTCACTTATTCACCCCCCCTCCCCGCCCGCCTCCCCATTATATATGTATGTATCTATGTACATATGTGTATTTATCTATATATATAATATAATAATACAATATAAATATAATTTAATTAATGAAAAACTCAAATTATTATAATTGTCATTTCCAAGGAAAAATATTTTTATCACGAAAGACTTGGTTGAATCGAAGTTTTTGGAGGTTCTAATCCCTTTTATGTATACACTGGTTTGGGTCTTTCTAACCTCTAACTCCTTGAGAGCACTTATGGCGGATCATAACAATGCAATGAAAGCACCTATCTTTGATGGGACTAATTACACATTTTGGATCATCAAGATGGAAGCATATTTGAATGCACTTGGATTTGATGTGTGACAATTTGTTGTTGATGGGTATACACCTCCAACAACCCCTCCAACAGATCAAGCCGAGAAAAAGAGAAGTGAGAACAATGCCAAAGTCAAGCATGTTCTTCTTTGCACCCTAACAGATTCTGAATTCACAAAGGTCATGCATTGCAAATCAGCAAAAGAGATATGGGTCAAGCTTTAAAACATCTATGAAAGAGATGCCAAAGTAAAGAAGGCAAAGTTGCAAACTCATCGAAGGAAGATGGAGACTCTCAAGATGAATGAAAATGAAGACATAGCATCATACTTTCTTTGTGTTGATGAAATAGTGAATATTATGAGAAGACTTGGTGAAGATATTGCTAATGATTTTATTGTTGATAAGATCCTAAGATCTCTATCTACAAAGTTTGAGGCCAAGGTTGCAGCATTGGAAGAACTAACAAACTTGGATCAGCTATCAAAAAATGAACTACATGGGATCCTTGCTGCCTATGAGATGAGGATTGAAGGAAGATCATCACAAAAGGAGGTCTCATTCAAAGCATCAAAAAAGGGAAAAAACAAGCATGAAGCAGAAGCCTACTTCATGGGAAAGCTTAAGAAAGGAAAAGGAAAATATAAAATAATTTTTCCCCTTTAAATGCTTCAATTGTGGGAAGATTGGACATTATGCCTCAAAATGTCCTCAAGATAATAGCAACTCTAGTGAAGAAGAAAAAGAGGTCAGCAACAAGAAAAAGGGAAAGAAAGATTTCAAATACAACTCAAAGAAGAAATCTCAAAAACACAAGAAGAGTTTCTATTCAAAGAAAGATAGCAGCACCTTCGAAGAACAAAGTGAAGAATGCTCAAGCAATGGTGAAGAAGAAATATTGTTCATGGCTGAACATGAAGAACAAAATGTTGATCAAGAATGTGATGAAGAAGAGGAAGTTGATCAAGATTGCAATGAAGAAGAGGAAGTGGATCTTGAGGAAGAACTTCACTATGCATACAAGAAAAATGAAGAATTAAAGAAGAAGGCTGCCAAACACAAAATGAAGATCAAAGAAATGACAAAAGACTTGGAGGAATCAAGCAAAACTATTGAAGACTTGAGGGCTCTAATCATGGAAGCTGAAAGAAATGAAAGAGACATGAAGATCAAACTCATTTCAAAGAGATGGAATGTGACAAACTGGAGCAAGAAATAGCAATGCTAAAGATGGAATTTGAAAAGACAAAGGAACAACACACAAAGGTTGATGAAGACTCCATCAAGTTGAATGAGCTAATAAAGGCTCAAAAATCCTTTCAAAACAAAATAGGGGGCAATTTTGAAAGACAGTCCAAGAAGGTTAGTAACTCCAAAGAAGAGACTAAGACCTTCTCAAAGCAAGCCGAAGGAGATTGGATAAGTGCTGATCCTAAAAGAAGATTAAATACTAGGCACTTTTATGCTTTTAATGGCTATCGTTTTTTATGTAACAAGTTCGGCCACAAGGCCTTAAATTGTAAGAATAAAGAAAAGAATATTCCTTGCTACATTAGGAGAGATTATAATCCTTTCACACCCTTAATGGACTTTAATAGCTTATGCTACAATTGTAATAACTTTGGGCACAAGGCACAAGCTTGTAGGACAATTTTTAATGATTCTCCAAAGCAAGACAAGAAAGAAGATAAGTCCATTAAAAAGAAAGAAATGCCTATCAAAGTGATGAGGAAGAAGGAGAAATCCATGTTCATTCAAACAACCTTACATGCTGAAAGTAGGAAGGATAGGTGGTACATTGATAGTGGGTACTCAAAGCACATGACAGGTGATAAAAACCAATTCATCTCCCTTGAACCAACTGATGAAGGAACGGTAAGATTTGATGATAACTCAAGAAAAGAAATAAAAGGAAAAGGAACGCTTAGCCTAGATAATGGTAGAACAAAAACAGAAAATGTCTTATATGTTAAAGGCTTAAAAGAAAATCTATTAAGTGTTAGCCAACTTTGTGATCAAGGGCATAATGTTATATTCCATGCTAACAAATGTGAAATCAAGAAAGACGGGAAACTAATTGCACAAGCTGATATAAAGCACAATTTGTATGTTATAAAAGAGATAAGTTGTGAAAGTTGCAACTTGGTACAAGAGGATGAAAGTTGGTTGTGGCAAAAAAGGCTAGGCCACCTCAACTTTGATAATATTGTCAAAGTTAGTAAATCAAATGTTGTGAGAGATATGCCAAGAATAACAAAGCCTTCCAACATCATTTGTAAGTAGTGTCACCTTGGAAAGCAAACAAGGTGAAGTTTCAAGTCTAAGAAGCACTCTTCATCAAAGCCATTGGAACTCATACACATCGATCTTTGTGGGCCAACCAAAACCAAAATTATGAATGGAGAGAGATACTTTATGTTGTTGATTGATGACTTCTCAAGAATGACTTGGGTTATAGCTTCTTAAAAGAAAAATCTGAAGCCTTTGAGAAATTCAAAGCTTTTAAAGAGTTGGTAGAAAATGAAGCAAGTACAAAGATAAAGTGTCTTAGATCAAATCGAGGGGGTGAATTCACATCAAATGAATTTGAAAATTTCTACATAAAACATGGAATTAAGAGACAACTTTCTACAGCAAGAACCCCTCAACAAAATGGGGTTGTAGAAAGAAAGAATAGAACGGTTCAAGAAATAGCAAGAGCAATGCTAAATGAATCAAAGATAACATATGCCTTTTGGAAGGAAGCAATCCATACAACAATTTACATCTTGAATTGTGCACAAATTAGAGTGAATAATGATAAGACACCCTATGAACTTTGGAAAGGGAGACAAACAACTGTCAAATATTTCAAGATCTTTGGAAGCACTTGCTACATTAGAAGAGATGAAGAAGACTTGAGTAAATTTGATACAAGAGCAGATTAGGGAATCTTTCTTGGTTACTCATCAAGGAGTAAGGCATACAAATGCTACAACAAAAGAACTCACAAAATTGTTGAAAGTGCCAATGTAAGAGTTGATGAAGGAAAGCAATTCAAAGAAGTTGGACAAAGCTATCATAATGTTCAAACCATGAGTGATGAAGACAAAGTAGATGAGAACTCCAAAGAGGATGAAGAGGAGGAAGAGACAAAAGAAGAAGAATCTCCACAAAAGACTCCCATGAAGACACCAAAGACACCTTCCAAGTTTGTGCAAAAGAATCATCCTAAAGAAATGATCCTTCAAGATAGATGTAAATCTACAAGAAGAATGATAAATTATAATGAAGATTGTCATGTAGCACTTCTATCCCAAGTTGAGCCCAAAACCTTAGAACAAGCAAGAAAAGACAAATGTTGGACTGGAGCAATGAATGAAGAATTGGATCAAATAGAGAAAAATGAAACTTGAGAACTTGTCCCAAGACCTAAAGATAAAAATGTAATTGGCACAAAATGGGTCTTTAGGAACAAGCTAAATGAAGATGGTCAAGTCACAAGGAACAAAGCAAGATTAGTGTGCAAAGGCTATGCTTAAGTTGAAGGAGTGGACTTTGAAGAAACATTTGCACCAGTGGCAAGGATTGAAGCAATTGGAATGTTTCTAGCCTATGCAAGTCACAAGAAATTTAAGGTATATCAAATGGACGTCAAATCTTCTTTGCTCAATGGAGATCTAGAAGAGGAGGTCTATATTGAACAACCTGAAGGTTTCCTACTATCAAAAGACAATGATTATGTGTGCAAATTGAAGAAAGCTCTCTATGGGCTCAAATAAGCCCCAAGAGCTTGGTACTGTAGACTTGACAAGTATTGCAAAGAGCAAGGATTCAAAAGAGGAGATGTAGACAACAATCTATAGATCAAAGAAGAGGATGGACATTTATTGATTGTGGTAGTGTATGCAGATGACATCATTTTTGGTGGAGACAAGGACAAAATGTGCAAAGAATTTTCCTCATGTATGCAAAAGGAATTTGAGATGTCAATGTTGGCAGAACTGTCTTTCTTCCTTGGGCTACAAATTTCACAATCTAGCAAAGGAATTTTCATCTCTCAAACCAAATATGTGAAGGAAATGTTAAAGAAGTTTAGGATGGAAGATTGCAATCTTGTGAGTAATCCCATGGTTATAGGTTGCAAGTTAAGCAAAGAAGATGAATCCCAAGAAGTGAATCAAACACTTTATAGATCAATGATTGGGAGTTTGTTGTACCTAACTGCTACAAGACCAAACATAATGCAAGTTGTTGGAGTAGTGGCAAGATTTCAAGCAACACCAAAAGAAACACATGTTCATGTAGTAAAATGAATATTCAAATATTTGAAAGGCACTATGGAATATGGTCTATGGTACCCTAGCAACAAATATTTTACTCTTGAAGCATTCACGGATGTTGATTGGGCAGGTAATGTGGATGATAGAAAAATTACAAGTGGAGGAGCCTTTTTCCTTGGAGGAAACTTAGTATCTTGGATGAGCAAAAAGCAAGAATTAGTTCCTCTATCTATTGCAGAAGCTAAATATATAGCAACAACAATAGGTTGCACTCAACTTTTGTGGATGAGGCAAACTCTAAAAGACATAAAAGTAGAATACAATCATCCTTGCATCATCTATTGTGACAACACAAGTGCAATCAACATCTCTAAAAATCTAGTGATGCACTCAAGAACCAAGCATATACCTATCAAGTATCACTTTTTGAGAGAGCAAGTGGCAGAAGGACAAGTGTGTTTGGAATACATAGCTTCAAAAGAACAAATTGTTGATATATTCACCAAACCACTACCAAGGGAGGCATTTGAATATCTAAGGGAAAAATTGGGAGTTGCCCACACCCATCAAATTGATTAGTGGAAGCATACATTCAGGGGGAGCTATATATGTCATCCTATAGCTTCATTGAACACAAGAATTTTGAAGACCCCTTGCTATTGATGTCAAAGGGGGAGAAATTGGAGATAGGTGGAGCTTTTGGGCATTAGAAAACAAGGATCATATTGAAAAGGTTGCCATCAATGACAAAGGGGGAGATTGTTAAAATAATTGTCATTGATGTCAAAGCAAAGAATGAGGTTAAGATTTGTGCCATTAATGATGTTCAGAATTTCATCATAATCTTTTCCAGGGCGACCATAATGGATTGAAATCGCAAATGGATTGAAATCACAAAGTATCAATCTTATTCGGAAATGATATATCGTATTCCCATATCCGCCCAAAATAAAATTACAACAACAACAACATTGAATATTGATTCTCGCGTGCAAATTCCCATGACTAGTTTCGAGTCTTCTGTGAGATCATTAGACGCGATATTGGCAACGACTAATACACCCAAAATCATTAATCACAACACTCACATTTGTCTTTCAGAAATAAGTGTCGCCAGAGACAGATATTTATGGATGTCGTCAAAACTACTAGATACCACAATTCATAATGAAGACTCAAATGGACTGATTCAGAATGCAAATGTGAAGGAAAGACGTGATCATGAATCTCATTATCGATAAGCCTTAAAAATAATTAATCTCATCATTAGTCAAAGAAGTAATTGTTGTATATAATACGATTTTACAATGCAATTCTAATGAAGCATGTAAATAATAAACATGTATTTGAGGAAAGGGTGCGAATAAAACAAAAATGTATCTTGTAAAACACGCGTTTAATGAAAGAGTGCGAATAAACAAAAAGCGTGTCTTGTAAAGAAGCGATCTGTATCTCATATGAGGAGGCACATGATGAAAAGGCGTGTTCTTGAAAAGATATGTGCTTATCAAAAATTTCAGATTTTTGTTAACTGAAGTGATGTGATTATGTTAAAAGGCTCAGATTTTTTTAATAAGACAAAATACAAAAAAAGGCCGCAATCTGTTATGAAAGGCAAAGAGTAGTAAGGAGAAGACATGACTACTCAAGTGGTCATCTCTTTTAGGAAGGATCACACTTCTTCATAGGAATGTGAAGATATATATATATATTGGCATAAAAATTGTGGGAAAAGTGTGGTTGTAGAGTTGTAGGTTGTTCATATCATAAGTCCCATCTCCTTGTGTGGGCTTAGGGTGAGATCATTCATCACAAAAGAATATTGGAGGATTAGGAGAGTACAGATCTGATTGAAGACAATTTTCTTTCATCAATCAAGTCAAGGTTGGTGCCTTGCATTAGGAGTTAATTCTCCTTGTAGGTTGGTGCCTACTAAAATTGTAAGGGGTTGGTGCTCCTTGTAGGTTTGTAGCCTACAAAATCATCTCATTTATAAATCAAGTAGTTTGGTGCCTACTTCTGTTTGTAAAAATCATTTAATCAATTCAATAAAGTGGTGCCAACTTGTTTTCATTGATTCATATCAAAAGTTGATCTTGATAAAAGTTTAAGATTGTTGAAAAGTTGAAAAATAAAAGATTGTTTTGATTTATTGATTCACCCCCCCTCTCAGTCAATCTTTTGTGCTCTTCAGTAATCGGGTCTCTAAGACCTGACTTCAACTATTCATTGTTGCTTACTTCCATAATACATACTCATTGCTTGCAATCGGGTCTTAGAGACGCGATTACAAGTAAAGCTTATAATATTCTCAAGTTGCAGTCGACCTTCCCAGATCCGATTTCCTTCCCATCGTTGTCGAAAGCATATCCACAAAACATCTTTGAGTCATTCCAAGTTGTTGCAAGTTAAAAGCCCATGAAAATTTTGGTGGAAGCATTGATTTTTTTAAGGATTTGACATCATGGAATCACCAATAGTTGTTGAAGATGTTCTTACCATTTTGAGTTTTCATCACAGTGTTTTAGATTCTTGTTCGATGACAGAAGAGCCAACATCACCTCCAAACAAGAAAATGAAGTCTAAGTATGACAAATATTTGAATGAGATTGCTCCCTCTCAGGTGGTTTCTCTCATTGATGAGATTAGAGATACAAAGATCAGACATATTGATATGTCTGAGTTTCTAGAAAGAACGAAGGGTTCACCGACTCATGGGATGCAGTTGCTTCTCAATAGTTATATTCATTCAGTTTCTTCGTTCCGAGTAGCCTCTTTAGAACCTGAATTTGTGCTTGCATGTGCTGCTCATTTTGATCAAGAAACGAAGACAATCAAGGATGAAGATGGGAATGTTATAATAAGTTTGGATGTAGAAACAATTGAAAAGATCCTCAAAGTTCCTGCAGCCCCTTTGTATGCTGAAATCACAATGAAGAGTGCTACATATCACTACAATCAGAGAAGATCAGATTGCATTATACATATTAATACTAAGTGGCTAAAGACTCCCCAGACTTATTTTTCTAGATGGCCTAAGTTGTATCGTTTTGACTTCATTGAGGAAGTAAGTGATATGATCACGCTTCTCAGCAAGATAGCAGGTTTAAAACACTCCAATGTGTTTGAAATTTGGATGTACAAGTACAACGTGGTTATGAGGAAAGGGCAGTCTCATGTTTTCTGGGAGAGCTAATCAATGATAACTTGTGTAGGCAATTGGCACAAGTTCCCATTACCTTCACTTTTTATATGAATTCATTATTGGTGTATATTGTTGTCACTCAAATAGTTTCCTAGTATTTCTACCAAGGGTAATAGATGATTGGTGCTAGTGTGGGAATACTATGATCAATTGACTCTAAAGACCAGTAGGCTTCATTACAAACGAGTGCAGATGCTTTCTTTGGTCACTTTATGTGTCTTTTTGATAAATCACTCAAGAATAGAAGTCTTTGAAGCGGCATGGAAAAAAAGTGAATGAGTATGGTTATTTGTTCCTATAGTTCCCTACTTTCACTTACATGAGGGTTGGATGTTCTGAGGGACAACCGTACATGTTACCTCGGTATCCCACTAGTAGAATTCTTGTGATGGAGTTGGTGAGACAGTTAATAGTGGTTCATGTTGTACAACTTGCCAATCACAAGTTGGGTGTTAATATTTCTTCACACAATCCATTGCAGATTGGTCGATATTCCTTGAACACTTCTCAGAGAGCCAAGGCAATGGAAGCTGAACTTCAAGAAATCAAGTCGAAGTTCATTGCAAGGAAACATTTTGATTATCGAGGGATGAAAGACAAAATCAAGAGAGCCTTCACTCATGTTCATCGCCACAAAGATATCTGGGTTAATCTTCGTACCAAAGAGGAAATCAGAAGAATGGACTATAGTAGGCTTACTTAGGAGCAGATTGTCGATCTTAGATTAACCAGAATCCCAGAAGGGATGGTGGATGATGGAAAAATCCTTGATCCAAAGTACATAGAGCAAAAAGTCACAAAAGCTCCTCTCCCTTCTCCACAATGGTCCAAAAAGGAGTGTGACTTAATCATTGACATATTTCAGCCCATCCTCGCTAATACTAATGCTTGGTTGAAGGATAACCATGTCAAGATCATCAAGATCAAAGGTGAAGCATAAAATGATTTAGCTGGGCTAGTTAGGAAAATGTTTGAAATCAAAGTTAAGTCTAAAGAAGGTGCTTCTTCTTCTGGTACGAGAATCAAGCTGAGGGTTAGCAGAGCTTTGGTTATTCCTCCACCAGAAGTGTCGTTGATAGGAAAGGAAACATCACAGATGCAGATTCATGTCGTTGGTGTTGAGAATGATACCCATGAGGAGAACATAGCAAAATCGCCTCCTTCTGTAGATTTAGATTCCCCTCATACGACTATTCCTCAAATGCCCATGGATATTGACACAAATGTGGATTCTTTCTCTATTGTATTTGTGGATCCTGTTGAACCTAGTACATCTGTTGGTGCTATTATGGAGTTACCTGCTGAGACTTCTCATTGAAATCTAGAGAGCATTTTTTATGTGAATCCCTCCTATGTGGTCATGTCTAGTGTTTCTTTCCTGAGGTTGATACTTCTGCTTTGAGTTTTGATAAGTTCATGGCAAAAGTAAGTCATGTGTTACCACCTGAGCAAAGGCTTGTTGCCATTCAGATAGGAACTTCTCCTAAGGTAACAACTATGGTACAGGTAGAGCCTATTTCTTCAGAAACCACAGTTGTCGTCTCCAATGTGAACTCATTAGAACTACCCCCATGGCTGAGTTCAATTACACCCAAAAGGAAGAAGCATGAGATATTTCCTGATATTTTTGATTTCCAACAGCTTGCGAAACCTATGTCCAGAATTGGTTAGAAGGCAAAGAAAGTCTCGCAAGTGGTGGTAGATGAAAAGAAAATGAAATATGCAGAGGTAGCTGAGCCATTGGTTGAGAAGCCACCTTAAGAGATAAAGTTATCGGATTACAGGCTTACCAGGATTGAACTTGGTAAACAGACACATTTTGTTCTCATGCATGATTGCATAGATTCAATAGCCTTATTAGTTCAGAAGTATGATGAGTTACTGGCAAAGAAGAGTGATCTTAAAGAGGAGAATTTACAGCTCATCAAGGTGATTCAGAAAATAATGAATTTTTTAGAGCAAGTTAATCCATTGACTTCTTCTACATATGAATAATCGGTTAGCCAATTGGAGAAGGTTGCCCAAAAGGCCAAGGCAGTTGATTTTTTGGTAAATCAGCTGATTGATCAAGTTACTCAAGTGATTGAGAAGACATTGTATGTTTTGAGCACTGTTAGAGCAGCAAAGGTTAAGTTGAATCAGACTTTGGAAGCTTTCAAGAAAAGTGTGAGTTCAATTGAAAAATATTTAAAGATTTGGCATGAGATGGATTAGACCAAGCTGGAGATTTTGTGCAACAATATGATAATACCTAGAAGAGAGAAATATATAGAATTTGAAAAGCTTATGACAAACAAGTCATTAGTTTTTGAAGACCTCTCCAAAGATGTCTAGGATACACTTGAAATGAGTGGTGAAGTTGAGCAGGATATACTTTCTAGTTTGATAAAATGTCTTGCAAAATTCTAAGTCATGAAGGAGAAGTGCTTGCATCAGATGAGGTTATTATTGAAATGACATCAAATCTTCGCCAGGAGCTAGAATTAGAGCAGTTTTATGTGGATTTGATCCGTAGGTTTGTGAGTTATCAAATGGTCTTTGATAAAATGCAAACTATCCTTGAAAAACACAGAGAAGCAACAGTGAAGTATTTTGATGTGATTCTTAAGACTGTTGCAGTTGCCAGGAATACATTGGGTCCTGATCCTGATGAGTTGTAAAGAATCATCAACAATTTCCAGTCCTTCAAAGCCATACATGAAATGGAATAAAAGTGTCTCATGAGACTTTCTCTTTATTTTATGTATTTTGTTTTCGACAAGTTACATGTAAAAACAAATTTTGTAATTGCGAGTGTTAATTTGCTTGCATTTTTGTAAAATGTAATTACATGTAAGGTAACTACAAGTTGAGTTAGATTAGGACTGTAGTTGGAATAAGTCATGGTGGTTGAGAGAATTTCTCAAGTTAGTTGGGATCCTCCCACCTTTTTCTCAAGACTCCTCTCCTATATATACTTGAGGGGGTCCATTCTAAAAGGATCTTTTTGGCAAGCATGTAAATTCTGCAGAATTTTGTACTCATAAAGACTTTGAGCTTTATAGTTATAAATTGTTCCCTTTTAAATAATATAAAAGAGTTGGAATTTTAGACTTTGTGCCCATTGTGTTCTTGTTCCATTTTGGGGCATTTCTTTGTGATTATTTGAGGTTGTAGAAGATTGTTGAGAAGAGTTTCACTCGAAATATTTGCAAACTTTGTGTTGTAAATATTGAAGATTGAATTAGTTTGATTCATGATTAGAAGATAAGAAGAGCTACAAGTCTTTGCGCTTGAGGTTATTCCTAAATTAAAGTGATTTGTAAGTACACCATACTTGCAGATTTTGTTTTGTTATATGTTGCATATTGTTCTTAGGTTGTCATTCTAAAAGGGTAGATAGGATTTTGGATACTCAAGACTTTGTGCTTGGTGATTGTTTCCCGTCTCGAAGGAAGTGACATAAGTCTTTGTGCTTTTAGGAAACTTCATTTCCTCTCTCTCGATCTCAATTTAAATTGTTGTTATTGTTTTCTTAAAAGTTGTTACTTTCTTGTGAGGAGAAAAAAACATAATCTTTCTTGAAAAAAGAGGAAAGGTTGTTGTCATACCTATATTAGTTTTAGTTAGTTTAGTAGGAAAGGGGGAGCCTTCCCTATATTAGGAGAGTATAATTCTCACACACTGTGGCTGAAACCATAATTTTGCATACCCTCAAGGTATACAAAATTTTCAACCAACAAGTAGCACTTGTCATGGTTTTTAGTGCACGATAGTCCCAATGAGTTCATGATTTGCAAAGTCATGATGTTGTCTGATGCTCTTGAGTCGATTATGCAGTTATTGAGCTTGTAACCTCCCATATACAAAGATATGTAAAAGGGCTTTGGCTTTTCTTCCGCCGGTACGTAAGATTCTAGCAATGTGGGATGAATGACAACCTGCTTTTGTACTACTTTGAGAATCTGATCCATTTGATCGGGATGGTTCTAGAGATACTCCAATTGTGAGATTTGTACCTTCGTCTTCATCATAGACGTCACAATGTCAAAGTTCGTCAAGGACAGATCTTGAGCATTTGATGTGACGTTCTCCTCTGCAAACTTGGGAATAGAAGTGGAAGCTTATTTTCCCTTTTCATTTGAGTTTGGTCTTTCTTCTTCTTTATGTGCTTTGAAATGTTGAGTGCATGGGAACACAAGCGTCGACATATTCTCATGGTTGACAACAAGAGAGTACTGATGGTAGTCTTCTTCTTCTTGATTTTTCGGGTTCGCTATGGAACTATCCCATTACGGAGTCGCCATCAAAGTTGTCCATTTGTGGTGAGACAACATTCACATTTGAAGTTACGGAACTTGGGCTTTGTGCTTGATCTCTAGTATATCCCATGATCTGGTTCATCCTTTGATTCTCAAGGCATGTTGATCTAGTGTGTTCGTCTATCGCATGGAAGCAACAAAATACATTAGATATCTCGGCCTCTACTCCTCTTTGCAGAGGCCCTTTATTTCTAGGCTTGTAGTTGTTGAAAGGTTGGAAATTATTTCTCTTCTGTTGGTACGGTTGCTGAGGCTGGTACTATTGTTGTTGTTGTTGATATAGCAATGGTGTGGGCAGTGCTTGCTGCCCTTGATTGGGTGACTATCTCTTTAGGATAGTCACTTCATTCACTACCTTTTGTAGTAGTGGATCTATCGATGCTTGGACCAACGGTCTGATAGCATCGCCCTTCATCTTTTCTGTGGTGATCATATGATCCGCGATCTCGATAGCCTTCTCTTGTGCAACTTGCAAGTCCTCTTCGTAGCTTCCTTTGATGAAAAAGGCTCTCTGAGGGAAGGGCATTGATTTAGCTGCTCATCAAAATCTCATCTGATGGATTGTGTAAGAGAGGCGTGTAACAAGGCGGTTAAACCTTTCTACGAACTCCCTCATCGGTTCTATAGGCTCCATATTAGAGTTTGATAACTTGGCAAACAACTGATGGTTGTCTTCAGCAGGCTTGAACCTCGTTGAGAACTTTTCAGTCATGACCTCCCAACTTGTGATGATACCTGGTTGTAAGTGATGGAACTAGTCGGAAGCATTGGCCTCAAGAGTTTTGACAAAGAGTCGAACGGCGATATCTTCATGTGGTACAAACAAAAGGGAGCAAGCCTTTGTGAATGTTGTTATATGTTCATCGAGGTGTAGAGTCCCGTCGTCGAAGAATCCTGGGAAGTGCTTTCACGATCCTTTGGGAAGTTCATGGTTTCCTACTAACGACAATGGGCCTATGTTGTTACCCTATGGAAAAGGTGTTGGACGCCTTACATTTCTTGCATTACGGCCATTGTCGAACAGATTGTGACCATTTTCGTTATTGCCATTGCCATTATTTCCATTGCTATTGTTACCATTATTATGACCATTGTCGTAGTTCTTGCCAATGTCATTGTTGTTAGCATTGTCATCATTGATGCGGTTGTCTGCCATTACTTGAGTTGGAGGTCCTTGTTGTTGTTCTTTTAGAAAATGTTCATGAACCTCTTCAAATATTTGCTCTATATCGAATGCTTCTCTGATGTCTTCTTGAAATAGAGGATTGGTTCTCCTCCGTATGTATACTCGGTGAGCCAGGATGCTTACTGCCACACGGGTGGTGGTAACACTGGCCTCTTGGCTACAAGATCGGCCTGTCTTTCTTCCTCGTCCAAAGTAATAGCTGTAGATCTCCAGTGAGTTGGTGATGTATTATCTTTGAAGATGAAAGTACGCAAGCTACTAATGATGTTCGTCTGCTCTCCTTCAATAAATGTAAGATCTGGTTGGAGAGTTGTTGGAGCAAGATCAAGTTGTTCAACTGGTTCCCAAGGACGCAAGATGGCCATTTCGTGTCATAAAAGCATTAGCTTTTTCTTGAAGTTTTATGCCTCGTTGCCCCACGGCGGGCATCAAAAAATTGTTGGTGTTTCAATTAGAACCTCTGGAGTACTTATTGGAAACATACAAGTATTGCAAGTGTTATAGTAATGCTCTACGGATTATTGAGAGGAAGATCTCTCTTTGTTGATGTTGTACATAAAAAAGGGTAGAGTAGACTAAGGTTCCTATCTTTTTTACTGAACGACATGACACAAGGGTGCATAAACACAATGCGCCATAGCTAAGTTTTTCTCTGGTTTCTATAGATCTTTAACTATGACTAAACTAGCTTCTAAACTATCCTATCTCCTCAAGATATAAAGAGCATGAGGGCACATGAGCGAAATGGATGGGTTGGATCACTCGAATCCGTCGTCTCCTTAGAATATGGCCGAGACTCTAAACTCTTGGTTATACGTTAAGATAAGGTTTTATACAAGCGAACACTCTTTACGGTAGGTTGGATCTAAGACTTGCCAAGGAGGAGGAACCCCTGTCCAAGGTATAGGTTGGGAAACAATGTACTAGAAACAACAAGGTACGATGATATGGATATCAAGATTGCTAATGAGGAGGAACCCCTATCCGAAGTATAGGCTGAAATTTGGATCATTAAACATCACACGATAACTATCGATGACAAAATATCCAAGGAGGAGGAACCCCTGTTCGAGGAGGAGATTGAAACAATAAGCTGTTGAAAACAAGACGTTGAACCAACTCAAATATTTAGATCAAACAAGCATGTTCCATCGGATTTTCTTCTTCAAGCTTTTCCAACAAATTATAAGGATTGGGACAACAAAGGCACGAAATCATGCACAATTGTGATCAAGCAATTAACTCTCATCCAAGAGTGAACAAATACTAACTGGCAAGCTTCTGGAAACAATGGTGCAACAATTTTGCATGGTAAATAAAGGTTAAACAAATAATGAGCCCAAGGCTCTTATTTATAGAAACTCAAAGGAGTAGGCAACCCTAAAATCTCCTTGAGTTAACAATCAGTTCTTGCCAATCAACAAGAATTATTCCTATGTCTAAATGTAGTTGAGAAAATAGTTAACTGGAAATCTACTTCAGTTAACTGAAACTAAACAAAAATCAAACTGGAAGTCTACCTCAATTGACTGAAACCTATCTATAAGTGAACTTAAATTACAAATGTGCCTCCAAAATAGACATCCACATTTAGTGGAGATCTGAGATCCACAAATCGTGGAAGTCAAATTAGACATCCTTAATTAGTGGGTTCTGGCATGCATGATCCGTGGAACCTGGAGTTAACTTGGAAAGAGGCATCAAGTTAACTCAAGTCACAATTAATGTCTTTCTGGAGGGTAGGACATCCTTCTTGGGGTGCTTTACACCTCATCACCACTTGTCAACAATCTAGTCCTTGACCTCTTTAGCTTTTGGGCAATTAATGCTCCACAAGATGACATCGTAACGTCTTAGCATTTCTTCACCTGTCACAAGTTGTTGTTGATAGTCTATGCACTTGGAAGCTACGTCATCCAACTTGGTAGAAATGGTTGCATCTTTGGTCAACTTGCAACCATCAGGATCATCGAGGAATTTGTTATGGATGACATGTCGAAATTGATTCTGCACTGTTCCTAGCTCAACGAATTGTCCTCCCTCTTGTTGATATTCTATGTGAGGGAAGGATATTACCAACGTTCTTGCGAAGTTGATAATACCGGCGACAATATGTCTGTAGTCAATCAGCTCCACATAATTGGCATCATAGGATTTCACCTTGTATGCCAGTTGTTCTTTCCAAGCAAAAAGATGTTGCTTGTTCTCTATGGTGGTAATTGATTGCTATGGAAATTGCAAATCTGCGACTGTCATTTCATCCCCTGGCCTCTTCTTTGTTGTCCTCAGTTCTGACCACTGGATCTTTGAGCGGAGACCATGTGCTCTGTCTCTCAACTGGTGTATTTGTGTTAGTACACACCGTCCTTTGACAACAAATTTTCCACTTGATTTCGCAAGTGTTTGCCATATGTAATCAACTGGTGGTGTTTTTTCTCTACGGGGAGGTCTAGCAATTCTCATGGCAAAGCAGACAAGTTGGGAGTGTCGTGCATCAAGTTGGAAATGTACATCCTCAATTGTTGGTTTTCAGCCTTTAAGGTTGCTTTGTCTTGGCAATCCTTAGCCATATTCTTTTGGGAGCTCACTGAGTCAATTCTGAGAAGGTGTGCCTCCACCTGACGAGAGGTTTTTCCGAGGTTAATCTTCGACAATGTGAAGTCTTCAACCCCTACATCATGTATGTTTCTATCCTCAGGTGGGGCAGCAGTCTATATGAAGAAGTCATTATCCACATTCCTTCCTACATGTACTTGCTTCTTCAACTTCTTTCTTGGCATGTCTGCAGGGACATGATCGAACTCAATGAAGTCAAGTGGGAGGATGGCCTATCCCTCTTCCTTCCTAGGAGACCCTCAAGCCAAATGGAATTTCAACTAGCCTCACTAGAAGGAGGAATGTTGGGCCCCTGAATGCTCGATGAATGAGACTGTGTTGTAGTGATGTCTTGCGGTGGAGAGTCCAAGTCGATGGGGACTTGTGAGTGTTGTGATGGTGGTGAAGTAGGCAGCTCTATCTCTATCACGGGCACTGTATCTGCTGTTGTTGTTTCTGCTATGGGCTCTGTTTTGGCCGTGATTGCCTCAATCACGGGCTTAGCTACAATAGTCTCTACTATCTCAGATAAGTTGGTACTTGTCTCCACCTATACTTCTTGCTAATTTACATCATCAATTTGTGTTCTTCCCCATGTATGCCCTGACATCCGCATCCCTTTGGGAGGATTGCTCCATTGCTTTCATTTGGGCTTCTTCCTGGACGTAGAAAGTAGTGAAGATTGAACCAGTGGTGGCTCTATTTGGGGAAGTACTACCTTCCTTGTCTAGGTAGAGTTGACTATTTCTGACAACTCTACTCGTTCTATCCTCTATCGATGTGTTTTCTTTTGCATACCAATCCACTCTTCCAAGTGGCTGAAAGTCTACTTGATCTACGAAGAACGAGGGGAGAGTGACTTCCCTTCATCATCAGATAGGCCCTCAATGTCTTCTGACATAAAGTCAATGATTTGTGAGAGCTTAAGCCGGCTATAGTTCCTTCTTCGTACCTCAAACTCATCATCACAACTGACCTAGTAATCGTCCATAGAAGATTCATGTGATGAGCGTTGCTCAATATGCGCTGCATAAAGGCCTCTTGGATCATTTGACCTTCTCTCAATGAGGTACTTGATATTGAGCCTCACCGTTTCTTGGCTCATCAATTTGGCATCAGCCGTTGTTGTAATCTATAGTCTCATCTGAATGGGAAAGTTTGTAGCTGACTTCTTCTTCAGGCATAGGTGAGTGTGAAATTCGCCTAATTGCCTTAGGAACTCCATGAACACTACCTTATCTAAAGGGTAGTGTGGCATCATGGCGAGGCATCCAATGTAACCATACACGCGTATGTAGGTGAAGGTGGGGAATTGGATAAACCAATCTGTCCAATCCACCATTGCCTCCTTGGTTGTTGGTAATATACGCACACGCATCTCATGGTCGAGATCTCGTATGGTGTGCATGATGAAGAGGTCACTTATCCATTTTAAGTGTCTTTCCGCTAGATTAAACTCAAGACGCGGAAAGTATTCATGGACCTTTTGCACACCTAAGGTCCCCACAATGCTTAGTGTCTTGAACTCGCCTTGGAAGATAATCAGGTATACAAGGTAGGAACACATCTGGAACCTATGAGCATCTAGAAACCCGGTAATCTATTGGTGGAGTGTGTCACGGATCAAGGTGGCCCAGTCGTAATGTTTTCTTTTGCCGATAATCTTGGTAATGATGTAATACATCCACGACTGAAACTTATTGCCCTCTTCATGTCCAGTGATCCTACTGAGTAGAGTGATCAACATTGCATACATGTCTCAGAATTCTCCTCGTCCAACCAATTTGGGAAAGATAGCCTTTTTCACCTTTAACCATTGTTCTGTCATTTTCAGTGAACACCTGTCCTTTGAAGCTTTGAATGTCTTTTCGCATTCTCTCACATATATGACTTTGTTGGTTGGACATGGTGGAATAACAAAACATTTTTCAATGTCTTTTGGTTTCAAGCTGCAAATCACTCCCCCATCCACTAATTGGATTTCTCATGTGGTAGGATTGTAATGCTTAATGCAAGCAATTACAAGCTCCACACTTTGCAATGTGATAGGGATTGATGCAGCTTGAAACAATCCAGTTCTTCTATGTTTTGTAGTGTGATTTTATTCATGCCCTCCAAAACCTCTAAATTGACCTCTAGGTTCTTTTGATGTAGGTTTGTGTTAGTCATTTTCAGGAAATCATGGTACAAGGCCGACTTGGTCTTGTATTGTACTTGAGTACTGCATCCTGAAAAACTTAAAGATCAACTGTGCACATGACCCTATTCTAACAATTTCCGAAAACCCTTAAAAATAGCGCCTGTCGAGAAGTATTTTTCCAGGAAAAATCTGCCACATGGGTTTTTTTCGTGCTTCAATCCAGAACAAACCTAGTTCCTTAGATTTTTTTATTCTGAGACTTTTCCGAAAAAATCCCTAAAAATAGGGGTAGCAAGTTTGTTGTTTTTGGAAAATCTGAAGAGATGGGTTTTACTAGAAAATTATGTCGATCATACCTAGTTGGCCAAATCTGTGGTAGCTTGCTGTTTTTTGTGACATGCAAGAATGTTAAGATAGAAGAGAGGAAGTAGACAAGAGGTAGATTGGAAGTTATTAGTTGCCTCCTTGCAAAAATTTGTCTCTGGATTAGACCTCTAAGAAGAAATCTCATTATGCCACTGATCCTCAAAAAATATTGAAGAATGGTCCAAAACCCTTGCCATATCTTGAAAAGACGTCCTTGAGAGAAATTTGTTGTTTTGATCTTCAACCTGCAAAAGAAACAATGAAAAAGGGACACCTAGCTTTGTTATATAATGATTCAATTTGAAATGCATCAAGTATGGGCGCCAACTCATGATTGCAACCCGATTTGGAGTTCCAAAAGCTGATTTCCACTAATTGTGGGATGTTTGGCTCTTTTTGCCTCCAAAATATCTTAACTCAAGTCAACAATTTCACTTTTGACCTTTTAGGTGTCCTTGAGTTTTGAGCATTTTTCATCATTTTTTTAGGCTGGAGTGCCTCTGTTCGATCCTTGCTCTTGGTTCAGTTGATCTTCAGCAGCTACTGACAAATCTGTTGTTGAGATGGAACCATCCTGAAGAGGTATGTTTGGGAGTCATCAAGTCAGAAAATTGAGTTTGAGGCTCTAGATTCAAGGGTGCCTTTCTTTAGTAGGGGAGCTTTTAGCTCTGACTTAGTCAAATTTTTATGACTGTTCTTCGTTTTCACCATTTAGACCCTCCATGCTTTGATTTGACATCATTGTTGACTGATGAGTTGGATGGCTTTGCTTGACTATGCGTTGGGTAACCAGCTCATTCCTGGAAAGGATGACTGGTTTCTTAGCTCTTGAAGGTCTATTTACGTCCTTCAAATCTAAGGGGGGCCCTGGCCAGCAAGGGTGTTTTTGACTTGTTGACTAATTATATTCATGTTGTGAACTGCCTTAGTTTGATCTTTGTCATCAGATGATTGAGTTGTCTGATGTCTTCGTCGATGATTTCGTTGTCAAGATCAGTCAAAGTGGAGAAGGTCATCCTCAAAGTCATTGAGCACATAGACTGCATCTAATTGCTCAAAAAGATGGGCACCTTTCTTTAGCAGGGGCTCTTTTGACCAACACTTAGCCAATTTCTTGGCATTCTTCCTTCAGCTTCCACCGTTAGGTGTTTTCTACTTAATCTCCACCTTTGATTGCTTGATAGGTCCTATGGACGCATAATTGCATTGATCATGAAGCTAGGAGACAGATGAGCAGATGCCATGTATATAACAGTGGTTGGAAACTTCATCAAGTGCCTCAAATTCAAGGGCACCCCTGGCCAGCAGGGGCGCCTTTGCTTTGTTATGCATTGATCTTCTACCAACCATGCATGCTCTGACGATCAACTATTGTTGTCATGTGATATGTCTTGCAGGTTGGCTGACAATTTCGTTGTGAGGCTGAGTTGTTGTTGAAGAGATCATCCTAAGACAAGTCCTCTTGAAAGTGACATCAGGATCTTCTTGTTCAAGGGCACCTTTCTTTAGCAAGGGCGCCTTTTCTTTGATAAACTACCTATCCTCCTTGGTAGCAAGGTGTTGGTTTTTCCAAAGTTAGTCATTTTGGCATTTTTTGATTTTGAGAATCCCTTCTATGAGATAGCATCTTTTTGGAGTATTTTTGCCATGGTTTCTTCTTTGAAGCTTTTGAAGTTTAGCTTTCAGCACCTGGTACTGGCCAATCTACCATTAATGGCTACGAAGCTCCTAAGTTTGTTCCTGAAAAATAAGCATAGACCCACAAGAGTAAAACATATTTTTTGATGATTCTGACTTGACCAGTGTGATTGTAAAGTCGATTAATCCTATCAAAATCATTTTCAATCATTTCCGAGAAGGTCCTATTTTTCAGGGGTTTCCCTAAAAATAGGGGCATGAAACCCTAATTTTCAATGTTTTAGAATTTTACACATGTTTTGATGACGCTTTTACATGAATTAGCTCAATTTAAGCAGAATGCCAAACATTTATTTTAGGTACAACATTAGGCTCCGTATAGTGACCATGTCGGGTACCTACGACATAGGAGAACCGAGAATCTCAAGTTTTGTAGACCAGTACTTAATTAGTTGGGCATTGGAGTGAGGACATATTTCCTAATTCACATGATAATGGAAGTTCACCTATTTATTGGAGCTCGCCTATTATTAACCTAATAACAAGACTACTTAAGAAATTACCTAATACACGACAATACTTTACGGAACAGGGAAACACATAACAACATAACGTTAAAGTAAAAGAAATTTATTTACAAAGTACTCACCCCATCCCCGAAGGGACGAAATGTTTCAAGTACTGCCTATTGTAGGGTAGTGGAAAGAGCCCCCTGTCTGAATGCGAGAGAAAATAGGAATTCTCTCCAACAACATCATGGATTAGGAACGACCCCAGCCAAAGGGAGTCAAATTTTCCGTGCATTCCCTTTGGCTCGTGTCTCTTGTCCCACAGTAGGACCTTGTCTCCGATATTGAAGTCCCATTGTCGAGCCTTCTTGTCGAAGATCTTCTTCACTTTTTCTTGGTGTTGAGTGATCTTATCAACAACTTCCACCCTTTCCTCTTGTAATTGTGTCAAGCACAAGATGCGTTTCTCAATGGGATCTTTGAACTCTTCATCTTCCACTACGGATGCCAGCTACAAAGCGGACAACTCTAGAGTGATGGGTGACACAACTTCTATGCCATACATGATAGCAAAAGGGGAAGTGTCGATAACTCTCTTGGGCATGATCCTATCAGCCCAAAGAGCATCGTACAATTTTGTGTGCCAAGCTCGTTGATTGGATTCAAGCATCTTGCGCACGATCGTGACTATGTTCTTGTTAGATGACTCGGCCTATTCGTTGCCTTGTGGATAGTAATCTGAAGAATGAGATAGTGTGATGTCGTAGTCAAAACCTAATTCTACCAACTCTTTTGACTAGAAGCCTGTAGCATTGTCGATCACGATCTTCCTTGGTACCTTGAAACATGCGATGTTTTTTTTGAGGAAATTGCACACAATTTCGGAAGTAGCATTCTTCATAGGAATGACCTCAACCCATTTGGTGAAGTAGTATGTTGTCGTAAGGACGTAGACATGTCCCTTACTGGAGTGTGGGTTGATAGGACCTACGAAGTCGATACCCCATTGCTGAAAAGGAGCATCTATTATTACCGGCCTCAACAAAATGGCTGCTAGCTTGAGTTTGCCAACAAAATGTTGGCACTGTTGACATTTTCACACCCATCCGTATTTTGTCACGAAACAAAGCTGACCAGAAGAACTGTGCCTGCAAAATTTTGAATGTTGTGACCCTTGATGAAAAGTAGCCAACGCACGCTTCACTGTGAAATTCTTCCAACAACTGTCGTTGTTGGTCTCTACTAACACAAAGCAAGAAAGCTCCATCAAGTCCATGCTTGTATAGAATGTTACCTCGCAGCACATAGTTTTGTGCTCTTAACCTCAAGGTTCTTTTCTGTTGTTTGTCCAATTGGGTTGTACATTCTCCATAGGTTGCATAGTACCAAAGTTTTGAGTACCATTCCTCCACAGAATCAACTAGTAAGACCATTGAAAGGTCTTCTTCTATCTTTGTTTCTACCTCATCATTAGCAGCTTGGTGCTTTAGATCACCGTCCTCTGTTATGAGCTGACATAGACCTCTCCTACAGACGAGTTTGGTCGGCTTGATCTCCAAGTCATATTCCTAGACCTTTGTGATCCAATTGCCTCTTTTAGTGCCCATCTCCTACTGAGTTAGAATGCTCTTGACTGGAAGATCAGTGGCGTACACTATTGTGTGATAATTTAAGATATAAAATCTAAAAAAATTCACAGCTCTCACAACTACATAGGTGTTCTTTTTAATCTAGGAGTATTCGAACTTGCTATCCTTGAAACTACTACTCATGAAAGCAAACGGCGATTTCGTCTCCTCGTTCAACTTTTGTGTCAGTATGGCAGAGAGGGTGTATCGGTATCCCAACCCATAACAATAAAGAGTGAACTCTTTATTGAAGTCAAGTTGGACCGACACTAGTGCTTTACTGATGGCTTCCTTTATCTTAACGAACGCCTCCTTTCCTTTGTCAGTCCATTTGAAGGCAACTGTCTTTTTCATCATCACTGATATATCCTTGGTTAGCTTTGAGAAATCAAGTACAAATCTTCGTATGAAATTCACTTTTCTGAAGAAAGAATGCACCTGAGTGGTATTAGTTGGGAGAGATAGGTTCTTGATTGAATCCACCCGATTAGGATCAATCTGAGTTCCCTCTTTGGAGATGATATGGCCTAGTAGTTTTCATTCTGCCACCACAAAGATAGAATTCTTGGGATTCAATGATATATGATGATACCTATCTCTCAAACACTTTCACTAAGTGTTGAAAATGGTCTTGCCACTTCCTTGAGAAAGCGATAAGGTCGTCAAGGTAGACGACGATCACTTTGTCCTTTAGATCTCCAAATGCCAAGTCCATGGCTCATTGAAAGGTGGCACCGATGTTGATGAGACTGAAGGCCATCCTCTCATAGGCTAATGTTCCCCACGAGGTGGTGAATGCCATCTTGATATAATCCTCCTTGTCCACCACAATTTGATTGTATCTAGAAAACCCATCAAGCAATGACATCTTTGATCCAGTTACCGTCTGCAAGGTGTGCTCCATGATAGGTGAAGGATAAGTAATGTCCCCGATTTAGCCCTACACTCTTCAATTGGTTTTAGCGTATTCTCAGAAACTCGTAGGCTAAGCAGAATTGGAAATTAGGGTTTCCTATTTTTTAGGAGGTTTCAGATGCAGTTTTGAGGGCTTGCATGCGAGATTTTTTGATGCATGTCTAGTGGAGCTTTCTGGGTTTTTGGAGAGCTTCAAAATGGTGTAACATGCATCTCCATCTAACAACCTTTTCAGGCACTTACTATTTATAGTAAATCATGTTGGCTTCCTAGTTTGTATTTAGAAGGCATTTGGAAACACTTACTATTTATAGTAAGTCATGATACTGCTCAGTTGGTGTTCAGAGGAAGTTTTGCAAACTTACTATTTATAGTAGTTTGCTATTTTTGGTAAGTCTATCTTTTAGCAGTATCATTCTAGCAGCAACTCAATCATTTTCAATTCAGTGTGGTTGATTAGTTTGGCTTTCTGATGGTTTTGAAGTTAACTTACTATTTTTGGCATTCACTACTTTTAGTAAGTCCATTTAAGGCAGTGGCATCATCATCAGCTTGGTTCAGCTTGGCAAACATCAGTTTGCTAATTTTAGCAGTTTTTCAGTTGTAGCTTGGGCATTGCTCTTGGCCACCTCTTTGGACTAAGTTCTATACTTAGTCAATTTTATGGTTTGAAGTTGTACCCCATGCTTAGGCTTGATGACTTCAAGTCGTTTTTAAAAAGGAGACATAAAGGGGTTGATTTGAGCATTTAATATTTATATTAAATATTTTATTGTGCAACTTAAAGGTGGACGCCTAGAGGATGATAGGTAATGTTTTATTAATTCTAATAAAGTAAATGATTGAGAGGTGGCATCCCTTGGAGGAAATTGAAGAGTTTCTTGGGGGAGTTTCAAGTTGATTAATTTTCCAGCTGAAGAATCTATTTATTGATGCATTGCTCATTCATTCTCACCTTTGGAAAATATTGTAAAGTTATGCTGTTGGTTTGAAATCTAGAATCCGGCTAAGGGAAAGCTTAGCAAATTTACTCCATCCTTCAGGCCTAAAACTATGGTTCCCTAGATGGTGATTTGAGAGTACTTCATCCAGAAGTACATATTGAGCATTACTGTGGAGTTTTGGTGAGATATTTCCAGTTTTTATGTTGCTGGTTATTATTTGGCTGAAGGAGATTTTCATATACAACTTTTGGTATGATTTTTATTTGCTTCTAGGTATTGAAGCAATGGATTTCTATGGCATAAGCGCCCCTTTCCATGCAATTTCAGATTTTAATTTGACATTTGTGATTTTTAAATGAAGTTCGCCCCTTTTTGAGGCCGTACCTTGCCTGGGGCTGCCTTGGAGTTTGTGTTTAATTATTTGGAGAGCTTTTGATACAATTTTGGTGTTGGACATTGGGCGCCATCCTCCTAGAAAGCTTTTGCAATATATTTCAGGTCTTTCAAAGGAGTTTTGAGGATGCAATGAACATTTTGGTGATAGCATAGTTGTTGGTAATGCTTTTTCAAATTGTTGTTTTTTATATCAAACTTATTTCAATTTCTGATTTTGGTTTCTATCTTCAATAATTGAGAGATTATCAAGTGGGAGATCATCTATTTCATTGTACTTTGTAAAGATTGTAATAACACTTGAAATTGCAGTTGTTTTTCATTGTAAGACTGTAAACAATATTATTGTTCAAGTCATTTAACTTGTTGCATATTTTATTGTTAATTTTCACATATTTGTAACCCCTGGATGGTTTACCGCCAATGTGGAGAAAAAACAAACTAATCTCTCATTTATCACCCACTGAAAAGTGGCAAATTCCAACTATTGAGTGGATGCCTGCCGTAGCGGATGAATTAGTTTGAAATTGTAATGCTCTTTCCCCCCACTAATTTAAGTGGTAGCGTGGAATCTCTCAGGGTTGGTTCACCGCCTCTTCTTGCTTTCTATTGTATTCACTTCTAGTTATAATTCAGTTTACTCCACCATATGTTAGCACCTCACCCACATTGGGTCTCGTGTGCACGTTCTTGGCGTTGAGTGTTTTTCATTTGGTTCTCTTTAAAGCTAATGCTAATCAATTGGCATAGTGTTGGTTTGTGTTGTGACAAATCAAGGGAAAAAATTGGCTGCCACATTTCAGATAATTATCCTTTAATGACGATTGGTTGAGGTTCCTGAAGTCGACGCAAATCTGGATCTCTTCGTTCTTCTTGCGCACAAGAACGATATTGGACACTCAAGTAGAATGATGGTTGGGAAATATGATCTTGGCATCCACCATTTTCTGTACCTCTACGTAGATTGTGTCTTGGACACGTGGGTTGTAGTGCCTCTTCTTCTGCTTGAAGGGCTTGATATCTGACTTGAGAGGAATTGTATGAGACAATTTCGTTAGCGTTCAAATCTTCATAAGTCCATGCAAAGACATCTCTATACTTGTTGGCATTTCAATTAGCACCTCTACAGTGCTTATAGGAAACAGACAGATATTGCAAGTGTTATAGTATTGCTCTTCAAATTATAGAGAGGAAGATCTCTCTTTGCTGATGTTCTACGTAAAAAAGGGTACTAAGGTTCCTATCTTTTTTACTCAGCGGTAGGACACAAGGGTGCATAAACACACTGCATCATAGCTAAGATTTTTCTCTAGTTTCCGCAGATCTTAACTACGACTAAACTAGCTTATAAACTATCCTATCTCCCCAAGATTAACAGAGCATGCGGGCATAGGAGCAAAATGGATGGGTTGGGTCACTTGAATCCACCGTCTCCTTAGAATATGGTCGAGGCTCTGAATTCTCAGATATATGTTGGGATAAGGTTTTATGCAAGTAAAGACTCTTTACAGTAGGTTGAATTTGAGACTTGCCAAGGAGGAGGAACCCCTATCTGAGGTATAGGCTGGGAAACAACTTACTAGAAACAACAAAGTACGAAGATCTAGGTATCAAGATTGCTTAGGAGGAGGAACCCCTATTCGAAGTATATGCTGAAATTTGGATCTTTAAACAACATCAAACGATAACAATCGATGACAAAATATCCAAGGAGGAGATTGAAACAATAAACTATTTAGAACAAGATGATGAATCAACTCAAATCTTAGATCAAATATGCATATGCCATCTGACTTTCTTCTTCAAGCTTTTCCAAAGAATTACAAAGATTGGGACAACAAAGGCACGAAATCATGCACAATTACGATCAACCAATAAACTCTCATCCAAGAGTGAACAAATACAAACATGCAAACTCTGGCAACAATGGTGCAGCAATTTTGCGTAGTAAATAAAGGTTGAACAAATAATGAGCCCAAGGCTCTTATTTGTAGAAACTCAAAGGAGTAGGCAACCCTAAAATCTCCTTGAGTTAAGAATCAGTTATTGCCAATCAACAAGATTTATTCCTATGTCTAAATATAGGTGAGCAAGCAATTAATTGGAAATCTACTTAAGTTAACTGAAACTAAACAAAAGTCAAACTGGAAGTCTACCTCAGTTGACTGAAACCTAACTAAAAGTGAACTTAAATAATAAATGTGCCTCCAAAATAGACATCCACCTTTAATGGAGATCTGAGATCCACAAATCGTGGGAGTCAAATTAGACATCCTTGATTAGTGGGATCTAACATGCATGATCTATGGGATCTAGAGTTAACTTGGGAAGGAGCATCAAGTTAACTCTAGTCGTAATTAATGTCTTCCTGGAGGATAGGACATCCTTCTTGAGGATTTGACACCTCATCACTCCTAGTCAATAGTTCTTCTATTCATTTGTTGACTTCTTCTGCCTTACGCAATCTACTTTTGATATTCAACCTTCTTTGCAGCTGCGTCATTTGGACTTGTTGACCTGAAGTGTGGAAGGTAGTGTGATAGTAACCTGATGGCAGCTCTGTATTTGAACTGACTACCTTCCGCATTCGACTATCCATTGAACGGTGATGTCATTCATGTCTTCCAAGGCATCTAACTTGTCTACAAGCTTTACTTGATGCATGTTCATGTCAAGTGTTTTTCATAAAATCGTGAAGTAGGACCATTTTGGTCTTGATTTCAATTAGGGAGTACTATATTTTGAAAAACTTGACCGTTGCCTGTAAACATGGATATGTCAAGTCACATGCTAAGTTTTCTAAGTCCTCATGGGCAAGGCCTTATCGAGACATCTTCGACCATCTCTTCAGTTCAATATTCTTCTTTTTCCTAAAGTTATCCTCTTTTTAGCTATTCTTTTATCAACAATTAGAGTTTGTTTTCAACACTACACAATTGTCCCATACTATCAAAACTTATGGTTCCTTGCTTATCATATTTTTGGCACTCCAATTATTTGTACTATGTTTCTCTTAGACAAAACAAATTATTAACTTTTTTTGTCAAAGCATATATAGGAAGATCAAAGCAAGCTAATATTTATTTGTAATGAATAAATTTTTGAAAGTGATATTACCTATTTTCACTTGAAAAATCTCATTGATTGAATGCGAAACATGTTAAATCTAAACCATGCATGATTGTGTTGTTTTGTCTTTTAATGAAAAATGCTCAAATAAAATTTCAGTAGCTTGTTTATAATTTTACTCAAGTATGGCTAGACATGAGCCCTTATTTGTATTATTCATAAAATTACTTCTATGCAGGTTCATTTATGATGATTGGTTTACCCCACATACTTCAGCAAGGTTGAAGTTTCCATACTTTTGGGATGTTGAATGGTTGAAAACTGATTTAAATAATACCTACACATTTGATGAATTATGATAAGGGGTAATGTGTATCTCACTATTTAGGATATGCATTTGAATTTTAAAAGTTATTTCCCTCTTTCGTACATATGTTCTTTTTCTTGTACATCGAACATGAACTTCCCTACATTATCTAGGTAAGACCATTGTGAAAAAGAAAAATAACTTGTATCATGTGCTTGACTTTTTTCATATCAACCCAAGTTCATACTTTTATAACACTAAGAAGTTATAGATAGTGACTTTTAATTTGAATTCTATTTTGAATTTATTGATTGAAATTGGTGAGAAATGATAAAATATTTGGTAAATTAGTTAGATGTACCTATTACCCCATTATTTTGCAAATATGGGTAACACCTCCACCTAGTTAATTTTGAGGCAATTGGATATCTTTTCGCAACTTTAGAGTCTATATTTTTCAAACTTAGGTGTAGTGATACTTTAGTACATGGCTTTACAATGTATGAGTTGCTTAGATTAAAAAAAAAAACCATTCATCATGATGGTCAAAGTTGTCTTGAATGGAACCTTATTTCAAGAGAAAACATATGTGATCAGTTGTGGTTTATAGAATACTTTGATAATGATAAGAATTCATAGCAGATAATGCTCATCGACTTTTTTCTCCATGGATAAGGCACTAGCTTTACATTCTACTTCACTAGTTGATCTTCATGTATGTTATGTTGGTAAATATGTTTAGGAAAGTTTATTATGTACTTTTAAGTCATTACAATGGTTCACTTTTAAGCTATATTTATCTCTATATATAATAAAATTTATTTGACTTTTTAAGAATTAATAAATATTAAATTGTCTTACAATAGCTTATTTATGGAGGAAGGACATTTTTTTATACAAAAACTTGGTTTAGGATCCAAGAACTGTGAAATTGGGAGAATCCTAGTAACACCAAGCAAAATCCCTTACAGAAACCATAAGGTCCAATAAGAGGTCAAACCAAACTATTAAATAACCACTATTACTATATTCATTAGCCGATACAAATTGATACCCAAAAAAATGGTCGAAACCATAGTTCCAAACCCCACCCAACCAAATAGTCAACGCCATAATATACTAAGATAACTAAATTATGAAAACATAAGAAAGGGTCGAGGAAAATTATGTAGGCCTCACATTGCCCATATGCATGAACTTACATTTTCCACATGAGACATTAGAACTAGAATTTTTCTGCTCTACATCACCATCTCCATCACAATAATGTCATTACACAAGAATGGCGTTGATTGGAAATGTCACATTCAAATGTAGAGCAATTTCCACCACCGCTCGTTGGACAAATTTGATGACACTTAATGACATGAAGGTGCTCTAGGAAATTGTCAAAATGAACCTATTCTTGGAGCATGATGTCACTAATATCATCATATATCAAATAGGAAATGACCATTATCAACAACATGGAAGCACAAGATAGATTGAGTAGCAATAAAAAAAATTGCACTTTCATATGTATAGTTAGCATTAAGTAACAACTTAGCCATCATCAATCAAATGCAAACACTATGGGATCATCCATACTTTTTGGTAGGGCCCAAATCCTAACTGTCCAAAGCCAAAGTGTAGGTTCCAAGATTTCCTTGTTTGCAAATGCCACAAAATTTGTCATGTCTTCCTCCCTTGAAACATGGCACTACCACTATTATGGAGGCTTGTCTACCACTCTCGCTTTCCTCTAAATTCTACTCTTCATCTTACCTCACAAATGTCTTGCACCTACAAAGGATGCCATATCAAAGAGACTCAACCATAGTTTTAACAAAATGAAATAAGAAAACCAACACTCATTGTTGTCAACTTCAATAAGTGCAACAAATAAGCTAGCACACCATATAATGATTTTCCACTTGCTATCATAATGATTACTACAATACTTATCACCACCATTCCAACCCCTTAATGGGTGTGGGCAAGGATATTTATTTTATAATATGTAATGGAGGTGATAGGAGAAAAGGGTGGAACCTTTGTGTTTCTATGAGATTCTATCTGACCCATTATACAAATCATTCATGTGTTTTCAATGCCACTAGTGAGGACATTTTAATCTACTTTATATTTCCCTTTTTGAGTTATCTAAGTGTTCCTTTAAATACAAAACCACATCATGTGAGTGAGATGGCTCTCTCAAATGTAGAGGGAAATCACTCTATTCAAATTGATATTCCAACATCTATTATATTTGTTGTTGTGCATTGGGCTCAACACATTTTATAAAGGATTGTGCCAACCATTCAAATGTTAATAGTTTTAGTGACCTTTTTGGCTGAAAGGTGCTTTCATATTTATAGATCGCAATAATTGATATGGTATTGGTTACTTTTCTTAACAGTTGGGATTGATAAGCTTAACTTAGCACAATAATCTATCTCTAGGCTTCAAAAAGAATCTTCTTATGTTTTCATAGGATGATTTGTAATGTGTACATTGATATTATTCAAGTCTTGAATATTACATACATGATCCATGTTGGGGTTAACTCATGATGTTGATTTGAATCTCTTTGTTTTAATAGTAGTTGGATATGTGGTTGAGTGGTTTCAACAACTAAATAATGAATGGATAGTATAGGAACAAATTGCAACACATTCCTTTTGAAGGTTCAAACTTGGTTAAAATAAATATGAACTTTGTTGTGAATTTTTTGGATGCAAAAGAAATAAGATGAATTCATGAGAGATTTCATCGCATGCTTCAAATAAATACAAAAGATGATCCCAAACCTTGCTTGACAAAGTCTTCATTATTGTACAACTTCTAGAAATCAAATTCATCCTAAAAAGAAGAAAAATGTGCCATTGAGGTTGCAAAATAGTAAGTGATGGAGATAGATTCAATGATATAATACTTTCCTAGATAGATGGAGAAGAGTTGCAAAACACCAATAGATTTCAAGGAGGTTTTTGCTAGATTTGTACATGCAAAAGTCTTTCTATGCAAGTATCCCTCTTCCAATGCTACAAATTCCTAGGAAGAATATAAAGATTTTTCCAACCCCTCAAGATTTCTTAATCTCACAATGTTGGATAAAGAATCTTTAAGTGAATAGGCAAAATAATTGAAGCTAGAAATCAAGAAAGCTACTTTGAACCATAATTTTGTTGTTGATGATGACAAAGATGATGGTGCCCAACTTTACAAAGATGAAAATAGTGATTCTACTTCTCCAATCTTACAAGAGGGCCTCTCAAGTACAAGATTTGATGATGGATCAAGTTGTTGATGCTCTTTTCTATTTTAAGAGTTGGTTGGGTTTATTCTTGATAGGAAATTTGGATTATCATAGATTAAGCATGTCTCCAAACCTATTTCTCAATTTGAAACTATATGTGATATGTAAGATAGTTTTTCCTCAAGATCCCAATAGGGGTACAAAGTTGGATGATAGGCATGACAAAAAAATCTCTCCACAACCAAAGTGTTTCCTCAAGATCCCAACATGGGCTTGGAGTTGAAGATAGGCATGGTGTAAAAAATTCTCCATGACTAATTTTTATATGGATTTAGAGATGCTCACAAAGGATGCATTTTTAAAGACTTTGCAACTT
This sequence comes from Sequoiadendron giganteum, assembly GCA_007115665.2. Lineage (NCBI taxonomy): Eukaryota > Viridiplantae > Streptophyta > Pinopsida > Cupressales > Cupressaceae > Sequoiadendron > Sequoiadendron giganteum. Next base: position 387,379,540 of record CM021103.1, on the reverse strand, counting down.
TCAATCAGCCTACGTATGAACTTGCCTATGAGAGTTCACATTCCAACTAGACAAGGATCCAAACCATGCTTTTAATGTACACAATTGGATGTATTGGTTGCATCTAAATTAATTAATTATTTATTCATTTTCTATAGTGACCCCTCTACTAGACCATTAAATGCTATAATGAAGCCTCCAAAAGTGCATATAATTTTTTCTTTAAGATTTAAGAACTATAATCTCAAAGTAACATGATTGCAACACATGGCATAGTAAATAAATTCATTCCACAAAATCATGATTAAATCATTAATCTGTATGTAATGTCCCCTTCTGATGCCTAAGTAGGAGTGATTGATTAGGCTATTTTATTCTTGTAGGCTAATGTCGGAGCTAAGGGAATATTTAATTTTATTATTTAATATTATCCATTTCAGCATATCTTAAGGGTGATACTATTCAATTAATTTAATTAAGTTCATAAAGTGAATTTTTGGATATTTAATGAAGTTTTTAAAAGGTAACTATTATTTCCTATTTATTTAAAATATCAAAAAAAGCAAATTTAAAAAGTTAGGGTGGAGATGGATACAAAAGTGAAAAAGAAAGGTCATTTTTGGTATGCTTGGATATTATTCTATTGTCTGATCCTAGAGGGATTTTTAGAGTTTGAAACCCTAGGATGAAAACCCTAAGAGTGACTGGTGTCGGTGGTGCACCAATTATACCCTAGCCAGTTGTTGGAGAGATTGTTCAAATTTCTCACATTGGTTTTATAGGAAAATATCAAAATTTGTGAAGGATCTTTCAAAGACATTTTAGAGTGAAAAGGATTTAAATGGGTATGCTAGATTGAGCACAATATTATTTGTTTATTTAGAAGCTAGCTATATCCTTATAGGAGATTGGGAGGTCTATTTATTTACTTAGTATATGTTTGGAAGTGGACAACACTGTGAAGGCAATTGGGAAACTCAAAAATACTTATCGTAGACTCTTTGGGAGACTACAACTTTAATCAAGCCACCATACAAGGTAGTTGAGTTGGAGGAATCGTGGCAGATAAGTCAAGGATAGGCAAGTTCCTTTCTACGACTCCTTACATAAGCACCAACACTTGGTGAAGACTACGACACAAATAGGAGAATCATGTCCCTATGTAGGGAGTGATTAATATCATTGTTGCTTCCTTATTGTGAAGGTTGGATGACTTAGGGGGTACTCACTTGTTGCAGTCGCCACTCTTACAGGAGTACCACATAGTATTTGGACACACTCAGCAATACAATGGGATTACAGGTCAGCAATGGGTGTAATATTGTACTTATTTGATAGGAAACTTAAACTTTTGTGCACATTTCCAGTAAATAAAATATAAATGAAGGATGTATTGTGGTTGTATTTTTATGTGCATTCTTAAATTATTGAGCATAGTTGAATGTTATTTATGTTGGGTATGAAATTGTAATATTATGTTAAGTTTGTCAATGATATTATAATGTTATATTCAGTGTTCTTACCCATCAAACAAATACAAAAACAAACTCAGTTCAATTTGATGTTGAATGCTTGGTAAAATGTCAATACACTCGGGAAGGTGAAATTGAATATTTTTTGCATACAAAATTACCTTGAGATATTTCAGTGGTATCAGAGTTAGAGATTGCCAATCAATGGGTTTTGATGCCTTTTTCTTGTAGAAGAAATTTTTGGACAAACTTGAGGTTTTGAGCTAATTGCATGCTTATTAATGAATCCAAAAGAAAATTTCATTACTTACAAGAGAACTATAGGTGTTTCTCATTCTGATTCAAAAGAGAAAATTATGGAGGATAGAGAGGGAAGACAAGAACAACATGATCCTAGAATTTGGCTATGCTTAGTGATTTGGCAAGGGGACAATAGCAAGTGGTCCAAACTTTAACTCAGATGATGTAGGCCATGAATGCCAATAATAGAGATAACCATGGTGAAAATAAAAAAATGGAAACAACAATGGCAACAATGGACATAATGGAAACCAAGGTGAAGGTAGCAACACTAATGTACCTATACACACACCCAAGATAACAAGTAGAGTCACTCCTAGGCCACTAATGCCTAAACTTTAGGAGGACCAACATAGAGAACAAGCAGGAAAACAAGGAGGTGGTGAAGGGTGGATTGATTATCTGTGTGAATATCAATCCTTGGGTGAAGAATTCCATGCATCAATGTCCTTGGAAAAATTTTGTGGCATCAAATATAGAAATAGGGGAACGAGAGGCCAAGGAAATAGCAAATATTTACAGTGTAAGGCGGGTAAGATAGCTCTTCCTAGCTATGCTGGGTCAAATAAGTGTACAACACATGCTTGGGTTCAAAAGTTTGACATATCCTTTCAGCTAAATCTCATAACAAAAAGGGAAGTAATCAAATATGCAACCCTACATTTGGATGGAGAGGCTCATGAGTGGTGGTACCATGGGCTAGTAACCTTGGGCCATGATAGTATAATCTCTTATGTATATTTCACTCAGAGGTTAATAGTCATATTTGATAGGATAGATCTCAAATTGCATTTCAAGGAATTGACACAACTAAAATAGGTGGGCTTTATTGAGGCATACATTATAGAGTTTTAGATTTTTTTTGTGATGGTTACATATGTATTCGAACATAGATTGATAGTGTTGTTTATGGAAGGATTGACAAAACCTCTTCATGGATGAATCAAGGCTTTTGAGCCTAATTCCCTACAAGATGCTATAAAAGGGCTAGGGATATGGAGAGTGCAGCCCCAAAGACCAAAGTCCAACCTAAACCTTTCTAACCTAAGAAATCTTTTAAGAAGTCATTTCAAGAGGAAGAGACTAGAAGACCTTGCATGGATGATGAGGTTTGTAATGAACTACACAGGAAGAAGTTGTGTTTCAGCCACAAGGAGCCTTGGGTGCTTGGACACAGGTGTTTGGGAAAGGAAAGGTGCATTGCATAGAGGTTTTTTCTGATGGCGAAGAGGAAGGAAAGGGAGAAGAATTTCAGGGAAGTGAACACGGTGATTTAGATAATGTGGAGATGAGGGTGGACCACCACCTAAGGGAGTTAAGGGTGGAACTATAGCTACTCTCTTAGGTATGCCTATGTTCAACTCTTTTAGGGTTCGTGGAGTTTTGCAGGGGTAGTGTGTGACAGTCTTAGTGGATAGTGGGGCAACCCACAACTTCATTGACTCTGCCTTGGTGGAAAAGAGGGGCATTCCAACACAAGATTTTTAAGGATTCAATGTTATGGTAGCAGATGGGTTTAGTATGACTTGCACCCAATGTGTTCCACAATTATCATATTGGGGAATTACATTTTCACATATGATTTTTATGTTGTTGAATTAGGAGATACTAATGCTATCATGGGAATACAATGGCTCCATTCCTTAAGGAAGTACTCTCATAATATTCAGACTATGGAGTTGAAATTTAGAGCAAAGGGAAGGAAGGTTGTATTTGGGGGTATGTCTAATAGTACTCCAAGGATTGTGTCATCCAAAAGGATGGAAAACATATTTAGGCATGGTGATGTAGCTTGGGCAACATAGTGTCTAATTTCATCTAAGATCCCTACTGAGGATAGAATTTTGTGTCATGTATACTTTCAACCAATTTTGGATAAGCACAGTTTGGTTTTTGGTGAGATTCCTCCAGGTAGACCTCTAGATAGAGGATTCAAGCATGTTATTGAGATGAGGGGTCCAAACTAGTTATCATCACTCCTTATTGACATCCTAATAAGTTCAAGAAAAAGATTGAAAAATCCATTAAGGAGTTGCTTGATATGGGGCACATTAGGCCCAATTTGAGTCCATTTACTTATTTTGTTGTTTTGGTGAAGAAAGATGACACCATGAGGATTACATAGATTGTTGTCCCCTTAATAAGAAGACCATAAAGAATAGATACCCTATTCCTCGGATTGATGATTTGTTGGATGAGTTGCACTGAGCATTATACTTCTCAAAGATTGATCTTCGATCAGGGTATCACTAGATTAGGGTGAGAGAGTAGGACATCCACAAGAATACATCAAGTTTCATTATGGGCACTATAAGATTTTGGTTATGCCCTTTGGGATAACTAATGCACCAACTAGCTTTCAGTCCTATATGAACCACATATTTAATAAACAATTGAGGAAGTTCCTATTGGTGCTCTTCGATGATATACTCATTGTCGGCCTCCTATAATGTTTTAACAACTAAGCCTTTACAACTGTGATTCAAGGATTGGACATCTAACCTGAATAGCTATCTCAATCATAATGAAGGTGCATTTAAATTATCAACCAAGGGACGTAAACTTGAAATGGGCTAGCACTGTATGTGCACTAGGAATCCAAAGTAGCCACATTCATCCTACAGCTAAGAAAGACACAATACTGAAAGTAAATTGCTTGGAAGGAAATAACATAAATGTTGAACATCAACCAATAACTAGTTTAAACTGAAATGCATGATAGAAATGAAAATTGGAGCGAACATCCAGGAAACTACTCTGTCTGCTTTGGTTGCAGGAACAGTCACAAAATGGAATTCTAGTGGCTACAAGAATAGTTAGTGTCAGATTCTTAACTAATTATTGAACAAAAAATATTAACTAAACTAAACTAAGGTATGGGATGGAATACTCACCAAGTGGGCCCCCTTGGATAAGTATTCCCTAAAACTAAGACAAACTCAGATGCATGAAATTATAACTTCATTTCATTCATTGAAAAACATGAGTACAAATGAGCAACATGATTGTATTACTGAAAAGCTTAAGAGTGCGAGTACATCATCAAATTAACATTCTTTGACTAGCCCTTGAGAAGGAACATCGAAGCCTTATTTGAACACCTAGCAAGGTGGTCAACTCCTGTGGATGCAGAGGATGCCACATTAGGGAAAACATGGAAAAGAGAAGAGGCGGCTACGCATGCACATAATCTATCAGGCATGTTTTCCTTAACGCGAGTCTGGCACAATAGTAATGCCTCCATTTTCTCAACATCAATTAAGACCATCACAAGGTGGTTACAATTTGATTTGCATGAGGAATCTCCAACTGCCATGGGTCTTCCCTCCATTAAATGACCACCTTGTTGACTGATATGGCACATGACCAGCTGGCAAAATCTTCCTGGATTGTAGGCCTTTAATTATTAGCATGACAATGTTAGTACACACAACAACGACATATCCATAATCATCTTAAATCGACATTTATTAATCACATGCAAAATTAACACAATCAGTTCATATAGCATGCCAATATCATTTGAAAGTTATGAAAATAAGTTCATGTCCAAAGTTTATAGTTTTGAGGAAATGTTATGAAGAGATCAACTCCCAAGTATCAAAGTCTTATGACAACTGCAAGAAATGGACAACCCTATCAATAATTAGATCATAAACTAGACTCATCATTCCCCTCAACCTAATGTCTTGCTGGTCCTCCAGTAGAGGAAGAGTTTTGCTTTTTTTTGGTCAATGCCCTAAAATTGGCAACTACAAGTTGTCCTACATCAGTTTTTGTTGTCTGAATTAGGATCCCAATAGAACCCTTGTTGTCTGTCCAACTTGCTCTGTCTTTGTGTCTCATCAACTATGGCATACCTGTAATATCTAAAGTTTGGCATAGGCCACAATAGGATAGGTGGCTGAAAAATCAATGGAAGACAAAATTTCCCTTTTGTTCTTCCAATCTGCATATATTTATCAACTCTCTTAAGTGTTGCAGCATAGTTGTGTGTGGAATGAGGCTCAACTTGCTTTAAATCATCAAATAGGTTGTTTCACCTCTATGGCAGGTATCCCATTCCAGATTCTCCTGCGGTTCTTGCCATCTCATATTATTTATAAACTACCTCTCTCTCTTAGATAGGATCCTACTGCTATAGCTTGGTCGGTATAGAATTATGTGTCAATTCTTAAAAATATCTCCTGGATGTCTAGATTCAGCCCTAATGGGCAGGGGAATGTTGGATTCACTTTTCCTATAAGCCCTGTATTGTTTTCCCCAACTTACTTCATTCTGTATCTAGGACATGAATGCCCTTAATTGGACATCCCCAACATATAACAATGGATTCCGATCATGGTCTTTGGTCACAACATAATTATGTAAATAAAATTCACACAACAAATTTTTCATCTCAGGAGGAAAAATCTGAAAAGAATTGAAAAATTCAGTAGGGATCTCAATGGAGGGGTTCGAACCTGAAAAATTATTGATAGCTTAAAAGAAAGATGCTTCTCCTTTAAATACAAAGCATAGACACTCGGAGGAGCCCTGCACTCTAATATCTGCGGTACTAAAGTTGTCATGTCATCCACCTTCTTCTTTAAAACAACAATTTCTTCATTCTTATCCTCAATCTCCTCATCTCTCTTTTCAATTTCCTTCTTTAGCTTGTGTTTTTCTGCTTTCCATTCTTCTTCCCTTCTCTCTATCTCTTTCCACAAGTTCAAGACTATCGTGTTCATTGAAAAATCAAAGGGCTTATGTATTCCTACCAACATTTTACCTGGCACTTGTGTTTTCTCTTGGTAGAGTACTAGCTGCAGGGTTTTTGTTTGTTCAACCAATTCTAGCTACAAGGGTGCTTCTTGTTCTCTCAATTCAAGTTGCAGGGTCTTTTATTCTTGTTCTTGCTCATGTTGTAGGAACTCTTGCTACAGGAGTTCCTAATTTTCCTCACACACCTTGTTTTCAACTTGCTCTGCAATATCAACAAGATCTGCTAGCGTTAAATTTGCTACTTCCTCAAATACGTCCTTTTCCTCAACATTTACCTGCTCCATTGGAGCTTCTACATCCTCCCTTGGCATTTTTCTAGGTTCAAGGCTTTCCTCCAGAGGTACACTGAAGGCTGGCCCAACTGATCTTGATTTTCTAAGAAGGCATTCATGTTTTTCTTTTGCTATAGGAAGAAAAGTGTCAGCCTTCCATTTCTTGGAGCTTGACACTTCTTTTTTTGTCATTTTATTTTTAGCTTTTCCTTTCTTTAGTTATGTCTTCTTCTTTTGTGCCCTAGTTATCATTAGCGTGATGAGAGGAACATCATCATCAAAATCAGGAGAGGAACTCTCTTTATCGAAATGCTCTACCTTAGAAGAACTAATCTCAATAGTTTATTTGGTTGTAGGAGGGTTTCCACTAGGGTGTGCGTCAGAAGTTGAGGCACCAGGAGTGGCCCCAACATTGCTCTTTCTCCTACCAACCCTACAAGGTTGAGGAAAAATTGTAGGTCGCAAATGCTTTGGTCTAATTTGATCAATACTCAAAAATTATTCCCAAGAAATATCAGACACGTCATGCAAAGACTTTTCAACTAATAATTTGATCAGACAATGGTGGGAAATGGAATTGTCCCTACCATTCTGGGTCTCGGTCGCCATGATTGAAAGAATGTGGTATAGCACGTTGGGCACATTCATTCTCCTTCCATGCCTTATGTGGTTTAGGAATTTAAAATGCACGGAATGTAAATTCGATTGGTGACCTTCACAAGTAATATACTTCACAACATAAACTTCTACCTGCTTCCATAGCTCGGGCAGAGAAGTCCTCTTCGCACCTTGTTTGTCCACGCTCAACGGAGGGTCATTAGGTTCTGTAAATTCGTCCCTAGCCGACCTGGCATCCCTAGCGATAAGGTAATTTTCGCCGTCGATAGGCAACCTTGTAACTTCTGCAATTCTTTCCTCCATAGCTATGACTTCCAACCCTTTTACCATGGCCTTTCCTTTAGATAATGTCTAGGCGAATTCCAATGCAATATCTTCATCAAAACCATTCAGCTTTAAGAAATAATCTAGCCATCCACAGTTTCTAAACTCGGCCAGGAAAGGTGCATCCTGTAGTAATACATCATGAACCATGGGTTCATTTCAAATTAACCAACCCATTGTTTGCAATCAAACAGTCACTCTGCAAATTTTTTCTTCCTGCAATCCTTGTTTGAATGCCAAACTTTTCTTTCCTGCAACTTTGCTGAATTTCCAATGCTGGTGTCGTTTGAATTTTACCTTTTTGGCTTAAGATTATGACAAGAGAAATTAAAGCAATAAAGGAGTAATAAATGCAGACTATGATTAAGGAAAATGGCGACGATTGATTGTCGTTTCACACAAACGAATTGTCATCTCACTCAGAATTCAAATTGGCTCAATAACTTAAATTTTGCTGACGTGAACTAGTACAAACAGACATGCAGACATGGCATTGACATGTCCCCCCCCCCAATCTAAATTTTCACATGTGTCCTCACATGTGAGGTGGAATGTCAATTCGACAGGGGTATGGAATAATTGCATGCTATGGCGAACGTCCATATTAATTCACAACAATTAAATAAATGCACTAGAAGACAATTAAGATATAACAATTGATGTGCACGTACTTGAATTTGTAGAATATTAATTACAAAGATTATGGAGAAAGTATCAATCACTTTTTAAAAAATTAGTTGAGCAATAAATGAAAGCGGGGCAGAATGAGGTGGAATGGAATGAAATGAATTGAAGTGAAATGGTGGTGGCAAGGTGAAAGAGAGAAAAATGTGGAATGAATGGGCGGGTGGGTGAAGAAGTGGACCCCCACAAAGTGGGAATCTTTATTATGAGAAGTTACATACCTTAATTAGCCAGAAGAAGGGACACTAGGTCCACTTCCTTTGACTGTAGGAAGTTTGGGTGTTGCATGCTAAATGAATTGTTGCAGGAACTCTTCCTTAGAAGTTGGCTTGTGATACAATCTCAAGCGATGACCATTCACCAACAACTTAAACTTGAGATGGTCAATGGTAGTAAGTTGAACAACTCCATTGGAAAATACTTCAGCCACCTCATATGGTTTGAGCCACCTTGTTTGTAATTTTCTTGCATTATCCTAATATCTTGAGTCATAGAGCAGTGCCCAATCTCCAGGCTGAAATTTCTTATCCTTGATGAATTTATCATGCCACTTTATTCATTGATTTTGCACTACTTATGTGTGATGCAAAGTTGCCTTCATCATCTCATCCAAAGCATTCAGTTGCATGATTCTATCTCTTTGTGCTTCAGAAATATCCATTCCCAATTGTACTACAGTCCTAAGAGTCTTATGCTCAAATTTAATGGGCATCATGGTTGTCTTGCCATACAGTAGCTCAAATGGAGTGAATCTTTTAGTTGTTTTCCAGGTAGTTCTGTAAGCCCAAATAGCTTCTGGTAGCCTGCTTGCCCAATCCTTTTTATGGATAGCCACTGTTTTGGTTGGAATGGATTCAATTTCTTTGTTGGTCACTTCAACTTGGCCATTGGCCTAGGGATGATAAGGAGTAGAATTATTGTGCCTAATGTTGTACTCATTGACCAATGCTATAACAAGGGTTGAAGTGAATTGAGTCCCTTGATCAGTCACTATTTCTCTTAGAACCCCGTACCGTGTGAAAATTTCCTCATATAAAAATTATGCAACCTTATTATCTCTTGCATGCTTCATGGCCTTAACTTCTACCCATTTAGTTACATAATTAGTGCATACCAAAATATAAGATTTACCTTTTGATGGAGGATCAATGGGTCCTACAAAATCTAGTCCCCACTTATCAAATGGACTAATTACTACCTGGGGGTATAGTGGCATCTCATCAAATTTGGTTGGCCGACCCATCCTTTGGCATCTGTCACACTTCCTTATATATCTTCCTGCATCCTTTTGGAGTGTTGGCCAGTAATATCTTGTGTTCAAAATCTTCATTGTTGTCCTCTTGGCTACAAAATGTCCTCCACAAGGTTCATTGTGGCATGCATGCAGAATATCATATGTCTCATCTTCCCTCACACATCTCCTCGTGACCTGGTCAGGTCCAGTGTAGAACAAACATCCAACAATCCATGAGAAAGGAAAAGATTTTTCAATGAGCACTCTCCTTTCTTTTGGAGAGAAGTGAGGAGGGACTCTCCCTATGACCAGAAAATTAGCTATGTCAGCATACTAGGGTGTCTGCACACTAATGGAAAATAGGTTCTCATCATGGAAAGAATCATCTATGACTTGATTGTCCTCTTATGTGGCCAGCCTTGAAATAAAATATGCAACAACATTAGCTTTCCCTGGTTTATCCACAATGGTTATGTCAAACTCCTGCATCAACAATAAACATCTTGCTAGCCTTCCTAAAATCAGAGGTTTACTCATGAGGTATCTAATGGTTGCATGATCGGTGTGCACAAAGATTTGGTAGCCTGTTATGTAATGTTTGAATTTTTTTAAAGCATAGATCACTGCTAACATTTCTTTTTCTGTCACCGTATAGTTGAATTCAACTTCTTGCAGATTTTTGCTGACAAAGTAAATGGCATTTTCAATAGCTCCTTCTTTCTGTCCTAGGACTACTTCTATAGCATAATCTGATGCATCTGTATGGATGTGAAAAGGAAACTCTCAATTAGGTCCCTTGAGCACAGGAGTATGAGTTAAAGTTGCTTTCAAGTCAGAAAATGTCTTGTCATAGTCTTTTGTCCATCGAAACTCAACATCTTTAGTTAGGAGATTATATAATGGTGCTGCCATTTTGTTGAAATCTTTGATGAACCTCCTGTAATAACCTGCATGTCCTAAGAAACTCCTAACATCTTTTTTTTTGCAGGGATAGGCAGATTGGTAATCACCTCAATCTTTGCAAGATCTACTTGAATTCCTTTGCGAGAGATGTAGTGGCCAAGAACTACACCTTACTGCATCATCATAAAGCACTTTTCACTATTTAAAGATAGATTGTGGTCTTCACATCTCTGTAGGACTCTCTTAAGATTTTTCAATGCTTTATTGAAATCAACACCATAAGTAGTGAAATCATCCATATAGATTTCCATGCAATCATGAGAGATGTCTGAAAATATGTTAATTACTGCCCTCTAAAAAGTTGCAGGTGCATTGCATAAGGAAAATGGAAGTATTGAGTAGGCATAGGTTCCCCATGGATAGGTAAAGGTGGCCTTCTCCTAGTCCTCTGGTGCAATTTGGATCTAGTTATAGCCAATGAATCCATCAAGAAAAGAAAAGTACTACTTTCTTGTAAGTAGTCCAAAACTTGATCTATGAACGGTAAGGGGAAATGGTCATTTTTGGTGGCAGAGTTAAGTTCCCTGTAATCAATACAAACTCACCACTTTCCTCCGTTTTTGGGCACAATCACCAATGGGGACACTCACTGGCTATCAGAAATGGGATAGATAAATCCTACATCTAACAATTTTTGCAGTTCCCCTTTTACTATTTCTCTCAATGTAGGGTTAATTCTTCTTTGTGGTTGCCTCACTACAAAAATCTCTTATGTATATCCTATGAGTCAAAATTTTAGGATCCAATCCCTTCATGTCATGTAGTCCCATGCAAATGCATTTTGGTGGGTCCTTAGTAATTTTGTCAATGACAACTATTGTTCTTCACTCAATTTACTGTCGATATTCAGATATTTCCGTTTTAACACTTGCACTTGTGTAGTTGACTCTACCATAACTACTTCACTAATGCTTGGTACCTTGATTTCATGTGGAAGTAATGCATGAAACATACTTGTTGTTGTAGAAAATTTGGCTGCAGGAAAGACGTTTGCAAGACAAGCGACTGCACGAGTGCTTTCATCGTATCAGCAGAATCAAATACATGAGAGGATGATGATTCCTCTACCTCATAATGGTTTTGAATTATGTTATACAATATTTCATCTTCATCTTGAAGCTATAGGAAAGGACTTTTGCTTAACATCAAAAGTTGTGCCACATAATTAACTTCCTCGGCCTCTTCACCAACATGTGGCCATACTGGATCATCATTATCATGGGATGGTTGAGCGGGATGGTAGAGAACAAGCTTTTGGGTGCTCTTTCCATCAGAAATGGTCATATCTCCTGCTCGACATCCAATATAAGCATTTGTTGTTGCTAACCATGGTCTTCTAAGAATAATGGGGTACCCACCTAGTGTGGCTTTAGGAGAAAGAATCATAAAATCTGTTGGGTACTCCCAAGAGTCTAGAGTTACCACTAGGTCTTCCACTATACCATCAGGCATAATAGTAGAACTATCAGCAAGTTGCAAGATAGTAGGAGTAGGTCTCATGCTTATGATATTTAGTTTTTGCAGGATGTCCTTAGTCATCACATTTATTGCTGCTCCCAAATCAGTCAAAGCATTCTTTATTTGCATCCAGTTTATAACAACTCCTACCACAAGACTCTCTAGGTCATTATACTTGGGAACAGTCACTTTCATATGCATGATGTCAGCAAGTTGTCCCACCACATGAACTGTAGTGGGGTCTTTCTTCTTCCTGCCTGGATTCTTAAGGCATGCTTCCTTGATTGCTTTTCCATTTATGGGAACATCTTTTATGGCTTGAAATAGAGGTATCTGGACACATATATGCTTCAACTGATCTAGAATGTCAAAAGTTGTGTCCTTTTCTTTCACAGTTTCCAACCTCTGGGGAAATGGTGGTTTAGGTTCAGTCTGCTTGGTTGGGACTAGTTTAGGATTTTTAGTGCATTTGGGTGAACAGGGACATTCAGACGCTCCTCCTCTTCCACAGGAATCTCAGTGATAATGGGTGTGGAAGGAGCTGGAAAAGTAGTTGTTGAACACAAACGGATGTCACTTACACTCATAGCATATGCAGGGAATTGATTTGGATCAACAAAGTATATCAGTTGTTGTTGTGGTTTATTATTTGGGTTCGGTGTGGGCTGGATTGGTAGCTAAGTAGGTTTAGGTGCATTTGCACTTGGATTAGCAGGATGAGACATTATAGCAAGTTGTTGGGGTTGAGAAGGTGGCTACATGTAATTGGTTGACTGGTTTGGCCATTGTTGTCCTCCCCTCCATTGAGATGTTTGTTGCCAGTTTCTTGTAGGTGGTTGCCAATTTCCTTGAAACTGTTGCCAATTCCCCTAAGGTTGTTGCCACTGGGGTGGAGATTTTTGGTGATTGGGCCAAGCATTTGGAGGGTTACTCCAAGGATGTGATGGATATCCTCCATAATTGGATGTATATGGGGGTTTCCATTGATTACTAGATGAATAAGAATTGAAATATGGCCCAACAAAAGATAGTGGATCCAGTGGCATACCCTTTCTTGGAGCCCATGGCCTCCTTTGTGCAACATAGTATACTTGATCATCTTCACCCTAGATTGGCTTGAACTCGGGTGCCATTTATTTTTTGTCAATATTAGCTATCATCTTGCATCTACAATCCTTCTTCTTTTGTTTGCAATGAGGGCAATATTCTACCAACATTGCCTTTGCCTTCTCTTATTTCTTTTTGCCCTGAAGTGAATCTAGCTAAGTATCCAGATTGTTTATGATGTCTTGCTTGAAGTCTGCCAGTAAGTGAGTAATCTCCATCTTTAAAACTCCACTGGTAGATGACTTACCCATAGAAGATTGGTAAGCTCTCCCTTTCTTTGAAGTTGCCCTAGAATAGTTCTGACATATCTTCTTAATATCCTCCCAAGGAACTTGGGTGATATATCCTCCTCCCATCAAGTCCAAGGCATTTGTGTAGTTGTCATTAATTCCTCTCAAGAAAAACAACTTCTGTGATTCTTCATTGAAAGTATGGTGTGGAAACTTCTGTAGGAAAAACAGAAACCTTGAAATGTAATCCTCCAAGCTCTCATCCTCCTTTTGTTGCATTCTAAAAATGTCATCTCCTCTCATATCACTACCTCTGCAATACTCTTTGTATTTCTCAAGGAACTTTGTCTTCATGTCCTCCCAAGTCTCCACAATATCTCTCCCTAGGCTCATGAACCATCTTAATGCAACTTCTTTCAAAGTGGTAGGGAATAACTTAAGCCTATGGGCATCAGTGGTATAGTCATAACTCCTGTAGAGTATATCAAACTCAAACAAGAATGTATCAGGATCTTTTGTGAAAATTCCATAGAACTTAGGAAGGACTGAAGCAGGGATATTTTTGAGGTTGTCTACTTCATTTTGATGAGCAATGGGGAAAGGAAAAGTTGGTCGGTTGGGTCTGTTAGGTTTGTTTCCATTTGCATCACCCATGCCTACTTGATGAAGTTCCAAAGCAAAGGGGTCTTCAATCAAATTTTGATCTTTAGAGGAAACTTCAGAACTGGTCAGATCTGGAAATGTATCAGCAAAGAGGTGTGGCTCTTCTTCTTCTTCGTTTCTTAGTAGTTTTTGATACTCAACTATCTGGAATAGATCAGGATTGTTAGGAAGGAATCTCCCATGAGCATCTTCCTCCTTTCTCTATGCATACTGTATCAAATCACTATCAACCAACTCACACAAAGAATTGGCAAAAGAATAGGGGGGTCATAACTCTTCTAAACGAGGGGTACACTAAGAACAACTTCCAAAAATAATACAGCAAGAAAAACTATCAATGACTCCAAAGAACTTCCTAGTTTGACACCATCCCCGACAACGGTGCCAAAAATGTTGGCCTCCTATAATATTTTAACAACTAATCCTTTACAGCTGTGATTCAAGGATTGAACATCTAACCTGAATGGCTATCTCAATCATCATGAAGGTTCATTTAAATTGTCAACCTAGGGACGTAAACTTGAAATGGGTCAGCACTGTATGTGCACTAGGAATCCAAAGTAGCCACATTCATCCTACAGCTAAGAAAGACACAATACTGAAAGTGAATTGCTTGGAATAAAATAACATAAATGTTGAATATCAACTAATAACTAGTCTAAACTGAAATGCATGACATAAATGAAAATCTGAGCAAACAATCAGGAAACTACTCTATCTTCTTTGGCTACAAGAACAGTCACATAATGGAATTCTAGTGGCTGCAGGAACAGTCAGTGCTAGATTCTTAACTAATTACTAAAAAAAAATAACAACTAAACTAAACTAAGGTACGGGACGAAATTCTCACCAAGTGAGCCCCCTTGGATAAGTATTCCCTAAAACTAATACAAACTCAGATGCATGAACCTATAACTTCATTTCATTCATTGAAAAACATGAGTACAAATGAGCAACATGACTGTATTACTGAAAAGCTTAAGAGTGCGAGTACATCATCAAATTAACATTCTTCAACTAGCCACTTAGAAAGAACATCAGAGCCTTATTTAAACACCTAGCAAGGCGGTCAACTCCTGTAGACACGAAAGATTCCACATTAGGGAAAACGCGGAAAAGAGTAGAGGTGGCTACACATGCACAAAATCTATCAGGCATGTTTGCCTTAACGCAACTTTGGCACAATAGTAATTCCTTCATTTGCTCAACAACAATTAAGACCATCACAAGGTGGTTACAATCTGATTTGCATGAGGAATCTCCAACCACCAAGGGTCTTCCCTCCATTAAATGACCACCTTGTTGACCGATATGGCACATGACCAGTTGGTGGAATCTTCCTGAATTGCAAGCCTTTAATTATCTGCATGACAATGTTAGTACGCACAACTACATATCCATAATCATCTTAAAGCGACATTTATTAATCACATGCAAAATTAACACAGTCAATTCATATAGCATTCCAATATCATTTGAAAGATATGAAAATAAATTCATGTCCAAAATTTATATTTTTGAGGAAATGTTATGAAAAGATCAACTCTCAAGTATCAAATTTTTATGACAACTATAGGAAATGGACAACCCTATCAATAATCAGACCATAAACTAGACTCATCACTCATCTACAACAAGACTTGGGAGGAGCACTTGAAAAACTTTGATGAGGTGTTGAGTATCATGGAGGCTCGGTCATTGTATGCAAAGGCATATAAGTGTGAGTTCAGGATGATCGAGATTCTCTAGTTGGGTCATGTTATCAGTGATAAGGGGGTTGAAGTTCACCAAGAGAAAACACAAGCAATTATTGATTGGACACCAACAAGGATATTGATAGAGTTGTGAGGTTATTTGGTTTATGCAACTACTACATGAGGTTTGTAAAATAATTTTCACAACTAGGTGCACCCCTAACAAACCTTACCAAGAAGGGGGATTTTGGATGGTCAAATGAGGCCCAATGGGTATTTGGAAGGCTCAAGGAGGTGATGATCTCTTGTCCCATGTTGGCATTACTAGATTTCACTCAACCTTTCATTCTTGAATATGATGCATCAAGGGAAGGCATTAAAGCATTTTTAATGCACAACAAGCATCCCATTGCTTATGGGATCCAAAAACATAGGGGTAATGAGAGGCTCTATTCCATCTACAACAAGGAGATGTTCACCATAATGCATCATTAGCAAATTTCAGGAAGTATCTAGTAGGTGGAAGCTTTGTACTCAAGATTGACCTTAATAGCTTGAGCTATTTTCTAGAGCAAAAAGACTTGAATGAAAGTCAACAAAAGTGGATGAACAAGGTGCAATCTTATGATTATGACATAGAATATGTCAATGGGAAGAAGAATTTAGTTGTTGATGCTCTCTCTAAGAAACTTGGTGTTTGCTCTCTAGTAGAAATCTCAGCTGATTCGAAGGCTCATTTTTTGGAGTATTCCAAAAACATAGGTGCATGTGAGATCTTGGATGGGAAGACACATGATGATAGATATAGATTAGTATATGATATCATTTACTACAAGGGAAAAATTTACTTGATTCCTGAGTCAAAGATTAAGGAGAAAATCTTGAGAGCCATCCATAATACACCATTGGCAAGACATCCTAGGTACTTTAAGAATAGGTAGATCAAGGAAAGTTTCTCATGGAATAGCCTTAAGGAATATGTCTTGTGACATGTGAGAGAGTGTACAACTTGTTAATGGGACAACTCAGAGCACACTTTTCCAATTGGAATATTACGCTTGTTGCCCTTTCTAGAATAGAAATGGGAAAGTGTCTATGATTTCATTACTAGTCTATTGAAGGTATAGGTATAGATTGCATCTTTGTAGTTGTTGATTGGTTAACCAAGTTTTCTCATTTCTTTTCCATCTCTATAGAGTATAAGACACCTCATATAACAAAGTTGTTTTTCAGAGAGGTGTTTAGGCTACATAGGTTGCCAAAGAATATAGTCAGCGATAGGGATAGCAAGTTTCTCAATGCTTTTTGACAAGAATTATTCAAGTTAGCTACCATAGAGTTGACTCCCAAAATGAGTTACCACCCTTAGATAGATGGTCAAATATAGATCATGAACAAATGGGTTGAGGGATACATGTGTAACTATGTGTCAGGGCAATAGAGGGCTTGGATCAAGTGGTTGCAATTGGGTGAGCATTGTTATCAAACCACCTATTATATGTCAATCAGGATGACTCCTTTTCCAGCATTATATGGTTATGACGATCCATCATTCTTGGACTTAGAATTTGGTGATAACAAGGCTCCCAAAGCCAAGGATAGGATCCAAGAGAGTTAGGATATCCTTAAGTCCCTCAAGGATAACCTTCAAAGTGCACAAAATCAGTAGAAAATGTATGCAGACAAGCACAAGATAGAGAGAATCTTTGAGGTAGGGGACTTGGTTTTCTTGCGCTTACAACACTACAAATAGTCTTCCATGAAGAAAAATGGTATTGAGAAGATAAAACCTTGCTTCTATGGACCTTATAGGGTTTCCCTTAGAGTGGGGGAAGTGGTGTATGAGCTTGAGTTTCTAGAGAGTAGCAAGATCCACAATGTGTTTCATGTATCATGCCTCACAAGGCACTAGGGCAACACCTTACATCTTCATCGAAGCTTCCACCCCTGGATGAGGAGGGAAGATTGGTTTTGGTTCCAAAGGAGATTGTGGATACTTGAGAGAGGAGGTTGAGGAGAAAAGTATTAAAGGAGTACCTAATCAGGTAAAGGGATTTACTAGTAGAAGATACAACATGGGAAGGAGAGCAGATTCTTTAGTATACTAATTTTTAATTTCTTGAGGACAAGCAATTTTGGGAAGGGAGGATTGTAATGTCTTCCAATGCCTAAGCAAGAGTGATTAATTAGCTTATTTTGTTTCCATAGGCTAATGTCAGAGCTAAGGGAATGTTTTAATTTAATTATTTAATATTACCCATTCTAGCATATCTCAAAGGTAATATTATTTAATTAATGTAATTAAGTTCATAAAGTGACTTTGTAGATGTTTAATGAAGTTTTTAAAAGGTCACTTATTATTCTTGAGTTTATTTTAAAACATAAAAAAGCGAGAATTTAAAAATTTAGGGTGGATTTGGATACAAAAGTGAAAAAGAAAGCTCATTTTTGGTATACTTGGATATTATTCTATTGTGTGATCTCAAAATTATTTTTGGAGTTTGAAACCCTAGGATGAAAACCCTAAGTGATTGGTTTCGGTGGTGCAATAATTCTACCTTAACTGGTTGTTAGGAAGATTGTTCAGATTTCTCACATTCATTTTATAGGAAAAATATTAAATTTTGTGAAGCCTCTTTCAAAGAAATTTTTTGGAGTGAAAAGGATTTAAATGGCTATTCTGGGGTGAGCACAATATAATTTATTTATTTAGAGGCTAGCTATATCCTTACAAGAGTTTGGGAGGCCTGTTTATTTATTTTATTATATGTCTAGAAGTGGATGGTATACATTTTAAAGCAGATGGGAGGCTTAGAAATTCTTATCACAAAATCTTTGGGAGACTACAACTTTTGACCAAGCCACTGTACAAGGTAGATGAGTTGGAGGAATTGTGGTAGATAAGTCAAGGATGGATGAGTTCCTTACTATGACTCCTTACGTAAGCGCCAACACTAGGTTAAGCCTGCAACACAAATAGGAGAATCACATCCCTATATAGGGAGTGATTAGTATTATTTTCATTTCCTTATTGTGTAGGCTAGACAACTAGAGGGGGCACTCACTTGTTGCAACCGCCACTCTTACAAGAGTTCCACACAGTAGTTGGGCATACTCAACAATACACTAGGATCACAAGTCAGCAGTGGGTGTAATATTGTACTTATTAGATAAGAAAACTAAACTCCTATGCACATTTCCAATAAAATAAAATATAAATGATAGATATATTGTCTGGGTTTCTATATACTTTTTTAAATTCCTAAGAAAAGTTGAATATTATTTATATTGGGTACAAAATTACAATATTATGTTGTTTTTTAGTGAGATTACAATGTTATATTAAGTGTTGCTCTTACCCATCAAACAAACTCAATTCAATTTGATACCAAATGTTTGATGAAATTCTAGTACACACGAGAAGGTGAAATTGATTTCTTTTGTATACAAAATTGCCTTGGGATATTTCACTGTACAACACTATGAGTACAAGAATGTTTGTGAGATCTTGCAACATAGCCTATCTTGGCTTATTGGTGATCAATATTCTAAATATTAGTACAACCATTTGTTTTTACTCAAATTTTATTAATCCTAATCATTATGAAGTCACAAATGTGTTCTCCACCAAGATCAACAAATGCTATCATGCATTGGATACAAACCTTAATTACTTTGTATATTGGACAAAGTAATATGTAGTTCCTTGTCCTAAAGGGTGCCTACATACCTTAATTTCCATGAGATCATTTCACATGTAGTTCTTCCCTTTTAAGTTTTATTTTAGTTGTGACTATTAGATTTATTAGCCAATTACTTACAACAATCATTCATTCATTTGTTTTGTAAATAAATTCAACAACTATACTCTAATAGGGATGTAAGAAAACCCTAAAACATTGTTTTCAAGATAAATGAAACATGATATTAAAATTCTTCTTTCCTTTTACTTTATGTAATCAAACATTTTTTCCTCCCAAGGGAAGTACCTATTATTTTATGACAATCTTATGTGGAAACTATTAGAAAAAAATAATTGGGACGGAAAAATCCTTAATTTTGACCCACAAAATGTGGTGTGAAGATATCCTTCTAATCCATGAATTTTTTCCATACTTTTTAATTGTCCTTTGCAAAAATTAAAAAAGGCTATTTTTTCTCAAAACAAAGCACCAAGACTTAAAACTTGATTCTCTATACAAACATCTAGTACTCACTATTCCAATAAGCAAGAAATAACAATGAAAGAATCAATGATGTTCCCCAAAAATAATTTAGAGATATATAGCCTCTAAGAAGACTCGACAACCCTAATATATACAAATCAATAGGTAAAAACATCTTAAATTGAACACAAAGTCAAATTTAGCTCCATTAAAAAAAAACATAACTCCTAATGTGATTCAACAAATTGCAATCACATGCTACTATTTAGTAAGTAAACATGTTATGCATAATAAAAATAAGTAGAATCATTCATAAGTAATTTGATCCACTCTCTTCTCCTATGGTTTCATTCACCTTTACTAGGGTGTATGTATTTTCTCTAATTTCAAAAAGTGTTGGGTTTCACAAATAAGTTTGACTTTAATTCATTCCAAATCAATATATTAAGTTTCTAAATCCTATTGATTGGTTTGCATATAATTTTCCTAAAACCCTAGTTTTCCAAAATAAATTTTCCTCTATTTTCTTGTAGAATTATACTATCCACATATTTAAAGATACCAAATTTCTATAGTCATAATATTGTCGATTTTTTTATGATTATACTTTCAAACAATTTTTCTTATCATTGACCACAATTTTTAACCATTAAAATTGAAATACAAATCTATTATTTTGATCTAGTTTAAAAATATGCCCGTACAAGAATTTTATGAATAAGATCCAACTTGTTGAATTGATGTCAAAAGTCTTGTTTCTCTCTGGAAACACTTCAAAGCTAGTAGAAAAAACTCTTCAATCTCCTCAAAGCTCAATTGTTCAAAATTTGTGCATTGTTCTCTAAACTTCTTTATGTTATTATAATAATTCAACCCTAAAACTCATGCACAATTAGAAAAGATATATTAGTTGTATTCAATTATCCAATAATATCTCATTATAAAATTTAAAAAAATTACAATCTATAAATTAAAGTAATTAATACTTATTTCTACTTTAAAAAAAAGGTCAGGGAAGTGGTTCTTCTCCCATTATAATAATGGAAAAAACTAAATAGGCATGTGACTATACTAGATTTTGCCTTAACTACCTAATAGAGTGAAAAATATGCTTGCATAACAAAGATGATCTACAACATAGTAGAACAAACATTTGCACAATAGTTGGGATAACTTACAAAACAATACTCAGCCAAATTCACGGGCAAGACTCAAACATAATTAATGATAAATTAGTAGGATGGAAAAGTAATCTATCATCTTAAGTTGGAAAATTACAACTTATTAAGTCTACTTCATGTCAATGTTTGTCATTCCTTCCAAGATAGTTGAAAAAATAGAGAAGATCCAAAAACATTTTCTTTGGATGTGAATGGAGCAATGGAATACATTTTACTTGCTATATTGTAGTTTGACCATGGGTTTCCAATCAATCAATTAGCTATCAAAATCATCCATGCAATTTAGAAACTTGTAAATTTGTTGAATATTATTGTCTACTAATTGTGAATGTTATTAGGTATGCTAGGTCTGATGAGAACCACAATACTAAATTGATTTTGGTAGGGAACCAAACTTAAGAAAAACTTGGATGCCTCAATTACAAAATAATCAACAAGAATATTTTATGATCTATCATCCATTCCAAACCAACTACATCAAACAACTCAATGGTATCCCAAAAACATTCCTATACATTGTCAACCTTTTCATCCTTTATTGCATACATATTTTTCACTTACATAGAAATTATCTCTAAGTATCCAAGAATATTTATGCATTTGATTCCATGTGTAAGATAAATATTCATTCTCAAGATTATAACTTCATATTGTGTAATGTTATCAAAGCATTTGAATGTTAACTTGAATTCTTGCTTCAAGGATTCACCATTAGGTGAGAAAAGAACAAATCCAACTCGTGAACCATCTCTGCACTCTTAAAGAACATGATCCACAATTCATTTGCATAATTGATAGGATTTTATGAAAGGGGAGACATCTTCTTCATAATATCTATAAGAGAGGGGGACCAACCATATCAAGGCCCCAAGTCACGAACGACCGAGAGCGGAGGGCTGCCCTAACTTACCTCACTCTAAAGGGATGCTTTGAGATAAGAGTTGAGAATGATGAGGACTATAATGTACTTCGATCACTCTTCATACCCAAGATCTAAGTTTAGGCTAGGCGAGTTGGTTTTTAGAGTCGATATTGTACTTTAGATAGCTCTTTGTTTGAGGACATAAGCGCAGTTTTTGGACGACAACGCAGTGCGTTGGCATCTGTACAACCAAAGGATAGAAAGTACAATATGAACCACCAGAAAATAAGTTGACGGCCTAGATAAGTACTCCTAAATGAAAAAAAAAACTATAAAATAGGAAAGGTACAAATAGAGATGATAAAATAGATAGATGAGAACTAAAGTGACAAGGATGATCTCACCAAGGCACCAATTCGCCAACTAGCTCTAAATGCACGTTCACCTACACACAATAAAGAGGGGAAAATTGTTGGGTCTGTATAGGGGTATTCCTTAGTCAGACCCCCGTTTTGTTGTTTCCACTTCCACAGATAACCAAATAGAAACCAGAGAGAAATGTCTGATAAAGAAGTAGAGAAAGTAGAAATGCAATAAACACTACAAAACAATAAATAGCTACTCAACCAAATCACAAAGGAGAGGAGAAAAATGTTAACACCTCCACCCAAAATCTCACTAACCAATGGAGGAGGAAGCGGACTTGGAAAGTTCACCACATCCTCGATGTGATGAAGGGAGGTCTCACAAGACTCCAAGCCCACTCTGCTAATGGCTTGCTTCACACTTGCTTTGTGGAATTGACATAGTGTTGTTTATGCAATGGAGTGTTGAAGTGTCGCTTGTTGATGAAGAGAATGCTAGAACTTGTGAAGAGATTGCTAGAGAGTGAAAAGAAGCCTTTTGTTGAATGAAGAATTGATGAATTTGAAGGAGAATGAGGAAGAATCTATCATTTTTGAGGTTAGTTGTTTGAAGAGGGACGTTACAAATCGAACCCAATCAAAAGTGTAATGCCTCTGCCAATTTCAAATGCAAGAATCTGTCAGGTACGACAATGCATCGCGTGGACGTCTACACACCGCATGCACATCCCCGACAAATATTCTCCCACCAACACACCAAAAAAATGCCAAGTGCTAGGAAGACAGTTGGGTGATGTGGAATCTCGACTTCAGATTTGGTTTTCGAAGGTGAGGATGTGTAAAAGGGGAATTTGCGTAAGGGGTGCAAATTCACTCCTATACATTATCTAATGAAGTGACTAGGTCTTGCATCAATATAATGCACTTCTAGCCCTTTATTTTCAATGCTTAGTGTGCTTGTGATAAATTGAGGAAGGGTAAGAATTCACAATTATATCATGTCGGGTTTGTCCAAACTTGTGCAACCTAGAATATAAATGGTGGAGATCCATCATTAGGAGATCATAGTGGTATAAACTTTAATAACCAACATTTATGGACATATGGTTTCCCATACCTTCTATAATCATATCTTAATCTAAAATTATACCATTTAGTTTAAAATAATGTAATTTTTGTGAGGGATGAATTGGTGGTTGAAGAGGTCAAATTTAAACTTAATGGCATGATGGGAGATTCTAAGTAGTAGGTGCATTGACTTGTCAATAGTTTTAGAGTTTGACACATTCATGAAAGGATTTGGGGTTTGATGCATTTTGGTGAGTTCAAGGGTCAAAAAAACTTGAAGAAATGGTTTCAAGGTGCAAGAGGGGTCTACAAATCTAGTGGAGAGGATTGAGAATATAAATGGAAGGAACTCAAAGATAAGAGGAAACAAGGAATTGGGAACTAAGTCTAGAGAGTCAATAATTTAGAAGGATCAAGGAGAAAAGGAGTGGAGGGACCTTGGACATCAAGATGGGGAAACATGTTCCTTTGGGATTCTAGGAGTCTAAGGGAATATGGACTTAGACTTGAGGAACATGGAAGAGGGTTTGAAGGGGGGACGCTAGGCGGAACAATTATGTTTCATGCCTATGGGGGAACCAAGGATTGGGGAACATGAGTTTGTGGGGTGTCATGCCCAAATTTTAATGCAGGTCAAACACAAACTCTAAAACTTTTTTTTTGAAAACATCATAAGTTTGTTACCTAACATCATACACATCATGCCACCCTTGCACAACACAACTTCTAAATTTTAACACCATTTGATATTATTACATCGAACCAAGAACAACACATAGATTATAAATATAGGTTATTTTTGACCAAATCCTTTAGTTTATAACAACAAGAAATCCTCAAACTAAGAAATATAAGATCTTAAATCAAAGTTACAATAAAAGTCCCGTAAAAGGGGAAAATTATAAATTCAAGAGAAAAATAAAATAAAGATCAATTGTAGATACATTGCAAAATTCCAATCTTAATTCAAAAATGAAATTAAATAATTCCTTGAGGTAGTTGGACTATGACGAACTTCAAATATCTAAATAGTTCCAAGAAAATAAATGTAAAATCTCACATTGTTGATGCATAGTAAAATAAAATACCAATAATTCATATTTCAACAATAAAATTTACACATTACGAGCACCATGTGACTTTGATAAGCCACCTAAGGGGAGGAGGGGAATGGTGGTTCTCTAACCACATAAGTATAATAGCATACAATAAAAAGGTGGTCCATGACCACATAAATATGATAGCATGCAATATCATGGTGGACTCTTCCACATAGTATCAACATTCTATATTACTGAAGTATCCAAAATTTGAAATCATAAGGGGGATCTAAATCCCCATCAATATGGTCTATATAATTTCATCCTATACCCATGGGTTATAAATGTCAAGGATTAGGTTTGCACTATGAACCAATGAGTGTGGATCTAATATGTTGGAGGAGTAGGTTTGTGACAACGTCCTAGGAAACCATAAAGCTTCCATTTGAGGTCCTCTTCTCTCTCAACCCTTATTTACACTAGCTGACATCTCACTCCCATAGGGGGAACCATACACTAGTGGTACACATTTAACATATATATAAGACTTACACAAAGGAATACATCACATTCCATTTAGTAGGCAAACGTCCACACATATCATGTTTACATCATTTAACAACTAGCTAACTTACACAATGGGCCATCACAAAGGGTACACATAGGGGATCGTACTTGACGTCTACCCACCCTTATCCAAAGTTAGATACCCTATATCTCATACTTGGGGCACAACACATTTATTAGTTTCACTCCACTTTTCATAACACAATACTCTTTATGTAATTCACCATATTACATAACAAAATCAATGCACTTAAATACACTTCATTTTCTTTAGATAATATTCACTTTGCTTCTCAATTTTGTAAATATCTACTCACCTTCCATATGTAAAATAAATCACTAGATGATGCACAACTTTAGGTTAGGTATATTACTCCATTTTATTGGAATTTAACAATACATGGTACAACACACTTCTCATCTTACTAAGTTAGTGGTTTACAAAACATATATGATCAAGATTGGTTTTCTACATATCCATACCATTCTTCCTCTTTCATTCAACTATGTTTGTTATGTTCACTAACATATCAATATGGGTAATTCCACTATAATTTTCACAACATGGTAAAGAAGGTTTCCTACTTAATAAGGAAGATAGTCAACTATTTTTGTTTGAAACTTTGCAATATGAGAAAAGAAAGCACATTCAATGCATAAAAACACATGATAAATCATGGAATAGTAATTCTCACAACTCATTAATATATTTTTATAAATGTTTCATTTTTCTATCTAAGGTTGAACCATTTAATCACATGTTATAATTATCATTGTTACAATCACAATTCCATTTAATCTCATAAAGATGCACAATGAGTAAAAGTCTTAAAAGTTTTATCCACCTTTAAGTTTTCTCCTTTACATTCAGGTGTGTATGTTTTTCCCCCAAAGAGTATGTATAGTCACTCGTATAGATTGCACATTAGTTAAAAATTTTGCAAGTCTTCTTTAGTGTCTCTTATCTATATAGTTTAACTTTCCAATCACTTAATACACCGTGAATCACACATAATCCATTACTCAATTTATAAATTCAATAATTGATTATTTAATTTTTTTGTGACATCCACAACTTTTAAGGTCAACACCTAATTGAATATGTTATTACTGAATATGACATGTATCCTTTCTTATTTTGGCACCAATAAGTCTTTAGTTCTTAGCTTATTTATAAGGAAAGTAATAATGGTGTGTGTTCTAGATAACATTTTAACTCCAAATTCACTTTTTGATACGGTATCTTTACAAATATTTTGTGTTTAATTATTATAAGGGAATAATTTAAACACCACATCTATTGATCCTCAAAAAGGATATCTTAATTGTATCCTTCTATGCATTCACCTTGGACTTGAATCCTATAAATCAAGTTGTTTCATTAACTATTTAATCTTTAAACAATAGAGCACA
Source organism: Sequoiadendron giganteum (assembly GCA_007115665.2). Classification (NCBI taxonomy): domain Eukaryota; kingdom Viridiplantae; phylum Streptophyta; class Pinopsida; order Cupressales; family Cupressaceae; genus Sequoiadendron; species Sequoiadendron giganteum. The sequence continues at coordinate 387,353,116 of CM021103.1, read as the reverse complement.
AGGGTTTGGTAGTTATAGTTCTATTAAGTTTACTAGGTCACCGTTTACTTGCAAAAGTGTTTAAATAACTTTAAAGTTTCACCATTTATTTCAAGGTAAAATCTAGTTTTGATCACTTTTCAAAATTGGATTTACTATGTATTTTTTGTACCCAAAAGAGTTTTTTTGCTTCAATAAGGCATTTTGGTAAAAATGGTCTAAATCTTGTAAAATTGTCGTCAAGAGTCAATTTTAGGTCAAACAAAGCATGGGCTTTTTGTGGGTTTATTGTCAGGAGGATATGGAAACTTTTGAAAATTAGGGTTTCAAGCCCCTATTTTTAGGAAAACCCTAAAAAATAGGACCTTATTAGAAATGACTCAAAATGATTTTGATAGGTTAATTTCACTTCACGGTCACAGTGGTCAAGTCAAAATCACCAAAAAGTCAGTTTTTCTCTAGTGGGTCTACTTCACTTTTTCAAGAGAAAAGTTAGGACCTCCAAGGTCAACAATAGTAGATGGCCAGTACCAGGTATCAAGATCTAAGCTTCAGACACTACACAGAAGATTCAATTGCGAAAGATGCTCGAAAAGATGCTTCACGACAAAGGGAAATTTCAAAAGTTGAAAAATACAAAAATAAACTATCTGGAAGATGCACGCCTTGTCACAAGAGAGATACTACATAGTCCATGCCTTGGTCAAATTTTTCAATGCCTGTGCATGTGAAATGATGAAAGCAATCACAATGGTGAATGCGGTTGTTTCGTCGAAAACGATGATCAACCCAATCAAGCAAGACAGTGACGCAAAGCACGAGGAGGTTGAAATCATCAAAAAAATGACTAACTTTGGAGCTGAAAGTGCCCCTGCTAGCCAGGGGCCCCCATGAACTCAAAAGGCCAATTGCAGGTGTTAAGAATTGCAAAACCAAATGTCTTCTTCAAAATTCTGCTAGATTTTTTATGAATCGTCAAGTAAGTTCACCAGATTCATCAAACATCGACAAACGAAGGTAGAGGCAGAAGATGTTGAAGGCAAGAGTCATAAAAAAATGGCAGTCAATCAAGGGAAAAACACCCCTATAGGCTAGGGGCACCCAAAAAAGAAAGGTCTTAGATGTCAGTTTTTGGATAAGTTATCTCTAGATGGTCTTCCCAAATTTAGCCCAGCTTCACAAAAAATTTGTTCGCCAGCTCAAATAAAATATCAAACGGCAGCAGTTGTTAATCAAACGAGCATGTAAAATAGAGGATAAATTGAAGTTCATCAAAGCAACTGCACCCTTGAAGGCCAGGGGAACCCAAAACTTTGAGCAACCAGATGTGATTTTTAGCAATTGTCTTCTCCAAGGCATCTTCTATGAATCCTTCCAGCTTTGTGATGAATCTAGTTGCTAGCTCACAAGACTTGTCAAATGCTCACAAACAAAGGTTAAGCGTGAAAACACTGAAAGTCAAGGCAAGTTGAAAACATGAAAATTTGACTAAGTATAGAGGAAAATGCACCCTTTTAGCAAAAGGCTCCCAAATTTTTGGAGCAATAGATGTAGCTTTCAGGTTGAACAACTCCCAAGAAGTCCTTCTCAGCTACGATCAAGATCTGCAACGAGACCATCAACAAATTCAACAGAGCAATCAAACATCCCATAATGAAGACAAAACTGGAGCATTTTGTAAAGGGTTACAAGGTGAAAATTGTGTCTTAGAAGCACAAAAGCGCCCCTACAGGCCAAGGGTGCCCAAAATTTTGAGCCCTCTTAATCAACTTTTAGAGTTTGCAATACTAGTTATCCTTTCCATAATTCAACTAGTTTTCTATTCAATATCTCAACATATTCATGGGAATATCAATCATCGATGATTGCATATCAAAGCACAAAAGGTCAAGAATGGATGAATTTGAAAATCTTCGAAAATTGGTTAAATTTGGCAAGAAAAAGCACCCTTCTAGGAAAAGGCGCCCAAGGATTCAAGCCATCAAAACCAATTTTTGAGGTTTTTAGTCCCAATAACATCTCTTTAGAGTTGATCTAGCTTCCTAGTGAATCGTCAGCCAAGCCTCAGCGTCAATCAGGTATCCAAAACTCAAGAACAAACAGAGGAAGTTCATCGTAGAAAAATACAAAATCTTCAAAAGATTCCTTAACTCCCAAGACTTGGACGTCTAAAGTCAAAGTGGGCCCAAGTTGACTGGAGTTAAGATATTTTGAAGACTTTCTCATGTCTAGGCATCCCAAAATTTGGGGAATTGCTTCAATCAACTACCAGTCACAGATTTAACTCCTCCAATCAGGATTTTGGCACCCTAACCAATGCTTCCAACTCAAATTGATATTTATCAAGCATCTAGGCATCATAATTCATTATTCTTTGTAGGTTGAAGAGAAAACACTATTTTACTTCATCAACACCATTTGAAGGATCAAATGGAGGCCATTTTCAATGTTCTTCATATTTCCAGGTTCAGGTTGCACAAAGGGATGATTTCCAGAGATAATATATCTAGGCATCAACATTCAAAGACAACAATTCATATCTCCATCATTTTCCCCCAATTTCTTCTACTTTTTTCTTAGATTTTCTTGCATGCTCAAGCAAACTCCATTTTCTCGTAGATTTGACCTTCTTGGTTCATTCAACATGAGATTGGCCACAAAACCCACGTGCCAAAATTTTCTAGGAAAGTTGCCCCGTTGCTTCCAATTTTTAGGGTTTTTGCAAAATATCATTTTTTAAAAACTAACAAATTGGGTTTGATCATCTCATAGGGGCCTACAATACCCATGTGCTAGAATTTTTTGAGAAAAATAAGCTTTTGCAGCTTCTTCCTTCGAGGGGTTGTTGCATGTCCAAGGAAAAGTCACTTTTTCAAAAATCTAATGTTCTGGGTCCATTTCAAAAGATATTCCTAACAAAACCCATATCTTAGAAATTTTGGTAAAAAATACTCCTCGACGAAGCTATTTTTAGCCTTTGTAGAAAAATTTGTTCAAATAGTGTCATGTGCCCAGTCATTCTTCAAGATTTTCAGAATGCAATTCTCTCAAGTTGAATACAAGACCAAATCGATCTTGCTTCATGATTTCCTGAAGACAGCTAACACCGATTTACATCAAGCACACCCAAAAGTTGATTTCGACAAGCTAGATGGTGTAGATCACACAACAATGCAAAATATTGAGCAATCTGGATTGCTTGAGGAAACATCATTTCCCATCACAGCATAGAGCATCAAATTCGTAATCACTTGTGTAAAGCATTACAACCCCACCTCACGAGAAATCTAGTCAGTTGATGGGCATACAATTTGCAGTCTCAAGCCAAAGGATATCAAAAGATGCTTTGCTATTCCACCTTGTGCAAACAACTTAGTCATATTAATGGAGGAGTGTGAAAGGGCATCCAACGCGTCAAAGGAAAAATTTCAGAAAAGAATGGTAGAAAGGTGGCTTAAAGAGAAAAGAAACAACTTGCCAAAGAACGTGGGGTGTGGAGAATTCAGAGATGATTACACGATCATGCTCACTCTACTCAATTTTGTCACCGGTTAAGCAGAAGCAAACAAGTTCCATCCATGAATGTATTACATCATGTCTCAACTTGTCAACAACAAAGAACACTATGAATTGCTTTCCTTGATCAACAACTTTTTCCACAACCAGATGATCGGTGTCTTCAAGGCCCACAAATTCCATATGGGTTCATACCTCGTATATCTGATAGCCTTTCAAGGCTAGTTTAGAGGGTTGAATACCATAGGAACTTTGGGTGTGCAGAAAGTTCATGAACATTTCTCATAGCTTGAATTCTCACAATCAAAATGACACTTCAAGCGGGTGAATGACCAGTTCTTGATGCACACATTGAGGGACCTTGATCACGAGTTACATCTACGCATTTCATCAGAAGCCAAATTGGTGATGGAAAATTGGGTGGATTGGTTCATCCAATTTCCCACATTTACCTACATCCGTGTATATGGTTACTCAAGTCATCTAGCCATGTTACCCCATTATCCATCGGATAAGGTGGTATTTTGTCATGTCTCTGAAATGGAACACTAAAATTACTAAGCATTGAAATACAAATACATATTAAAACATAAATGCAAACAAATAAATAACAAAGTACATATTTATATTAACAATTAACAATTTTATTAAAATTATAATTACCAAAATAATATTATAATCACAATTATCATAATAGAACAATTAATGTTATTAATTGTAATAACAAAATATTGTTCATAAGAAAATAATATAAAATAATAATGATATATTAACACATTGGAATAAAATAATAATATTATATGGGAAAATGATTATATTTATTATTATTATGCCTTAATATTAAAATACCAAATATTTAAATATAAGTAAGCAACATTAGAATAAAGTAACAAATAAAATATAATGTTGACAAGCTTACTATTAGCATATTTTATAAAATAAAAATATGGTAAAAATAAAATTAAAAATCAAAATAAATAAATTCAAAGCAATCATTGGTTATTATTAAATAATTAAATCCTTAAGGGATTATCGAGTCCCACTATCAGTTGTTTTAAAGGTTAAATGCAACTATTAGAAACCAAAAGTCAACTTCCAAAAGGCACCGTTTGACATCAAAGGTGGTCGTGGTCTGATTGAAGGACATGACTTTTCCTCAAAGTCACGATATTTAATGAGGAACATTCTCAAAGAAAAGGGAATCATCATGGTTGTGAAGAATAAAGATCAATCATCGTGGCTGAAGAAGGAGAAACGTCAAGCACTACAGATCGAACAAGGGTAAGAATTAGGGTTTTCCCAAATGGGGACATTACATATTCATGGATTTTCTATGGTAGTTGCACGAAGTCCACACTTTTCTGCACAATAAATGCAAGGCATCTGCCAACTTTCCTTTCAAAATGGGGATATACACGTGCAGATTAGTAGCTGATGCCAAGTCAATGAGCCAAGAAATGATGAAACTTAATCTTAAGTTTCTCATTGAAAGATGCTCATATGACCCTTGGGGTCACTTTTCAGCCCGCGTTGGCCACCATTCTTCACATAAACCTTCCATGGAGGATTATTGGTTTAGTTGTGAAGATGAGTTTGAAATGCGCAAGCGCAACTATAACAGATTCACTCTTCCAAAAATCTCTAATTTCTTGTCAAAGGATGTGGAAGGCTTATCAGATGATGATGGGGAAATCATACTTCCCACATTTTTCAAAGATCAAATTGACTTGCAGCCACTTCGATCCATGGATTGGTATGCCAAGGAAAGGACAAGCAGAGTTATGAGAAACAATAGGATTTTCTTGAACACCAAGAGGTCGCGGAAGGTAGCTACTCTAATCACAGAGCCACCACTAGTTACTACCACGCTACCTTACACTTCAAAGTGGAAACCCGGACAAAAAGTACAGAGTAACCCTCCTGAAGGAAGCAGAATATTAGGGCATTTGAAAGGAAAGATGCAAGTTGCTAATATAAATCAGAAAGAAGAACGTATGGACACAACCGCAGACACAACTGAGATGGTGCTAGAAGTGGAAGTAGAGCCTCATATTTTGTCACCATCGTAGCAGTCTCCAATTCACATTGACTTGGAGCCTGATTCACCACGAGACATATCAACACAATCTCACTCATCAGGAGTTCATGGGACTAGCACCAATCCTTCCAGCGAGGTTAGTCAAGACTCTTCTTGGCTTGAGAATCTCCTAGGTAGGAAGAGGATAAAGTCGTCCTACCAATTGAACTTTGCAAAATTTGAAAAAGTCTACCAAGACACGCTGGAGAAGAAGTTCAAAAAGCAAGTTCATGTGGAAAACAACATCGACAATGAGATTGTCATTGAGACCACTGCACCATTTGAGGACAAAAATATGGATGAAGTAGAGGTTGACAACTTCACTTTGGTGAAAGTCAACCTTGGTAAAAGCACACGCCAGGCTAATGTAGATCTCTTTGAGGTTGCAGCAGTAAGCATGAAGGAAAGAGTGGTCAAGGATGGTGAAGAAAAAGTAGCCCTTAAGGCTAAAAACCAACAGCTATGACAATACATCTCCAACCTCCTTCACGACACTTCAAATGCCACCACCTTGCTTTCGCAAATGTTGGAGTTACCTATAGAGAAAAATCAACTAGGTCAATTGGTTGTTTATGGTAAACACCTGAGAGAATGGGCAGAAGAGTTTGTCACCATGGGTCAGTTCATACTTGCAGAATTGTACCAGTTGAGGTACAATGTGCATGACCTTCGTTCATAAATTCAACAATTAGAGCTAAGCATGGCGGAAGAGAAACCCAGGGATGAGATCACCATTGTTGGATTGAAGATAGCCTATGAATCAGTCACTACAAAGGAGAACAAAGAAACACTTTTTACTTGGAGAGAACAACTCCTCTTCAAGGTAAAAACACATGAAGCAATGTTTGTAGAAATGGCTGAGTATAGAGGAAATGTTGCAAGTGCCATCAAGTTCATAAGGATTTTTGTGTATCAAATTCATTTCCAGTATCAACACAAGGATGGCGAGTACGTTGATCTCAATGACTTGTAGTCGTAGTTTCAGAATCTCATTCATGACAATTTTAGTGGTGATCCTGTTGACATCAAGTTGACTCAAGTTGTAGCCATGTTAGCAAAGTTTGATGATGTAGTTGAGAGGGGAAGGGAGTTACAGAATCAAATCACAAGTGGCGAAGAGATGTTGTAGTGACACCACATCTTGTTGAAGAGTATCAATTATTCAAAATCAAAGATAGTTAACAAGTGGTTGGAGGAGATGATTACTCAAATTCATGAGGTGTGAACTACCAGTTAGGATGTCCTACCTTTTCCAAAGATGGCATTTGATACAACAGTTAACTTGATGCCTTTTCCAAGTTAACTCATTGTCCCACCTTTCGTGCATGTCTATTTTTGGAGACACCTTTTGTATAGTGGAGTTGTAAGGCCCAAAACCAAGAGTATTGGTTATAGCTATCTTTCTCGTTTAATGCTATTGTTATCAAGCTAGCTAGTTAATTTCAGCTAATAGCTTATGCAATTTTGTTTTGACAAGAACGTGTGAGGTATGTGTGTAAAACACTTTGTGATACATCTTTGGTGAGTCATGAGGTATATGCATTACGTTATAAAATCAATGTAAAGAAATTGGAGCGAACTAAATTGTTAAGAAGAGGCATAAGTGGTGTAGTATGAAAGTGTAAATCTTAATTAGATATTTTTGACGTGTCAACTTAATTGTAGAAATAAATGAAATTAAAATGTCATGCTCTCTCTCTCTCTTCTTATGTATTGGATGAGGTTCCTGACTCATTTTGTTGTTATAAGAAATATACATTACTCTTCTTTGCTTTCATGCCTTGTAAATTGAAATTTTAAAAGTAGCTTAACCCTTGCACTTGCCTTATGTTTAATGGTCAAACTTGTTTAAGATGCTATTCCTATCCAATTTAAGTAAGGCTCAAGCTTATTTAGATTTTGGTGCATGGTCAAGGTGAATAACCCTAAGATTCCAACCAATGGCCTCCTCAAACGTAACTCCTTATCTTGTTGCTCTTAGATGGATAATCTTATAGTCTTGTAAATATATGTGTGGATGATATACTAATTATCATAAAATCATCTAATAAGGACAAGGACATTTAATTAGAATGAGAAGATATTGAAATGTTTTTCTAACAAATGTGATACATTTGAGTTACCATTTCTATGTTAACTTCTTAAGCCAGAGCACCCAAAAGGTTATCAATGCTCAAGCTCGGTTATAAAGGAAAAGGTGTAAACAAAGGAGGCGGGTAGTATTTTAGATGTTTAAGTGACTTGTAAATAAAATTGCTAGGATATCGATTTAGATTTTATTTCAAACAATTATGTTTTTCTTTTTATGGACTTTAAGGAAATGAATCATGATGCGCTAACATTGAATGACAAGATTTGAGTAGTTTGTTTCTCTAGATTAGGTTGTGATGAATCTGATGATCCATGTGATATCCACCAAAACATGACGAAAGTATGTAAATTCAATTATTACAAGTGATGATGTAAATTGTGAATATCTTGAATTGATTTATTTAATTATTTTATATATGTATATATATCATGAACCATTGATATGATATTTGTGCATGTGTATAACGGTCAATGAGGGAAAACGAGAGGATCACATAAACCCTAGTTATCATATTTCCTATCATAGGGAAAAGTAGTTTCATTGTGAAATCCCTAGGCTAGACATTATGTTAAAGTAAATCGGAGTCTCTAGCTTTAAATGAATCTTCTAGTGTCAAAAATTGGGGCAAATGAGACGTGTCATGGGGTTTTTGGGAGGAGCTTTTATTTTCGGCAGTGGGAGAAAAAGGGAGACCATTTTTGGGGTTTTGGGGAAGCAGAAACAAAGAGGGATTGACTGGTTTTCTCATGGCCTTTTGAGTAATGGTGAGGGGTAAGCCCTTGTTATTTTTTTTTTTTCTTCTTGTCAAAACCTTTGTGTAGAAAATGTGAATGAAATAAAATGGAGCTAGTGTGAGTGTTGATTGTGGTTGTGAGTGTTGATTGTGGTTGCATTGTGAATGGGCCAAGCAATGTGCTTCCTGAAACTGATTTTTTTGTTGTTATTGGTACCAACCAGTCTGAGAGTGATTATAAGGATGTGTTTCCTTGTGGATGGGTAGAAGAGTTTAGCTGTGTGTGTGTCTTGTGTATTCTGTTAGTTGTCTGAGAGTGATTATAAGGATGTGTTTCCTTGTGGATGGGTAGAAAAGCTTAGTTGTGTGTGTTTTGTGTATTTTGCTAGTTGTTTGGGCCCAGGTGATCCTCTTTGGCTAGGGGGTTGACTAGAGTCATTTCATCGCTTGATGATGCCAAGAAATTTGGATGGTTAGCTTTCCTTCCCATTGACTGTTTTCTAATAGGTCAACAAAGAAGGTTTATGCAGTTGAAAGATAGCTTTCCTTCCCATTGACTATTTTCTAATAGGACAGCAAAACAGGTTTATGTAGTTGAAAGATCTTGTGGATTTGTTCTGGCTTTTAAATCTCTTCATAACCATGAAGGTTCTGGCAATTTTCTTTATTTGTTAAATTCCATTGTTTATAACGAGGGAAAAAAGACCTATGGTTTACTGCTAAAAATGGTCAAGAAATATAGTTTCAATTCACCTGTAATCAAAAAGAATACCTCAGAACAATAAATTTGTTCTTGTCTTGTTTTCAACCCTGTGGTGACCAAAGGTGAATGGTTTTTATCATTAATCTGTATGTGGGTGTTTTCAGTTGGCTCTAGAACCATGGAATGTATGAGATGACTTTCAGATTTTACTTGCAACGAGAGAAGTTGATGTTCATATTTAGCTTCTTCTATTTATCACTTGCACATAATACATTTTGTAAAAAAAAAAAGAAAAAGTTAGCCTCTGGTGTTGTTGGTTGTTAATGGTATTCATAGAAATATTGCACTGCATTTGTAGATCTTATGTTGTATCAACATTCTATGATTCTGCAATAACAGTGATGAAAGATTTATGTAAGAATATTGAGTAAAACTATATAAAAAAAATAGAAAAAGAAAGAGAGAGAATAGGATAACCCAACATTTTAAATCTCTTGCCAATGTTTGCGTTCTACATCCAATTATACCCAGTGTTCAGAGAATTGCAACATCCAATTACAGTACCCTCATCTCGGAGTCCATTTTGGCGTTGCTCAAGCTATTTTACCCCTGCACACAAACAAACCAAAAAACCTTTATTTTTGTATGAATAACATATGTATATGGACACGCTGGGTTTTAGCACTACTTAGACCTTTCCTACCCGGTCTGGCATGATGGAGAAACTCCTGGCATCCAAACCATAGTGACTGTGAGGAAGGAAAAATCATTCCTAAAACATAGAAAAAAAGAGAGAGTAAGGGTTTGGAGTGGTTGCCCTCACCCTCATTTTCCTCTGCCCTGCATAGAGGGAATGGTAGTTGAAACATTGCTGCAAACAAATGGAAACTTTCTCACCCACTGCCCTGCAAGGGAAATCATACAGCAACAAAAAATAGAAGAGAAGAGCAAAACGATAGGGTTGGAAAGTGCAACGACCAACATTTAGGGCTTGGATACTTTAATGAAATTTTGCTTCCCATTCTAGAAACATTGGGCACCCCACGGTTTGAACAAAACTTTATGTGGGTGTAGAGTATTCATATCAATGATTTATGATGCGTGGGAGATGGCAATGTATGTGCAGACAACAGAGTTTATTAATTAATTGAGAATAAAAAGTGCATTCACTTTTTATTTTCAATTAATTAATAAATACAGATAGAATTTGTTGCTTGCATAGACAATACCGTGGGAGATATGATCATTCGTGTCAATCTCGTCGCCCAACAAGAAAGAGATAAATATGATCTCAACCCATTATGTACGTCACATTATATCGCTTTACTTTAGCCTTGCATAAAATTTTAGACCTCCTCAAACCAAGACAATTCACATGATGGAAGAACAATTAAGCTTCCTTGCTTCTAGTTAATAGAGTTTTAAAGTGGGGGGAATTTAAAAATATATTTATATACGGGGATAAAGAGAAGAAGAGGCGAATATATTCCCACCCCTTAGGAAATGTTCTTTAGTTTAAATAAGTCTTGGACACGTAATATTAGAGATTATAGGGAAAAGGTAATATCTCTCTTTTTTACATTCTTTATTCCTTTTTTAAGTTGATTAATAATATGTAAATAAAAATGAATTTTAGAAAGTAATTATTTGTGTATTTTAATTCTTAAATTTCATAATTTTTAAATTTATTTTTAGATTAAATAAATATATTTATCGTTTATATGTATTTATATATTTTAATAATTAAATTAATACTAATTTAATATTGAGAATAATAATAAATAAATTGGAGATTTAATAATTAATATGTAGGTTTTAAGTATTTAATTGTGTTCATATTTAAAACTCATGAAAAAATGTTCTATGTGGCTTTCAACAACATTGTCAAGATGGTTCTAGGGGTAAGGCTCACAATTAAACTCTAATATTGTAGAGATGGTGGTATCCCTTTTAATTATGGTACATTTAATTGTTCCTGTACTTAAAGTGATAACAATAGTTGTAAGAATGATTAAGTTCCATACTAGTGCTTAAAGTGTCAACACTAAAATTGGGGGTATAGTTAATATGATTTAACCTTGAACTCACTAATGGATAGAATAGCCTTTTCTATAATGCTATCCAAAATAGACTTCAAGTTGTGGAATTCCCTAACACTAATGATTAAAGATAATAATGTTAGTAATATAAATAAAATGATAATAGTATTATTACACTTTTTTGATATTATACATTAACCTCGAAATCTAGATTAATGGTAAAATTTTCTTTTAGCACGAGTAAATGAATTTTGTCGATGTAACAAGGTCACAGTTGTATGATTAACTTCTCTAAGTAGGTTATGAAATCTAACTATATTTTAATCTATCGAGAGAGGAGAATGATGGGTAGTTGTCTACTGTTGTTGCGTTAAGCAACTAGATCAAGATCTTCTTAAAAGGTGCTAAGTTCCTTCAAATACAATGAAGACCTATCCTTCATTACACTTGGTGGAATCTAGGAGAAGGCAAGGTGTTGGGTTTTGCAAACTATACCTAGTAGAAACCACAAGGAAAATCATGTTAAGTTAGATTCCACACCTGAGTTAAGAGTTGGATACGCAAGATGAACAACTCATGTCACATTAGTGTTGCATCTTAAACACATAGCCAAGTAATTCAACTTAATTAATGTAAAAAAAAAAAAAGTTAGTTGGGTTTTCTTAGTGAAAATTGGTGGGCATGACATGAGTTCTATTTAGTTTAGAATCAGTTAATTGAAGTAGTCTTTCCAATTAACTGTTAAGTTACATTTATTTAGACATAGGAATAAATATTGTAGATTGACAAGAACTGAATGTTAACTCAAGGAGATTTTAGGGTTCCATACTCCTTTGAGTGTCTATAAATAAGAGTAACCTTTGTTCATTATTTTTTACCATACTTGTGATAACAAAACACTGAGCTATTTTTGCTAGCTTTCTTGTTGTTCATGTACTTGCGTTCATCTTTCTCCAATGTTATTTGGTTGATTATTGATTGTAGATTTTCTTCTTTCTACAAATTTTTGTCCCCAATGTGTATTCATTGTTTGAGTTTGAGGAAATAAATCAAAAGTACATTGAGTCTTTGATCCAAAATCTCAAGATCTTTCAATTTTGTTATTTCTATAATATTTGTTTTGATCCACACCTCAAAAAGAGCAATGAGCCTTCAAGGGAATTTGGAGATTAAGTTTATCATTTAATGTTGTTTCTTATAATCTTTATTTCAGCCTACACCTCGAAAAGAGAAATGAACCTTCAAGGGAATCTTGATATTGAGTTTATCATTTGTTGTTTTGTTCTTATAATCTTGTTTCATCCTACACCTCAAAACAACAACGAGATTTTGAGGAAATATTGAGATAAAGCTTATCATTTGATGTTTTACTTTCATAAACTCTATTTCAACATACATTTGAAAGAGCAATGAGCCTTTGGATGTGTTCTGAGAACAAGTTTTTCTAAGTTACCCAAATCATTCCCTATTACTTCTAAATACTCTTGCTTTGAATTTACTTGAGGAGATAGAAGGGTTATAAATTTAGGCCTAGTTGTAGTTGAGATTATGAAACCATAGAAAACCTTGGCTGCAGTGCAAAGAGTTTTATAAACCTTGTTCTTTCAACCAAGTTAAAAAGATAGGAGTTTAGTTTAGTTTACTTTTTATGCATAATAAAAAAAGGAGGGATCTTCCCCTCCTAATTTGAAGAGCAGGTTATCTGTGGATAGTTGTATGTTTCCAATAAGCACTCCAGAGGTGCTAATTGAAACACCAACAACATTGCAAGGCTTTGATCCTTAGTTGATGCCATTGTACATTAAATTTGTCCTACCAACCATATGGTGATTCATTCATTGCTTCACAAGAACACAAATTAGGTTATTATATACTATTTGTAAATTAAGATCTTGAGTAACATAAAAGGCCTAGATATACCATGGTCTAAGATGTACAAAGTAGTGTTGCAAGAGTTTAGCCCTTGGTCTCCTTGTGTAGTGCAACATAACACTTGGGTTCATGAAATGAACTAATTGCCACTTGTGGATCTTGGATCTTATATAAATATGGCGGTTGTATTGGGCATTAATAGGTCAATCTTTTGGTGCAATGGCAACCACGTATGCAACAATTAGTATCAGAGTCGAATTCACAGGTTTGAACCCCTCGCTTGCGCTAGGGGGGATTGTTGCAAGAGTTTCACCCATGGTCTCCTTGTGCTATGCAGTGTAACACTTGGGTTTGTGACATGGCTTAAATGCCTCATGTGGATCTTAGATCTTGTATAAATATCGCGATTATATCAGACATTAACAGGTCAATATTTTGGTGCAATGACAGTCGTTTGTGCAACAAGTAGTAGTTCAAGAGTACCTTGAAGCTATTACCAATTTGTGAAAAATTCCTTAGAGTTAGGTCCAACAATTTACACCTTAAAGGTTTAATTTTAATCTTTGGAAATATTTTAATCCAAATGTATGGGGTGCTCAAATTGCACATAATATAATGTCAAGAGGGTTTCTATTGTTTCACTCTTGTTAATTTGATTTAATCAATTTAAGGGTTAAGAGATTCAAAATCATTTAATTAAAACCTTTAACACATTAATCCATTATGTGGACCATATAATTATTTTCTTATGACTAGTTACAAGTTTCCCAAAATATAGTTATGGTATTCCATCCTTTATTTGCATTAAGGTTTCTATAAGAAAATATGTTTCTCCCAAAACAAACATAACTTTAAGAAGATACATTATTATTGTATTTAAGAATTATGGTCTAAAGAAGTCAACAAAATAATGTTTCTTTAATAATACACCCCGTGATGTCCTATTACACTATTCACACATTTATAAAAAACCATGCTTCAAAAAATTAATTATACCTTTTTAAGGTTTAAGAAAATTTAGTGTCAAAAGACTAGATGTATGCCACAACCCTTGTTAACTAAACTAATATGTGGCTCAAGTCATTCACCTTATTTTCTCAAAACAAGGGACCATGTTTAGATTGAGTTTCTTCCAAAAGTTAAATTCCATTAATCAAATAATTGCTTGACCCATCTATAATGGTCAATTCTTGGTAATTTAGTACTTTACAATCTTATTTGGATCAAATAATTACAACTAAGTTCTCATCTACTACATGAAACGAAAGCAGAGTGGGAAATACACCTTCCTAATGCTAATCTTTAGGAGAGAGAAGCAAATAAATTGTTTAAATCTTTGCAATTATAGTTCATTTAAGATGCACATATTAAAACATGAATAGAAAATAAAACATCAACATGGAATTTACATGGGAAAACCCCTAGGGAAAAAACCCAGACACCAGAGTAGAGATCTCTTGTATTACAGTAAAACGAATATTACATTCAAGTTCAAAGCTATGCTCTTTTAGGTGTTTTTCCAGAATGAAATCATCAACGTTTCGTTACATTCACTTTGATCTTCCCATCACTCTATTCCAATGCGCTATGACATTCATACAAACTTCTCAAGTGTTACCAAAAAATTGACTTTCCAACTACCATACCCAAAAAATTGGTGTTCCAACTACCATACCAAATGAATGGTCACAAACAAACTTAACTGTATTTACCTTCTACCATTGTTGATGTCCTATCAGATTGTCGAAAGGACTTGAAACCTTGTCTCTCTAAATTCCCATTGTCACCTCAATATGCCTATCGTTCCATCAGAGGGACTCCATAGTGACTCCTTTTGATATGGTGAAGTCTCGTCGATGAAGTCCTATTGGAATGTTGAAGGGACTTCCAAGTGACTCCTTCTGATATGGTAAGTCACACCGATGAAGTCCTATCTGAATGTCGAAGGGACTTACATTGTTCTCCTACTGATAACGACATGTCTCCACGATATGAGCACACCAACTTCACAAACATCCTATCGAAATGTCGATTTCTATCTCGCCAACATGTGCTTGTCTCTTTGATGAATCACTTAATGGGATGTCGAGGAGATTAGCCATTTCATCTTACCGACATGTGCTTGTCAACCCGATGAACCCGAAGCCTGAACTTTGAAACCTTATCGACATGTCAAAGAGACTAGCCATTTCGTCCCAACAAAATTCACCTATCAATCTGATGAACCTTCGATTGATGCATTTTGCACCAGTAAGTTTTGGACACCTTTTTCTCAACATTCTACCACTTGACAAAGAACTTGTTGGCTCCCAATCAACGCTTGAAGTCACTGAATATTCTAGGCCCCAAGTTCCATCAAACTTGAGCACCATTTGAACTTATCCATGCTCACAAGTCTTGTCAATGCATCAACAACATTCACTAGGGTATCAACTCTTTCCAGTCTAACCTTTCCATCCTCCACCATATCATGAACAAAGTGGTACTACACATTAATATGTTTCATCCTGGCATGGAAGGTTGGATTTTTTGCCAAAAAAATGGCACTCTGACTATCACAACAATCAACAATCTTCCTTGCATCAAAACCAACATCATAACACAATCATTTGAGCCAAATGGATTCCTTAAAGGCATGAGTTGTTTCCATGTACTTAGCCTCAGTAGTGGATAAAGTGACTACAACCTGTCGCTTTCTCATCCAGATAATTGCACCACCAAACAACATGAATACATACCCACTGGTGGATATTCTGTTGTCAATGTCCCCTACCCAATCAGAATCCACATATCCATGAATGCTAACTGAACTCTAAGATCCAAAAGAGTAACCATGTTAACATAAGACATACTCAGAATTACCCTTCAAATACCTAAAAAACTCTCTTCATAGCATCCCAATGCAACTTTCATGGATTAACCATAAACCGACTAAGCACTCCCACTATTTTGGAAATGTTTGGCCTGGTACAGACCATTGCATACATTAAACTACCAACTACATTGCATAAGGCACCCTGGTCATGTCCTCCATCTTAGTAGAATATTTTGGACAATCTTCAACAAAAAAATTCATTCCCTACAACACTGGAACAACTAATTGCTTGCAATCCACCATATTAAACCTCTCTAGGATAGAATTTATATAATTTCTTTGGGTGAGCCAAATTTTTCTATTTCCCCTATCACTTTTTATTTTCATCCCCAAAATATACCTTGCTGAACCTAGATCTTTCATCTCAAACTGTGCTGAAAATTGAGATTTTAATTCAGAAATCATACCCTTACTATTCCCAATGAACAACATATCATCCACATACATGGAAATAATAAGAAGACGACTATTTTTCAGATTTAAAGCAAACACAATGATAAGACTTTGATCTCACAAACCCCAAAGACAATACATAGCTATCAAAGTTTTGGTACCACATTCTAGGAAACTACTTCAAACCATACGAAGATTTCTTTAATTTGCAAACTAGGTTTTCCTTACCTTTTTCAATGAAGTGCTCTGGCTAGGATATGTAAATCTCTTCCTTCAAATCACCATGAAGAAACACTATCTTCACATCCATCTGCTCAATTTCTAAGTCATATGCAGCTGCAAGTGACAACAAAAATCTGATAGATGTCAACTTAGCTATAGGAGAAAATATTTCTCCATAATCAATACCCTCCACTTGGGAATATCATTTTGTGAGCAACCTTGCTATATGCTTCTCAACACTACCATCAAGAACTATATTTTTCTTGAACACCCATTTACATCCAACAGGCTTTTGTCCTTCTGGAAAAGGTAGCATATCCTATGTATCATTCTTCTTCAATGATTCATTTCTTCGTTTATGGCTCCTAACTAGGAATCTACATTAGACATACCCATAGCCTCTCTAATAGTCTTAGGCTCATCAGTGTTAGCAATCAAAGAAATGGCACAAGCATAATCTAACATAGAATATCCAAACCTTTCAAGTTGCCTCTTAGCATGCATAAACCTCCTCATAAGCTAAGGCTAAGGCTCTTCATCTTGTTCAGAACTTTTAGAGCTACTTGAGCTCTCCTCATTAATAGGTCCACCAAGAGTACGTAGTTCATCTTTATTGGGTGTAAGAGGAACTTAAACTATCTCCTTTCTTTCTTCTTTCATCTCTGGTTGTAGATCAACTATGGAAGGTTTCAGCTCATAGAAGATCACACTTCTACTATAGAGCACCTTCTCTTTAACTGGGTTCCAAAGCTTATACCCTTTCACACCGATGCCATAATCAATGAAGATACACTTTACAACCTTGTTCTCCAATTTAGATCTTTTTCATTGGGCACATATGCATACACCTCATAGCCAAAGACTCTAATGTGTCTCAACAAGGGCTTCTTACCAGACCATGCTTCCATAGGTGTCTTGTCCATGAGCATCAAAGTGGGAGATTTGTTAATCAAATAACATGATGTAGCTACAACCTCAACCCAAAACTTCTATTCTGGATTGGGACTACTTAGCAAACTTCTCGCCCTTTCCATTAGTATTTTTTTCATCCTTTCTGCAACTCCATTTTGTTGTGGAGTGTAAGGAGTTGTTTTATGCCTTTTAATTCTAGGGTCCTTGCAAAACTTATCGAAATATGCTAAACAAAACTCACCACCATTATCCATCCTCAAACACATAATCTTTCTACTAGTCTAATTTTCAACCAAGGTTTTAAATTTCTTAAATCGACTGAAAACAGTTTTACTTCTAAGAAAATAAACAAATGTCCTTGAATAATCATTTATGAATAAAACACATCAGCATGAATATAATCTAGAATACTAGAAGATTTATGAGGACTAGAATAAAATGAAACACAATGTTGCTTTCCATATATGCAATGTTTGCAAAAATCAAACTCAAGATTACAATCATCAAGCCCTTCAACTAGGCTTTTAAGCCTTTTTCACCAATGTGACCAAGCCTCTGATGCCACAACATTGTTTTCTCTTCTAGGAGATTCATCTCCAAATATTTTGTGCCCTCAAGAACAACCCCTTGTTTCTCTACATGATCATATTTACTTGACTTTGCAAAAGAACTATTACAGTGTATTGCACATGAATCTAGCTTATACAGAGTGCTAGTTCGTTCAACTTTAGCCAACACCATAGAGCCTCTAGTCATTCTCCAAAAACCATTTGAGAAAGAGACTTGCACACCAACATCATTAAGCTTACCTACATAATTTAAATTTTGAGCCAAACCTAGTATATGCATTACATCATTGATTCCCTTCACTCTTCCATTAGGAAACTAAATTCTAACTCCTCCACGACCAACAATCTCCAGGTGAGAATCATCACCCAAATACACCCTTCCACCAACATACTTTTCATACTTTGAGAACCAACCTCTATGATAGGTCATGTGAAAGGACGCACTTGAGTCAATAAACCAAACATCTTCTGATGCATGAATCGCCAAGGCTACTATGAAGGCATTTGCATTACTCTGATAAGATTCATTTTTAGAACTATTTTTCTTTTTCTTCTTCTCCTCTTTACAATCTTTCCAAATTTGTGCAATCTTCCCATAGTTCTATCATTTCACCTTGGATTTTTTACTAGGAGAATTTTATCTCCCCTCTGACTTGGATTTAGACTTCTTTTCTTTCATCTTGCCTTTCTCCTTTGATCTACCTCGAACAAAAAGAGCTTCCTTGGCCATCTTAGAATATTTCCTCTGCATTTTTTTTGACAACAATGAAGCAATCACATCTTCCATCTTGAAAGTGGTTGTTGTACTCCCAATAGCATTACTAGGTGATCCCATGTGTCAAGAAAAGAACATAACAAGAGCATGCAATGATCCTCACCATCTATTTTCACACCCATAGACGTCAACTGAGCAACAATCATATTAAACACATTCAAATGATCTACAATAGATGCTCCTTCCTCCATCTTCAAAGAATACACTTCTTCCTCAGAAATAACTTATTTATTAGATATTCCCTTGGTAAATGTCACCAAGATTCTTCCATAAAAGCTTCGTTGTCTTCTCTTCATGGACGTTCAAGAGAATTGAATCGGACAAGCACAGTCTGATTAGACCCTTGGCTTTTCAGTCCATTGCATACTAGTCATTTTGCGATGTTGTTTATGGTTTGTTAGAGGACACTACATACCATAACTCTCGATCTACAAGTAGGTCTTCCATTTTGGGTTTCCCCAACTCAAAATTGCCATCGTTCAACTTTTCAATCTCTATTCTTCTAGATGTGCTCGCCATCTTAAATATGCAATAAGTTATAAACTAGATTTCTTTGCAAAAATCCCACTAAACAAGATCAACACAAAAAACCATCTTACCCACAAGGACAACAAAGCTGGCCAAGCTCTAATGCCAACTAAAAGGAAAGCAGAGTGTAGAATAAGCCTTCCTAATGTTGATCTTTAGGAGAGAAGAAAATAAACTGTTTAAATCTTTGCAATTGCAGTTCATTTAAGATGCACATATTAAAACACAAATAGAAAATAAAAAATAGACACAAGATTTATGTGGGAAAAACCTTACAGAAAAAACCCACACACCAAAGCAAAGAGATCTCTTGTATTACAGTAAAACAAATATACATAAAAGTTCAGAGCTATGCTCTTTCAAGTGTTTTTCTAGAATGAAATCAATAGTGTTTCGTTACATTCACTTTGATCTTCTCATCACTCTATTCCAATGCGCTATGACATTCATACAAAATTCTCAAGCGTTACCAAAAAACAATGTTCCAACTACCATACCAAATGAATAGTCACAAAAAATTTAACCATCTTTACATTCTACCATTGTTGAAGTCCTATCGAAATGTTGAAGGGACTCGAAACCTTGTCTCTCTGAATTCCCACTATCACCTCGATACGCCTATCATTCCATTAGAGGGACTGTACAGTGACTCCTTCCAATATGGTGAAGTCTCACCGATGAAGTCCTATCAGAATGTCGAAGGGACTTCCAAGTGACTCCTTCTGATATGGTGAAGTCTCATCGATGAAGTTCTATCAGAATGTCAAAGGGACTTACATTGTTGTCATGCTAGTAACAATATGTCTCCCCAATACAAGCACACTAACTTCACGAACATTCTATCAAAATTTCGAAGGGACTTACATTGTTGTCTCGCTGACATGTGCTTGTCTCTTTGATGAAGTGCTTATCGAGATGTCGAGGAGACTAGCCTTTTCATACCACTGACATGTTCCTGTCAATCTGATGAACCCAAAGCTTGAACTCTAGAACCTTATCAACATGTTGAAGAGACTAGTCATTTCGTCCCGTCGAAATTCACCTATCAACCTGATGAACCTTCAACCGATTCCTTTTACACTAGTAAGATTGAGACACCTTTTTCTCAACAATACACCATGTAAGTTCCTTATAATTTTACTTATCAAAATTTTATTCTAATTAACATAAATTGGTTTTCAAATTTATCCATGCAGACACAATACATAATGACCAATTTATTCCTAGAGTTCCCTAGAGTTGCAACCTAGAGATCTGATACTAGGTGTCATGCCCAAACTTTTCACCAAGAAAACCCAACAATTTTAAAAAAAAAACCATTAATTAAAGTGATTACCACTCTGAGTGTGGGATGGTGTATCACTAAATGTGATTCGAGTTATCCACCTTAATGAAGATCAAACATATATATAAATATATCTTTTTATCTTGTACACACCAAGTGATTAAAATCTTATTTTATTAAAGTAACATGATCATAGGATTGAATCCAGGTTATGTAAAGGGTCATTTATTCCCCTTGCCACCCAAATTATTAACCACTTTAATCATTGTGATTAGGTTTGATTTGATAAGTATCAAAGACCCCTTTGAATCCCATGATAGGAATAGTTTAATGGGAATCACCCAAGTTAGTAAAATAGATGTTTGATTTCAATACAATTATAAGGTATTAAATCCATACATTTGACCATTTTATTTATCATTGAATATTTAGGACTTAGTTGGTCCAATTTGGAGAAAGCACAATGCCACACTTTCCCTTGACCTTTTTATATATTTGCATTAATGTATAATTCAATAATCCCTCACTTGATAACTTAAGTAGCCCACCTTGCAATATGATCAAGTTAACAAATATAAAATATTCTCTATACTCACACAATATTACAATTAGAAATAACTGGATTTTCCCATAGGCACACTTCTTGCTTACACTTTTTTTTAAATGATTAATTAATTAATATTATTGTTATTTTCTTAACATAAATGTTTTGTAATACATGGGATTAGTTCACATTATATTTAATCAAGAGAATCTATCTCTATTATGTTGAATTTCCCATTTGAACTTGCAAGGATACATCTGGATTTAGTCCATAATTGTTTCTATTCCTTATATCACTTAAATTAAATTTGAGTTCAAAAGTTACTTTAAATAATATCTTAAAAGGGGGATTTTAAGTTACAACTTACTTGGGGTTTCCTAGATACATAGTCCCCACCATGAACTTGACTACTAACTAAAAAAGTTTAATTAAAATGATGACAAGAGAAAAACCAATGGGGTGTGCATTCAAAGTTAGCCATTATATTTGTTTAAATTTTAGCCATTGATTCTAGGACAACTAACATAAGCCCTAATCCTTATGGATCATTCTATAAGGCCCATCCTTTAAGGATTTCTTGACCATTCCATTCCTCCTCTTATTTTGGTATTCTTTTTTTGTAGGTTATGAAGTGATTTGAAGGAGAAGGAATACATATAGGTTTTTCCTTTTGATGACCCATGGCTTCCATTTACCAAATATGTTCCACTTCTCTTTTTCTCATTCCTCCTTTTATTTTCTCAGCCCCAAACTATGCATTTACAACCTTTTTCTATCACACATAAATTTATATAATTTGTATGATTATGTCTTATTTTGGTTTATTTTATATCTTTAGAAATAAATATAAATTTATTTATAATTGTTTTATTATTTTGTGCACACACAGTCTTCTTTTATATTGGTAACCTCGGTATTAAACTACAACTCTTGAATATATGTTTGAATTATCATTGGTATGAAGGTTTCTTATTTTTACTTTATTTATAAATGCATTCCATAATTTTATTTTCATGAAACCTCTGATGTATGAATGTAAAGGAGGATGTGATTGAACTATATATATAAAAAAAGAGGATATATATTTACCATTTATTTTCTTTAAAATATACATTTTTTTCATTTTTTTACAATGTATAACTAGGTCATCCCATTCAATGGAGTCGAACCCTTGTGAGGACCATTCCACCTAGTTGTTCCCTCAGTTTTAATATAACCCATAAAACACATTATTTTTCATGTGAGGGGGGGGGGAGGGTTGTTGCACCTGCTACACCCCTGTTTCTTGACAGCCTAATATATTTTTTATTACTAATTTTTTTGGTTCAAATTGCAACATGTAAATATTATTTAGTAATATTATTATATTTTTGTTTTGTTAACCAAATTTTTTGGAGGAACGAGCAAACTCCCTTATGGGTAAGTACCTCCCATATGGAGTCATGACCTCCCATAAGGGAGTCATGTACCATATGGGATCCAACCCCTATATCATATATATATATATATATATAATTTTTAGTTAAATAAATTTTATTTATGTGTTTTATAATATTTGCGTTGTAGCCTCCCATAAGGGAGCCAAAAACCATGTGGGATCCAACCCCTATATCATCAGCCCAAAGAGCTGCATTTGTAATTTTTTCCAATATGTTTGTGATTTTCAAGAGTTGCAAGAGACATTGATTGAATACAATATATGTATGTGTTGCTGATTTGAAATTGTTACATTTAAATTTTCAGATTTTTTTTGTTGTGTTTTGAGTGTGTTGAGAGTTACAGGAACTCTCTTGCATTAGTGGTACCAGAGCAAGTTGTTACCGAGTTTGTAGGTAGAGCACCGAAGAGAGACAATTTATAGTAGGACTTGTGAGTTGTGGGTGTTGTTAAAATGCCTCCAAGAGTGACCCCAAGAGGTAGGGTAGAGGTGGATGTAGAAACCCTCCTGGTATTGAATATTTCAAAGCCCTTAGAAGGCAAGTGGATACATTGTAGGAAGAGCTATGCAAAAGAGTTGTGCATAGAGAAAGAGATGAGAGTAAAGATGAAGCTAAGAATGAGGAACCATTCAAAGAAGAAGCATAAGATAAAATTGATCCTAGAGAAATCATATTGTTTAGAGCCCTTTCTAAGATTGGAAAAATATAAAATATGGAGTTCTTTACATTTAATGGAAGCTTGAATCCAAAGGATCTCATAGACTAGATAAATGACATGGAAGAATTCTTTTAATTTGAAGAGATTGAAGACCTTGATAGAGTGAAGTTTACAAAAACAAATTTGAAAGGACATGTAAGTATTTAGTGGAGAGAAATACAAATTGAAAGAGGTAGGAGAGGAAAGGAAAGGATTGAAAAGTGGGATAAAATGGTTGAGAAGCTTAAGGGACAATTCATTCCAATGGATTATGAGTTGGAATTAATTAAAGATGCATGGATTGAGGCAACAAGGAAAATCACTTAAGGATTACACCTAGGAGTTTCACACTATTTTAATTAGAGTGGGACATTTAGAAGCCAACAAGGAGAAGGTAGCAAGGTACATCAATGGGATGAAGCCGAGCATCCAAGAAGAACTAAGTTTGGTAAGAATTATTAATTTGGAAGAAGATTATCAATTTGCTTTGAAAGTTGAGGAAAAGTTGAATAAAAGATTTGAGAATAATAAAAAGGGAAAGGGTAGAGCTTTTGTGTAGCAAAATAAGGATAAAAACCAGATTGAAGACATTAAGAACAATAAATATGGAAGATGTGAGATTTAAAACCAGTCCCCTGAGAAAAAATTTAGAGGTAGACGAAGATCAAGTAGAGGATTGGGAAGAGGAGGCTTCCAAGGAACTTGTTTTAGGTGTGGAGAAGATGGGCATAGAGCATATGATTGCCCTCATAATCAAGAAGGAACAAAAAGAAGGACTGATAGTAATGCAAGGGCAATAAATGTAAATAAGGAAGAGGTAGTCTTCACATTCATAAGATGCAAAAATTAGAGAAGCACTTGTTATTAGAAAAGCCCTAATGAACGAAGGAAAGGAACCAGATCAAAGGAAAAGATTGTTCTAAGCAAGATGTAAGTGTGAAGGTAAAGTATGTAATATTATTATTGATGGTGGAAGCACAGATAATCTATTTTATGAAGAAATGGTAAATAAATTGAAGTTGGAAAGAAGAAAACACCTGCATCCATATAGGATTGCTTGGTTATAAGATGAAAATAAAGTTTTGGCTAGCGAAAAATTCTTGGTGAAATTTAAGATAGGACGGTATTATGATGAGATAATATGTGATATTATTCATATAGATGTTTTCCATGTTTTTTTAGGAAGGCCTTGACAATTTTATAGGTGTGCAGTGCATGATGTGTATGCCAATACATACTCCTTAACGAAGGATGGAATCAAGCACAAGTTGAAGACATTGAGTAATGAAGAAATAAAAGTATGTAATAGCACTAGAAATTATTTGATTAATGGTGTTAAATAGTTAGTGAAGGAGGATGAGGATGAAGATCATGATTTACTAATGCAAGTTGCAACAATGTTGATTGCATTCAAGATGGGTAGGGTGAAATTTTTAGTGAAGAAAGAAGAGGTAAAATCAGATTTTTGTGAAAATATTGTTGATGATTTATGTGAGCATGATAAGGTTAGTGTAGAAGAGGATATTGCAGATATGAAAGCATTGGTAGATGAAGGTACTACAATTGAAAGAGTGGAAGTAGATGATCAAGTAGAAGTTGATTTGTTTGATGAAGAGATTGGTGAAAATATAGATCTTGTGATTGATAGATTATTGCAGGATGGGAAGGATGAATCTCTTATTTTTTTACTAACATTGATGTGAGCGCAAAATATGAAGAGATTACAATAGAAAGTTGTCTCTTAGAAGGTAAGGAGAAAGAGGAAAATAGTATTGAAACCAATATTGGCGAGGAAAAAATATTGCACTAGTGATCAAGAGAGAGTTAATGCATGGATTTTATGATTTTAATAAGGTAGAGGATGTGGGAGTAAATGGTGACTCCTCAAAACCCCCAAGAACAGTTAGACCAAAACAACTTCCAGAAGAGAGAGAATGAAAAGAAAGCTTGCTTCAACAATGCAAGATTGAATAATGGTTGAATATGCTTGGATATATGAGATACCTTGCTTATAAAGGTAAGGTAGAGAAATAGGATTAGACAAGATCATGAGAAGTGTCTTAATCCTATTACATGAGACAACTAGCAAACTAACTACCTAGGAATCAAGCAATACTAGCTAGATAAGATAAGTTCTAGAAAAGCCAATTAAGAATTCTAGAAAGAATCTTATATCCTAAGTAAACTCAACATGTGAATATGTCCCCTAATTACCTAGTGAGTGAATTAGCTAGGTACAAGAAATTTATCCACACCAACACCCCCCTTAAGTGCAACTTAGGGAGAATATTATTATCCAAACTATGCAAATATGAAGATGAAGATGACTATGGGTCCTGGCTACAAGGCCATGTCAGGTACCCATTTACAATGCAAACAACCTCCCAGAAGTGAAGAAAAGGATTAAACCCAATGGGAAAAAACTCCTCTCCAAAAGAGAGAAAACAAAACAAAAAAAATATGATGTATGGAGGACTCAATGATACCCCCCAAGGATTGCATCCATCATGTATATACAATCAATAACCCCCCCAAAAGAGGGTAATAGAGAGATAAGATATCCCCCCCCACAATGAAGAAGTTCCAATGTCGATGAAGAATGCCTCAACAAAAATAATGACCCAATGTCTGCAAGCAACACATCTTCCCTTAGGAAGAAACAAATCCATAAGTTGATGAAGAAGCCACTCTATGTCCAACTCAAATGAGGAAGGAGTATGCTGCAAAATGTATGCCTCTAAAAATTGAGGAGTTTCCAAGTGTGAATAAGCTACAAGATAATCATGGTCAAACTCAACCAAGAAACATAAAAAATAAAGTGAAGGAGTAGACACATGAATATCAATCTCCAAAGACAAAGTAGATGGTATAATAGTTGTGTTAAAACTGTCATCAAATAGGAAAGAAATCCCCTCAAGTGTGTCCTCCAAATCTACAATATGAGACTCCATGAACAAGTTAGAAAAACCTATCAAATACTCATCCCACAAAGCAAGATCTAAGAAACTATGATCATCCCGCTGAATAAAAGCATTGATGGTTGAAGAAGCAGGAGGTGGAGGAGTAGGAAGCTCAACACTAGTCTCTAGAATACCAAGGTGTAGATGACCAAAATTCTCCTCACAATCATGGTTCACACTCAATGGACTGTGTGATGCAGTCAAAAGAACATTATCTTCTTCTGAAGCAAAATGTGAAAAGGAATATACATGAGATCAATGATCAACCATCCCAATAACAACAATATCTTTAGTCTCCAAGTCCCTTATATACACCCTATCAAGAGTGAACTCAATTTTTTTACCTTGATCCCCATGAGTAATTTGATAAATAGAAAGGAGATTAGTGGACAAGGAAGGAACACAAAGTAAATCACTGAAAGTCCCTTCCCCCATATCAATAGAACCCTTCTCACTTTCCTTCATATATGTATTGTTACCCATCAATATATGAGGTGAATTACAAGGCTCAAAAGAAGAGAAAATATCCATAGAAGATGCCATATGATGAGATTCCCTTGAATCAAGAATCCATCTATTAGATTCAAGACTTGTAGAGGGCAAGAGTGCTTTTCCTTTCATTTTGTGTAGCATAGTTGTAGATCTTGTATTCTTTGACTGAGATGATGATGAGGGGGCTTTTGATTGAGATGTTGAAGAAGAAGACACTGATGAGGCAATTGAATGTTATTCTTTTGAAGAAGGTGTGTGAGTTCATCAATCTTCTTATTGTAACATCTATTCTCATCATGTCCTAGCCTTTTACAATATGCACATTTGAACTTCTTTTTAGATGATTCCTCTTTTGAAGAGGGTGTAGACTCAGGAGGGCTATGCAAAGGTGAATATTTACCTTGCTCATTAGACTTGGGTGCATTAGTCTGCTTCTTACCTTTGCCACTTGAAGCCTTTGTATCCTTTGCAATAAGAGCATGAGATGTAGTAGACTTCAATGTGCCCATGTGTACCAACTTTTCTTGTTCCCTTGTGAGATGAGCTATAAATTCATCAAGAGAATACATTTTGTATGCATTTCCAAGGGAATCCATTGTAGCATAGAATGTAGAAACAAATATTGAATAATCGGGACCAAGCTTAGCAAGAATATATAGAATCAACTGTTCATCCTCTTTAGTGACCCCGCAATTAGATAACTACAATCTAAGAGAATTGAACTTAGAGAAGAAGTCTTGGATATTATCAAAATCTTATGGATTAAGACCCATTAGTTCATCCTCCAACTTAAATTTCCTCATCTTATCTAGCTTACCAAAGAGATTCTCTAAAGTAGTCCAAACTTAATTAGGATGTGTGCATGATGCAACATGATATCTAAGATCTAGAGAAATGGACAAAAGAAGAGTACCAAGAGCTTCATCCCTTCAATCAAGCCATTTTATTTTCTCTTTAGCTCATATGGGTTCTAGATCTTAACCAAATGTGATCCTTTGCAATGTCAATTTTAACAATAATAACTCCATTTGGGATCTCCACTCATGATAGTTATATGGAGTTAGGAGTAAAATTTTTGGCAAGTCCATGATACAATCAGATATTGCAATAGAGGAAAAATAAATTTCCCTCACAATACAAGCAATTTACCCTTTTGTCCCAAACAAATTTACACTTTTTTGCAAATTTACAACAATGTATCCCAAACTACCAAATCAACTTCAAACTAAGATTATGAAAATCTGGAAACAAATCTATAAAAAGTGCATGAATGGAACTGTAGTGCTCCTGAATACCTTCCCGATGCTGCAAATTTGGGGAAAAATGGAGATCAAAGCACAAAGATATGAGCTTGGAGGTAGGAAAGCAATATTAGATTTCAACTTGGAAAAAGTGCCATAAAACTACAAAATCTCTATAAAATAGCAGCACCACTACAAATTTGAGACTTTTAGCTTTCTGACAATATTTTGTTTCAAATTTTTTGCCTCTATTAGCCAAAGTTACGAAAAAATGAAAAAAAGGCCTATAAAAAGGCACTTGGGGGAAAAATAGAATGCTAAATAGGCACACAAATCGGGCTCCGAGGTGCTACTATATGGTCATCCATGTGAACTTAGCCGCATACAATGGAAAATTATGGTAGGAGTTGGATTATGTGAAAAGAGGGAGGAGGGGAAGAATGAAGGAGGGAAGAGACATCAAATTGTAGGGAAAGGTGAGAAAGAATGTTGAGGCAATTTTGGATAGCAGGGTGAGTAAGTGCACAAGGCACACAATACTTTGAGTAATTGGTAAAATGGTTTGGAAGACCTGTTGAAGGCTCATATTTGTTGCCAAAAATTGAGGTTAATCATCTTGTTTATCCTCTTGAGAAATGACAAGGTCACTTTTCTTTCTACCATGGGTGTCTACTACAGGAGCATTTGCGGTTGCCAACCATCTTGCATCATCAAAAAAATTTCAATTTTGGTATGGAACATTTTGTATTAATTTTTTGGTGTATATAATTTCTTTTCTTTTTCAAAAATCAGAATTAATAATTCGACAATTTTTGGGTTGCAAGTTGCATTGGGAAATTTGCTAGAAATTGCAATTTAATTGTCAAGTTGCCAAAAATCAAACTTGGGCATGGGATTCTTGGAGGTTATGAAATTTTGAATTTATCTAATTTTATTTATTTCTTTAGGCAAAAATGAGATGCCCATGATGTACTTGACTGACAATTTTGAAATTAAATTCCTATTTGTGAAATTCAAGAATGAATGTGTCGGCTAGTGGAGGCTTGTCTTCCTGGGAGTGTGCAAGCATGCATTGGGGAGTTAAAAAATTTGTAATTGATGAAAATTAATTGAATTTCCAAGTAGGGGCATGGGTGGAAGAAATTTCTAGTTGTGGGAGTTAGTGGTGAGGAAGAAAATTGATTCTAGACTTTGTTGGTTGGATTTTTGGTTCCAAATTTTTGGAGTTGCAAGTGTGGGTGTGGCTTTTCCTGGGAGAGTGTTTTTTAGACAATTTTTTAGGTTGAAGGTGAAAATAAGTATCAAACAACTTAGAAAATTCATTTGTGTTGTGTGACATTGATTTCCAGAAGGTAGTTGCAGGAGAAGAAGGGAAAGTCTGCAATAAGTTAGAGAATTGAAGAGACTTACCTATAAATGATCTTGTTGCTTGAATTATAATGTCTTTCATCAGCCTAGAGGGCTGAACATGTAATATTTTCTAGTTTTTTTTTTAATTTCCAAGAGTTGCATAAGACATTGTTTGAATAAAATATTCATATGTGTTATTGATTTGAAATTGTTTCACTTAAATTTTTAGATTTTTTTTTTGTGTGTTGAGTGTGCTAAGAGTTACAGGAACTCTCTTGCATCAATGGGACATTGTTTTCCTAAAAAAATCCTAGATCTCTGGGGCAGATTTGAATATGATTAAATACAAAGAGGATGAAAGTGAGAGAAAATAATCTATGTGGAAAGGTAATGGACTTTATTTTAGGTCTAGAATGAAGATATTTCATGATCTTGTGGATCCTATTGAAAGAAAAATAGGTAGAAACAATAAAATTTGGCTCACTTGGTGCAATAACAAAAGGAAATGGAAGAGAGTATATTTTAGACTTGATAGCTTTTATGTTAATAAAGATTTGTGTACCTTTGTGAATGAAATGATAATAACCCAAGTTAAACCCAAAATTATGAGTCCCAAACTTGGGACATGATATTTCTCAATTAAAATGGAGTTGAAAAGTTAAAATTGAATGTCTCCCTACTCAATGACCATGAATGTTTAGAGGGTGTTATAACTATCAATAATATTATTAAAAAAAAATTATAGAGAATGATCCATTATGAATATATGAGCTATTTGAATTCAACATGGAGAGATATTTTCAAGACTATGTGTAAGAAGAAAGCACTCGATAGAAGAAATATTGAGGGAATTCTTGAGGTTTAGGTCTTGAAGGTAGAAGGGAAGTTGTAGCAAAACAAGGATGATCAAAGAGTTTTTGATAGTTTGATTAAGTCCAAAGATATTCTCAAAAGATTGTAAAATTATAAAGTTTAAGGGATTAAAGTTAGAGCAAGAACTGATTGGATCAAAGGAGAAAGAGTTACACATTATTTTTAATGCTATCAAAAGAAAGCATAATAGAGAAATAATTAGTCCAATTGATCATGAGGGGCATTGTCTAGTGACAATAAATTCGTGAAAGAGGTATTTCAATTGTTTTATCAAAATGATTTTTTTTAAGACAATTAGTAATATAAGGAGGCTAAGAATTTATATAAAAAAGTGATCATAAGGAAAAGTATCTAGATGAAGATACCCTAAATTTGAGTAGATACATTACTAAGAAATTGATGGTAAAGCTCTTGGTAGTGATGGCATGCTCTTTGATTTTTATAAAATGATTATATAATGGATTGGAGAGGAATTATTAGAGTTGTATAAAGAGGATTTTGAGAAAGGAACACTTGATAATGATATTAAAAAAGATATTATTAAGTTGATCTCAAAATATGGTTATAGGTCTTTGATTAAAAAAAACTAAACACCTATTACATTGCCCAATGTTTCTTTAAATTATTGGAAAAGACCTTATCTCTTAGATTAATTAATATTTTAAAAATATTTGTCTCTCAAAAATGATGTATTAAAGGGAGGTATATCCTAGAAAACCTAAGCACTAGCTAGGATGGAATGATTTGGGACAAATACATTGGGCAAGGAGTTTGATGCTGTTAGATTTTGAGAAAGCTTATGATAGAATTGAGTGGGATTTTGCCTTTGTTGTGATGGAGGATTTTGAATTTCCTTTTAAGTTCTATAATTCAATTAATTTTATATTCAAGGATTCCTCCACACAAATTGATGTTAATGGGGATCTAATTGACCCATTTCCTCTATAAAGATCTATTAGACAGGGGTGCCCCATTGCACCTTTTTTGTTTGTAATTGTTATACATGTACTACATTATATATTGATAATTGAATTGATTAGTCTTCCCATAGGTTATATTATTATTCCTAACAATGATATATTTAATTCCCAATTTGTTGATGATACTACCCCTTTTGTGGATATAAAGAAGGAATTTTTTGCAATATGATTAAAAGATCGAATATTTTTTGTAGAAAATATAGGGCTAAGATATTTGATAGTAAATATTATATCTTAAGTTGGAAACAAGAACTCCCTTAGTGAATGAAATAGGACAATTGGAAGTGGGGGGTCTAATGCCTTGGTATTCCTTCTTCTATTGATCTTTCATGTAAGGATATGTGGGTGTAGATGTTCCATAAGATTGAGAAAATTATAAAAAATGGAAAATTCATCTATTGTCCTTGGTTGGGAGAATACAAGTCACTCAGAAAGTTTTGAATTCTTACACTATATACTAATATTCTACTTGGTTGTTCAGTAATGACTAGTTTGAGAAAATTAAAAAAAAAATTAGAGATTTTTTGTATTCAAATAGAAAGGGTAACAAAAAAGGCATGTTGTTTACTAGACTTGGTGTTTCCTTCCTAAGTTCAAAGGTAGGTCTGGGTTGAAGAACTTAAAAATTAAAGGGATTGGATTGGCTATTAAGTGGATCCTTATATCTTTTGATGGATCTAAGCCTTGGGAAATACTGATTAGAAATAATATAGAACTTTTTAGATCAGAAAAAGGTAGGGATTTGTTAGCGATAAACTCCCATGAATTTTTATTTGGTAGGTTTGTTATACAACCGTTCTCATCTAATGTGTTTAGTATAATTTGGAGGGCTTGGGAGAATGTTAAACATTTTCTCAATAATAGATTTGAATTTTCTAGATCTAAAGGAAATTTCATTACCTTTAGATTTGTGTAGTGGAATCTTGATTGGAATAACAAGCATTGGCTCTTACTAAGGTTTTTTATGCTAAAATATGGAACTCAAAAGGAATTTATAACTTCAAAGATTGTAGAGGGTAGATTAAAATATTGGGAAATTATTATAATGGAATTTCAAATTCTATATAATCAGAGGAAAACTTATTTTATTTTAAAAAGAGCTTTGTATAATGTGAATTTTCCCATCACTCTTAAGAACTTAACATATCAAATTTGATGAAATTAAATTGGTTTTATGGGACATATTTGATTAGATATCTACTGAAAATGTTTATACCATTCTTTTGATACGAGGGAAATAGTTGATTGCATGAATAGGAATTGGAACCTTGAGTGGTATGAAACTAACTGGGCTTGTGTTTAAATTTGTTTTTGTATATTCAAGTTGAGCCTAATTTTGTTTATTTTTTATGGATTTAATAAAATATTGTTGTGAATGTTGAATTATCTTCTATTGGAATTCATGTTAGAATGTGCTCCTCATGTAATCAATTAGAACCCATTAAGCATATTTTTTTGTTGTCAATTTTCTTTGAAGTTGTGGTCCTCCTTTCTTAGTAATAGTTTGGGTTGGGATAATAAAGAAGGTTTTACGTAGTTTAAAGTTTAATTTGGTTATGTCAAATCCTTTTCTTTAGCTTAAATTATTTGGCTTGTTTTCACCAATGAATTATTGTGGTTTATTTGGAAAAAAAAGAAATGAAGAGGTATTCCAAGGAAATAATAACCTAGTGTAAGAAATGATAATATATATGCAATATATATACTACATATGTAGGATTTATACTTCATGAATATAATGGTAGCCTATATAACTGAAGAAAAAAATGAACCACACACAAGCGATAGGAAGTTGCACACTAAATACCAAACTAACTTAGCATTCTACAAAATGTTGACCCAAATAGTTAGGTCATTCTTTGACAAGGGTGACAGGATCATTTGAAAACTCATTCCTCACACAAAAGCAACATAAAATGTATCTTACACACCACAGTGAGATGAAACATTGTCCCAACATTGATCTATGTAAAATGAACTACACTAACAACCGATTCATGAAGGAATCAACTTCCTTATTCCTCGGCCAATTACTTCCTCTACTTGGGTTGATTTCGCAACATATATAAACTAGGGATTACTTTGGTCAGTCGACCCTCCCATGGAATTCATTCTTCTCTTTCTCATTCTCTTGCTATTCCCAATTGCAATCCCTCTCCTTCTCTCTATATAGGAAAATGAAATCTTTGTTTCTCTCAATATATCCGCTCCTTCCCAAATCATCGTTTCCCCTCCCCAATCTAACCACCCCTGAACTCTCTCTATAAATCCATTTTTTAACTTCCATAGACATGTAATGAGAAAGGAATGTGCAATGAGAGAGGAAGATACCAAAATCAAAATCTTGATGCCAAACAAAAATGGCCACATGTTGCAGAGATGCAAGGTATCAACAACTGCCAAAAAAACTAAAATTTACAAAACCAAAATTGATGGGGAATGATGCCATTGCATCAGGCTACCTAGGGGAAAAACGTATCATGAAATTTGGTTCATGAGGTCATCTATGGAATGACCATAGGTGGAAATATTAGGTGCAATCAACCAAGAAGCATCCTCCAAGGAATGATTGTGCCATTTCACAAAATACTTGAAATAACCCTTATCACAAGTCTAACTCAATAGTTGTTTATCCACAATGTATTCAATTTCTAGAAAAATTGATTTGGTCCTATGTTGGGCTTCAGTAGCTTTCAACTCCAACTCTATTTTTTCTTCATCTGCAATTCCTTTGTATGGATACAAATTTTCTACATTGAAGATGGGAAAAATCCCCATGCTTGGAGGAAGGCCAATCTCATAGGCATTCACTGAAAACTTTTGAAGAATCTTGCAAGGGCCAATTTTCTTCATTTTCAATTTATTATATTCACATGTAGGAAATTTGTCTCTCCTAAGATGAGCCAAAACAAGATCACCCTTCTTGAAAATGAATCTCTCTTCACTTCTTATCAGCATACTAAACTTGTATTGATGATTGCTTCATTTAATTTTCATCTTAACCTCCTCATGAAGTTCATGAATGACTTGGGAAAAATCTTTACCGTCTACACTTATTTTCTCCATGTCACCAAGATTTTTAAGTTCCAAGACACCCCTAGGATGCATGCCATAAACAATATAAAAAGGAATAAAACCTGTACTCCTATTTGGAGAATCGTTGTAAGCAAACTTAGCCTGTGCTAAAGCCATATCCCAGCTACTAGGTGTGTTCCCAACAAGGAATCTCAAATGTGTCACCAAGATTCCTATTCACTACTTCACTGTGGTCATCCATTTTGGGGTGATAGGCTAAACTGAAACTAAGATGTGTTCCCAAATTCTTCCAAAGGGTTCTCCAAAAATTCCCTACAAACTTCATATCCCTATCTGACACTATGCTCCTTGGAATACCATGTAATTGAACCACTTCTTTGAAAAAAAAAGTAGGAATATTGGTGGCATCACTAGTCTTGTTGTACGAAATAATATAAACCATTTTAGAGAACATATCCACAACTAAAGATATAGAATCATTACCTCTTTGAGTCCTAGGAAAACCCATAACAAAATCCATACTTACAGAATCCCTCAATCAAGATGGAATTGGTAATGGCTGATACACACTAGTATTTTGACTTCTTCTCTTTGCATGTTGACATACTCTACATCTCTCCACATACTTCTTGACATAATCTCACATTCTTGGCCAGTAACAATGTGTACTCAACTGTAGATAAGTTTTATCCTACCCAAAATGTCCTAGGTTTCCACAATGTTTCTCTTTTAAGAGATTCTCCTTTATTGATCCCCTACACATGCACGCTTGACTCCATTTGAACAACAACCCTTCTTGTATCATAAAATCAATCCAAGGGACCCTATCTCTATTGATTAGACTGTTGCAAGCTTCATATGCCTCTTTAAAATCTGGATCATTCACATACAAATCCTTCAAACTATCGAAACCAACACTGTTAGCCTAAATTTCATGCAACAATAAACTTCTTCTACTTAATGCATCAACAACCTCATTTGTTTTCCCTCTCTTATACTTCAACACAAAATTATAACTCTGAAGATACTCTACCGACTTTTCATGCCTCTGATTTAGTTTATGTTGGTTGTTAATAAATTGTAATGCATGGTTATCAATGTAAACAACAAACTCCTTAGGTAGTAGGTAATGCCTCCACTTTTTCAAAGATTGAACCAATGCATAGAATATTTCTTCTTAGCATCATTCTGATTTTCATTAAAATAAGCCACTGGTTTTCCTTCCTAGCTAAGAGAAATCCCTATTGCCAATCCATTGGCATCACATTCAACTTGAAATACTTCATTGAAATCAAGTAGTGCAAGTGTAGGTTGTTCAATTACTCTATTTTTAGGAAATTGTTTCAAGTATAGGAGCAACTACATGACTAATTTTTTTAATAAACTTCCTATAGAAACTAGCAAGTCCATAATTTTTTTTACCTCTAATGCAATCCTTGGTGTTGACCAATGAACAATGGCTTGAAACTTTTCCTTATCCATATTTAACCCTTCATTGGATACTACAAAACCTAAATAAATCAACTCAGTTTGCATAAACACACACTTCTTAAGATTAATTTGCAACTTCTCTTCATGTAACCTTGTCATAACCATATTCAAATGTTGTAGATTATCTTCTTTAGACCTGATAAAAACAATATGTCATCAAGATATACAATAATAAACTTTCCTAAAAATGGTTTTAATACTTCATTGATAATCCTCATAAAAGTACCGGGTGCATTTGTGGCCTGTGAACATTATTTCACGAACCACTAGCTTTCATTGTTATCTTTCCTTTGCGGCTTCGCCTTACCATTTATCGCTCTTAACTTTTTGGCGCTTGCCACGTGGCCACCAAACGGAGATTCCTGATTTTCCGTATCGATTCGATTTTGTCGAGTTCTGAGTGCATGACACATGGCTTTCTCTAGCCATTTTCCAAGCTGGCCCCACTTTGCAGTTATCTTTGCTTGGCGTCGCCCACGTGGCTTCCTCTCGGAGCTTTTCATTGGGACACCCCTCATTCTTTTGCGAGGCTCCGTTTGCTCGATGTGTCGTGTATTTTTGTGCACCGATTTTTCTCACTTGCCGCTGCATTTTCTTCTTCGGTGCTGCATGGCCTTCTATTCTCTGTGATGAATTTGCTAGTGCACTGCTAAGCGATCTTTCAAATCAGTGCCAGCTCGAGAAGATCTAAGGCTTTGATGTTTGATCAAGGCGTATTTATTTGTGGTTTTCAGGCGGTGGGAAGGCATATATAAATGACCCTGCTTCTCTTTTATAGAGGTTGTTGATTAGATAGATAGAATAGCTTCACGAGCGCTGGGAATATCTTCTGTAATATTTTTATTGAACTTGAAGTTCGCAGACTGTGCAAATCCATTCGGCCTTTCTATTTTTCATGCATTTGATAAGACTATTAGACAGTGTTGTTATTTTCCTATAATATATGAATGCCTGTTCTTCAGCTTTTGTAATCTTTTATAGCTTAATAGATGCATATCATGTTTTTGACTCCTTTGTGTTGGCTGAAGTTATACTAGATTATGCTATGCAGATAGAAGTTATTCTTATGTTTTAAAGTTCTTTTGAGAAAATTTATCTAAATAAATAGCATTCGGTGGTTCGAGCCATTGCATCCAACATTGTGCTCAGGTAATATCGTTTATGATTTGGCACATCACCTTTAGCTTAGATTTAATATTCTCAGTTATTTTCCTAAGCTTTTACCTCCCCCACTAAAATGAAGAGCCAACTTTGGTAAAACCTCGGAGGTCACTTAGTTGTACGCAGAATGTTCCCCAATAGCTAAATTTCCCATGAGACTACTGCCCCCCTGCAAAATCTTGCCTCAACAGTTCTTTTTCTGGCACGCTCGGTGGGACCCGAACTAGCACATTCACTTGATATATAAGTGTGTATGAGCCATAGGCTTGTAAGTAGGTCGCAAATTGTAAGATTCTCTGACCTACTTGTACCACCATTAGTTGTTGTTCACCCAATCCTTCGGCAAGATAGTTCTTCACCTTCCCCTTCTCCTCCTTCTAGTCCTTCACCTTCCCCTTCTCTGCCTCCATCCCCTCCATCTCCTCCATCTCCTGCACCCATGGTCATTATAAATTATGTAGTCTGGGATGCTAGTAGTCCTTTAGTAGCGTCGGTATCTCCCGTAGCATGGGCTCCCATTTCGTCCTCTGCTTTAAAAGCTATTCCTAAGTTTTTTGGAGATGAATCAAATACTCTAACGGAGCGCTTGCAAGATGTAGAAGACGTATGTCTGGTGCATGGAGTTTCTAATAAAAAATGTGGCTCTAAGATTACTCGCCGCCTTGTTTCGAGGAAAGGATTTGAACTGGTATAGAACTCTTCCAGCTAACACAATTGCTACTTGGGACCATCTCAAAACCCCGTTCTACGAGCACTTTTCAAATGTTGGTGATAGATCATCACTATATCATCAGTTGGCCAACATAAAGCGAGCTCCTCATGAGACTCTAGCTGATTTCAATGCTCGGTTTCATTCAACTTGGCAGAGAGTCCCCATTGGTAGTCGGTTGGCTCCTGATTTGGCGTTCATGTTCTACTTGAAGTCGATTAATGCTGATATTTCCATGATGCTACAGGCTCTTGGTGGAGACTCTGCTTGATGCTTATGCTTTGGCTGTCACTACGGAGAATAACCTGATTGTTGTTGGAAAGCTAGCGCCAAGACCTATCCTGCCATTGTTCTCGGAATTCAACGCCGTGGAGGCTGAAGCAACTTTGACTCGTGCTCATGTAACTCCTCCCCAGTCTATGTACATGTACCCAGGAATGACTCTGAGTGTAGCTAATGTGCCTAACCCCTTGATGACTGAGATGAATGAGATGAGAGACCAGATGCAGACTATGACAAATGAATTGACAACTTTGAAGCGACAACAATATAGCTATCAAAAGCCGGCTTACCAAAATTATCAAGGCGAAAAAGATCCTTACCAGTCAAATCAGTGGTAAGATAGATTGCGTGGCAATGCTCAAACTCATCCGAATAACCAGGTTGTTTTGGTGACCCTGCTAATGTAGACCGTCCATCCTAGTTCAAATAAAGAGCTTGTTGCGGGACAAAATAACTTAGCCGAAGACGCTAATTCATGGTGTTTTCCTTGTAATGATGCATACATGCCGAGAAATTGTCCATGGGGAAATTTGCAATAGAAAATAGCAAAGCAACGTAGCCAAAGTAGCATGCCTGATCTCGAAAACTAGTCTTATGCCTCTCAGCAAATGGATAATGCAGTCCTCGCTGCTCAAATGCAAGGAATGTCCATAGAACATGAGTCAGACATAGTTCTAGACCAAACACTCTTTTCATGGATGGAAAGAGAAGAATCAACATTTCCGAATGACATACCTGTGACTCAAGTGCTCTGAGTGCAATTTGACTACAACACGCGTTCAAAGAGTAGACTCATCGGAGAGTTCACATCTCCACCAACCAATGCTCCATATCAGTCAACACCTAGTCCGTCGGCAGGCCTATTGTCAGTCCCACAACAGTCTAAGGTGGCCACTCCCAGCTCTCTGAACCCACCTCCTCCAAAGGCAAAGACTCCTACAATCACCTCCATTGTTTCCAAACAGACAGATGCACCAGCTATGAGACCTAAGGAGAAAATGATCGTGACTCATTAGTCATGAACATAGTTCAATGTGGTGGAAAAACTGAAGAAGTCCTCTGCCAATGTTTCTTTGTGGGATATCCTAGCCATTCCAGAGCAAAAGGTGCTATTATAGAAAGCATTATCGAGAGAGGAAGATGAGAAGATGTCGAGGGAGCCCAGTGGAGAAAAGATATCCAAGCCGACCTTGGATAAAGTGTTAACGAATCAACCAGAAGAAAATATCAAAGCCAGAAAAGAGAGTAAGCCTAAACCTAGGCCTCGCTTTCTAACGCTTATCATTGGTGACAAGCTATTGCATAATTGTATGATCGACTCTGGTGCTAGCACCACTATCATGCCTAAGCAAGTAGCTGATGCTTTAGGATTAAAATATGAGCCTCTTAACAAGGGAGTCGTGTAGCTAGACGAAAACAGGGTTGATACTATTGAGGTAATCAAGGGATTACCTATGACATTATTTGCATGCCCCAGTATCACTGTGAATCAAGATACCGTACTCATTGATGGCCCTCCTCTGTTTGGGATATGTTTGTTCGGAGAGTTCACAACAAATGTTGGAGGATATCTAGCATTAGACTGGTCACACCTGATTTTGAGAACCAAACATGGAGCTAAAATGAAATTGTTGTCAGAAACTTTGCATTTTGAACATGTTGCTGACAAGGCCCTGCTCAACTTTGAAGCAGTGCATACTTCGATTACCCAAGAAGAAAGGTTCAATGTTGAATTTTTGGAGGAAGAAGAGGCAACTAGCTCCTAGACAGAAAATGAAGAAGCTTTGTTGGATGAGTTTATAGATACAAACCTGTTTGGAAATTATCATGCAACTGGACTTGCAACCTATGTCATACATGAGGAAGGACAGATTATTCCTAGAGTTACTAAGGAATCCGGAGGCGAAACATCTCAAAGTTGTGGACTTTGCACTTTAATGGAGCAAGGTGCAGAATAGGAGCTAGGGTAGGAATATGTTTGACATCTTCGTCCGAGGAAAGACCTTGAGGTCTTATTGCTTCCAGTTCGTATGCTCGAACAACGAAGTGGAACATAAAGGTATTGTCCATGGTTTGAGCCTTGCAGAAAATATGGCATGAGCAAGTAAGAGTGTTTGGAGATTCATAATTGGTGGTCAACCAAATCTGGGGAATTTTTGTTGCAAAGAATGTCCGAATGCAATCATACCGGCATAAGGTCTAGGATCTTATTGAAAGCTTTGAGGCTTTTAATATTCAAGCTATACCGAGGGAGAAGAACTCTAAAGCTGACCGGATGACCACTATCGGGGCTCAATTTGGGCTAGCCTCCCAATTATTAAAAAATAAACATGCAGTAATAGTGATTGTACAACCTATTGTCCCGAACAATGATCAATACTGGCAAGTGTTTGATAGTGACACTCATATCACGTCATTTCTCCAGTCATCTAGGGAATTCACTAATCAAATGCAACCGAAGATCGTCGAAGCTTACGAAGATCAAGGGATCCAGTTGAAATCCAACAAGCTTCCTCGAGGCCTAGTCATTCTGGAAAGCCTTTTTGATTTTGATGATGCAAGGAAGGATAAAAGGAAATTGGTAGCTGACAAAGGTGATTATATCGACTTACATATTGGAGAGGACAGAAAGCTCAAGGTCGGTAAGGAAGTATCTCAAGAAAATAAAGACAGGCTGAAACACTTTTGTGAGGAATATCCGAGCATAGTAGCCTGGTCATATGATGATCTTAAGGGATATGACCCCGGGATTATCCAGCATACAATTGAGCTTTTGGAAGGAGTGAAGCCGGTTCACCAAAGGCAGAGACCCGTGAACCCAAAAATTGAATCAATCATGTCACAAGAGTTGAACAAATTGATTGTGTCCTGAATAGTATTCCCAATCAAGCATAACACTTGGGTGTCTAACCTGGTGCCAGTCCGGAAAAAGAATGGTGACATACGACTGTGTGTAGACTTCTAAGACTTAAATAGGGAATCTCTAAAGGATCATTACCCCCCACCTTCTATGGAGGTAATTCTACAAACCGTAGCTGGTTCTGAAATGTTTTCGATGCTGGATGGCTTTTCGGGCTACAATCATATTTGTGTGAAGGAAGAAGACCAACACAAAAGAACGTTCACCACAAAGTGGGGAATATGTGTATATGCTAAGATTCCCTTCAGAATCTCAAATGTTGGAGCCACCTTTCAAAGAGCTATGGATATTTCTTTTAAAGAATTAATACATAAAATTATACTTATCTATCTGGATGACTTGACAGTATTTTCCAAATCTGCCGATGATCACTTTGATCATTTAGAGCTTGTCTTCCAAAAGTACCAGGAATTTGGGATTTCTCTAAACTTGAAGAAATGTGTGTTTGAAGTTCCCCAGGGGAAGCTATTGGGATATGTTGTCTCAAAGGAGGGCATCACCATTAATCCAGAAAGATTTGATGCGATTCAGGATCTTCCTCTACCAGTAAACAAGAAAGGAGTACAATCCTTTTTGGGTAAGGTCAATTACATTAGCCGATTCATTGCAGACTTTGCACGAATCATTCGACCGATTACCCTAATGCTAAAAAAGGATCAGCCTTTCAAATGGACAACAGAAGCTAGAAAAGCTTTTGAGCTCATAAAGGAAGTTATTTCTTCAGCCCCTATATTGATCAATTCAAACCTGTCAAAATATTTTATCATGTATGTCTTTGGTGGTGGCAATAGTATTGCCACCATGCTTATGCAGAAAGATAGTGAGGATAAAAGGGAATCTCTTGTTGCTTTCTACTCGCACACCTTAAAGGAGTACGAGGTAGGATATAATTTTGTAGAAAAGCAAGCCTTTGCCATTGTGAAAGCGCTTAAGAAGTTCTGACATCTTATTTCATATAATAAGGTAATTGTTTGCATACTGCACCCTAGTGTGCGGGAATATATCATGGAAGGAGAAATCACAAAGAAAAGAGCTAACTGGATTACCAAGATCCTAGAGTATGATATTGAGATCAGGCCTATCAAGACTATTAAAAGAAAAGGACTGTGTGAGTACCTCGCTGAAAATAATGAACCAATGATAGAGCTTGAAGCCTTAGGACCTGTGTTACTGAATGAAGAAAGCTCTGAGGGTGATTGGTTGGAAGATAGGATAAACTTCATGCAAATAGGAAGGTATTTGACTAACCTCCCTTCTTTTAAGAGGTGGTTCTATCATTTGCAAAATAGCAGTTATGTTCTCTTGAAAGGAGTACTTTTCTAAAGAAATTTTAATGGAGTCTTGCTAAGATGTGTGAATGAGGAACAAGCCAAAAGAATATTAGATCAATACCACAACAACCCAGCTAGAGGACACTTTTCTGCTAGGAATACATCAATTAAAATTATATGTGTTGGTTTTTTTTGG
Organism: Sequoiadendron giganteum; assembly: GCA_007115665.2. Taxonomy (NCBI): domain Eukaryota; kingdom Viridiplantae; phylum Streptophyta; class Pinopsida; order Cupressales; family Cupressaceae; genus Sequoiadendron; species Sequoiadendron giganteum. Next base: position 387,310,904 of record CM021103.1, on the reverse strand, counting down.
CCAACACTATTCAATGACTCATTTTCATTAGTGAAGTCCTGCAATGAATGCCAATTTTATGTTGGAAAGAGAAAGAATGCTGCTATGCCATTAAGACCTATAGTAGTAGAGGAACCCTTTGCTCAATGGGGTCTAGACTTCATTGGAATGATTAACCCTTTCTCTTTAGCTGGACATAGGTGGATATTGACAGCAACCGACTAATTCACCTGATGGGCAGAGGCAGTGCCTTTAAAAAATGCAACGGAAGTGGAAATTGTTAACTTCTTGGAGGAGTTGGTGGCCAGATTTGGTTCGCTGAAAATAATTATTTTTGAAAATTCCAAAGCTTTCCTCGGCTCTAAGATGAGCCAATTTGTATTGAAATATGGGGTTTTCATGTAAACCTCTTCTAATTATTATCCTTAGGGAAATGGCATCGTAGAATCTACAAATAAAAACATCATTAGGTTAATCAAAAAGATAGTATTGGAACACCAAAGAGAATGGAATAAGAACCTCTGAATAGCGCTATGGGTAGACCGTATCATGCCCAACTAAATATTAAAGAAATCTCCTTACAAGATGGTGTATGGAAAAGAGGCATTGTTGCCTATTGCCATGGAAATCCTAGCTCTCCAGCTGCTCAAATCTTCGGAAATTGAACAGAACAGAGCAATGGAGGTGCGCTTCTCTAAGTTGTTGGAAGTACAAGAGAAAAGAGAGCATGCTCTCAAGGCCATGAATAGCCGTCAGCAGGTGGTAAAAAATTGTTTTGATAAAAAGACATCCGACCAGGAGTTAAAATGTGGGGACTTGGTGCTCAAGTTCAATGAGCGCGAGGTGAAGCCCAACCAGAACGGAAAGTTTGATAGTCTCTGGGAAGGGCCTTTTAAGGTTGTTTAGTGCAAATAGTTTAACTCTTTTGAGTTAGAAGATATGGATGATAATGCCTTGGGTATTCCAGTTAATAGGATACACCTTAACAATTTTAATTAGTCTTGCTTATGCAGTGATTTTGTAAATTGTAAATATGTAATTATTTTTTCCTGCTTTAAGTTTTGGGTTTTCTCAGTTCTTTTTGAAAACAACAACAGTATTGCAAGAAATTGAAATACATTGTAAATGAGCCAAGATATGAAAAACATAAGTATTATATTATTTCTGGAACATTTACATTACATACAATAGAGGCCAGTGGCCTTGTATCAAAATATATACATATATTCGCTAAGAAACGGAGGTTGAAAAAGGAAAAGGAAAATTGGGGACTATCTTTCTTCTCAAATTCTCAAGCATTGGATGGACAAGAAATGGCAGCAACTGGCGGTGCAAGATGAGGGAACACCATTCTCTCAAAATTCTCATACCACTGGAGGTTTCAGAATGGTTCGATGTAATGTATCCGCATGAGGAAAAAGTAGTCGGCACAAACCTTGGCATGATGGTCTTTGTGGGTCTCCAACTCAAATCCAAATAGGAAGGGCCTGGTTGGCATGGGTCCTCCATGTAGTAGCAGCTGACGTAGGTTGCGAACATAAGGGACCCCACAATCAAATATGGCGGCCCGCACTAATTGCTCCAGACCTCCAAGGTAACGCCGAGGGAACACCCACTTGGTCATCTTCAAAATTTTACATTTAGAAATGCTGATGTCCAAGAGCGAAGTGACGAAGTGGGAGTAGATGCTAGTGTTCAACCTTGTGCAATTTTTCACACACGCCACTCTGAAAGAGGGGACCCTCTTTTGGCTTGGTCTTTTGGCTCGTTTCTGCGGCTTGCCCCTCTTTGTGCTTATCTTTGAAAATCTTTGAGTTTTGGTCCTTGGTGCTTGTCCTAGTTTTGGGTGCCTTTGTGTTGAGTTCCTATTGGTCTTGGAGTCTTGTGGATGTCCTCTTTCGGGTGGTCTTCTTTTTCCTTCTATTTTCTCCCTTTGGTGTTTTGTTTGGGCCCTAAGGGTTGGTGTTCTCCCTTGGCTTTCCCTTGTTTCCCTTGTTTTCTTTGTTCTATCGGAGGCGAAATTGGGATGGAACAGAACTTTGAACTTTTTCTAAGTTCCAAGTTTTGTTCCCTTTCCCGTTCTGGCTCCACTCCTCGTTTCCTCGCTTTCCTTCATCATGTTGTTTGTTTTGACCTAGGGGTCGCTTTCTTCCCTTGGGGTTTTTCGTCGGGTCATTTTTCCCTTCCCTTTGTCAGAGGCGGGACCGGGATGGAGTCGGATTCTAAACTTTTCCAAAGTTTGCAGTCCGGTTTTCGTTCCCATTCCGGTTTTCGTTCTCGCCTTGTTGTTTTTTTGTTGCTTTTCCCATTTTCATTCTGGGGGTCACTTTCTCCATCCTTGGGTTTTCTTCGCTTGTTTTTTCCTTCGCTTGTCAAAGGTGGGACCGGGATGGAATCGAACTCTGAACTTTTTCCAAAGTTTGTGTTTCCTTTTCCCGTTCTCGTTTTGCCTCCGCTTCCACCGAGGTGGGTTTTGGTTCCCGTCTCGTCTGGCTTCCTTTTTGGTTTCCTTTCCTGTTCTCGTTCTTCCTTCACTTCTGCTGGTGTGGGTTTTGGTTCTCGTCTCGCCTGGTTTCCTTTTGGGTTTCCTTTCATGTTCCTGTTTCGCCTTCGCTTCCACTGGGGTGGGTTTTGGTTCCCGTCCCACTTGGTTTCCTTTCCCATTCCCATTTCACCTCTACTTCCACTGGGGTGGGTTTTGGTTCCTGTCCTGCCTAGTTTCCTTTTGGGTTTCCTTTTCCCATTCCTATTCTATCTCTGCCTTCACTTGTGTAGGCTCTTTGTTCTTGTTCTACCCGTGGCTTCGCCTCCGCCTATCTTTTGTTTCGCCTCCACCTAGGTTTTTGCTTGGTTCTTTGACTTTGGGAATTCTATGGACATGCTTGGATTTTGATGGTGTATTGGGCATTAATGGTTTCCCATTTGAGTGCAGGTTGGATTGAGCTAGGATTTGCAGGATGTACTTCAAAGATTTGGGCGTGATTTGTGGGTGTTGTCAAGTATGCTTTGCGGCTGCTGTCACGAGACCCATTCTTGCACGCAAGGTCGGTGCATTTGGTGTTCATTAATGGCAGACAGATCTGGTTGGTGGGTTCAACCTAGTTCCATTTGATCTGGGTCATCCATTTGCCTAGGTCTGGTTTGGTTGGTTGCTCGTTTCCCTCCTGGTGCTCGCGCATGTGCTCGAGTGTTCATTTATTATTGGACGTGGCTCGAGGATTCGTCCCTTGGTTGCGTGCATCCCAAGTTGATCTGATGGGGTCCTTGTTGCATTCATTGTTGAGCGGCGGGTTACTGCTGTCTGTCGAGGTTGATTTGGTTAGTGGTTATGATTTCTCGTAACCCTAGCTCTGTTTTCACATAGACTTGTTGTTCTATAAGTATGGCGCTTCACCTCTTTTGTAAGGGTTTGGGGTTTTTTTTAGTAGAGATCTGAGATAAGTAGGGTAAGTTCGAGTTCAACTCAGTTTGAGCTAGGTTAGAGATTGAAAGACTAAGCCAGAGGGCTTGTAACCAGTAGAGTTAGCAGTAAAGTAGCATGTTGGCAGATTAGAAGTAATTTTCACATTTCAAGCAAGTGTTGTAACAGACCAGAATTGTTGCTAATATGATGATTTAATAACAAAGTGAAGACATTTTTTCATGACCAGTGCCTCCTTTACATTAAATAATCTTGCATGTTTCTTGTTCCATCTCTAAAACTGCTTGGAAATGCTTGAATTTAGATTAGATTTAGTTCATAGTGGTTGATGATTTAATATCTGAAGTGTTGTAGTGATCCCTGGTTCATACCTTGGGAAGTTTGTTGATTATGGGAATGCTATGCAAGGTCAACCTGTACCTTATATTCTTGTGCTTAGTTCAACAATATGTATTCATTCAGTCTCATTGAATGAATGCCTTTAGTCCGAAAATATTTAACACCTTAGAAGATTGCACTATTTTCTGCAAGATTATAGGTATAGCCTGGGTCAACCAGAAACTAGTTTAAGGGATTGGTCCATTCCAAGTTTTTTCATTATTTGCATGGTTAGTCTTAGAAGTAGTGTTAGTAGTTAGGACTTTTGAAACCCTTATCTTTTGTTGTTTCTTTTATTAAAGGGTTAGGACTCAAAGTTAAAACATCACCATATCTTAAAATTTGATGAGTTTGGAGCTTCCAACATTTGTACGTAAGACCCCTTGTGATTACCAGCATATTCACATTTATCACTAAGTTTGTTCTACTAGATTGTCATGACCTAACACCCGAGAGACCTTGGGGTTATCTCTTTTTTCATAAAGATTAACCTTTTAAGAGAGATAGGATAACTTTTATTCTGTCTGAGTTGTTGATGTGCAAAAACACCAAACAATAGGATTGGTGCTAGAAGGAGGGCCAAACAAGCAAGCTGGAGTGTTTTCTAAATGCCATTTCTCCTCAGAGGCTCAGAAGGAGAACCAAATCTATAAATAGAGAAGAAGAAGAGTTTCAATAATTGCCACCTCCAACCAGGTCAAGAAGGACCATAAGATGGGAGGAGTCATCATCCAATCCATCATTTCCATCCTCTTCACCACCACCCACTCCATCTTCATCCGATTCTAAGACTAGTTCCACTCCACAACCTCAACCAGCCATCCACCAACCATTACCACCTCCACTAATGGCTTTCTTGGTGAACAACCCATCACCCTTGACATTCAACAACTCCAATGTTATGCCCAAGAACCCTGAGCACACTTGCTCTAAGTTTCATATGAATGACCTAAATAGGACAACAGAATAACATATCAGGATTTTTTAGACCTGTTTGAGGGATAGAGGAATTAACCATGAAGATGTTGTGTGCAGACTCTTCCCTTATTCGCTAGGAGAAGAGGCCTTTTATTGGTATAACCACTTACCTACTGCTTCCATTCATAACTGGGCTGAGCTTGAGGCTGCATTCTTGCTAAAATTTAAGATTCCCATTAGTGCTAATGAGCTATACATGCAATTTACTGGGGTAAAAAGAGAGGTTAATGAACCCATAGGATCATTCAACAATAGGTTCCACTGAGCATACACTAGACTCCAGGCACCCTATGCTGGAAATGAGGACACTGCCCTGGAGATCTACTTTGAAGCCCTTGATAGCCTTACCTCCACTTTCCTTAAGTGGAGAACTAACCTGCCAACTACCTTGCTCATTGCATATATGGAGGCTGTTAAGGTCAGTACATACTTGAGACAACACTTGTCCAGACCTCTACCATATCTTGGACCAGTTTCTCACCCAAGCCAAGTCCAATCTCTCAACCAAGCTCTGACTAATCACACACCCATCATGAATCCCATTCCATAGTTGCCTTTGGTCTCTCACCTGAGTCACCCAATAAACCAAGTCCAACCAATTCCTAGTTATCCCCAACAAACTGCTAACCATCCCCTCCATTCACACCCGCAGGCTAATTTCCCTACCTATTTGTAGAACTCAGAAGTTTTGAATTAGTCTACTTGTTCTGGAGAAGTGTTAGGGTATTCCCCAAACACTATGAATCCAGTCCCTTACAAAAATTTGGATAAAGAAAGGTTGGATGAGCTGAGCGAACAAGTAAAGAAGTTGAACATGGAGGTAACCTACTTGATGAACCAGAATAATCAACTCTAAGCTAATTAGAAGGGCGTGGAATCAAATTATAATGGAAGGCAACACTATGACAGAAGCCAGAACTTTGAAAGAGGACAAGGTTCTGGACAAAAATTTGATAGAAATCAACAAGGTGGACAAAGATTTGAAAGAAGACAACCACCTTGGTAGAATAGGCCATGGAACACTGGGCCTAACAATGGAGGGGTTCTCACTCCATTGGATCAACCTTCCAATCTTGAGAAACCTCTAGGTGGGGTGTACCTAGCAGAGGCTGCTTTGTCTGGATGGTGTAGACTTCACAAGATGAGTCAACACTCGGAGCTTGACTACTAAGAATTTCAAACTGCTGCTTCCATTTTCCAATATGAAGTTGAAAACAACTCCACTGACCAGGAGTTGGTGCCCTCAAATCCCTATGATTCCCCAGTGTTAGTATTGAATCATTCTCCTTTCCCAAGATATGAGGAGAATGAGCCAGAAGAGGAATCAAGCAGTCAGAATGATGAGGCTAACCAAGTGCTCAATGGAGATGAAATATCTCAGTTGTTTGATGAAGAAAATGAGAATGAAAATGGCCCATTGGATGGAGAAGAGGCCAATGTTGAGGAGGTGCAAATGTTCTAGCAACCTGTGAGGAAATATGATCTGAGGAGCAACCCCCATCGGTGTCCACAAGCTAGAGGACCATTTACTACATCTGCCCCTCCACACAATTTTACTACTCCACTGGACCCACATGCTAATAAAAATCCGTCCTACCCTCAGGTGCCAACACAATACCTCACAAAGGAAGGACAACCAGATGTTTCCAAAGGAAGCAATGTTGATGCACCAAGAGATAAGAAGTCTGGTCATTCTAAGGAGCTCCACACTGACCTGAATGTGGAACAAGTGGTAGAATATGTCATCGAAGAACTTAGAAAAGTAAAGGCGAGTCTTTCTGATTTTGAATTATTAAGAGTTCCTGAAATCAGAAATGTGGTCCTTTGGTCCTTTAATTCAAGTGTAGCAACACTAGGAGTAGCTACCAATGAGGTCATTGCCAGGCCTCGTATCTCACAAACACCCAAAGGTCCTAGTCCATCACAACCATGGATAGGGGTAAAGAAAAAGATAAGAGTCAGGTTGCCCAAATTGACTCACAGTTGAGTTTATTCCAAGGCAAAATGGAAACCCCTCCTTTCTTGATTTCCATTCATATATTTGGTAAAAATCTGCATAATTTCCTGCTAGATTTAGGGGCGTCCATGAATGTTATACCATTTTTTGTTTGTAGGGCCCTTGGTATTACCCTTGTCGCTTCTCAAAATAAAGTCACCCAATTAGACAAAACCGAGAGTTGAACATTGTAGGAGAACTAAACATGATTCCCATGCAAGTTGCCTCAGACCCTAGAGTGCAACAAGTGCTCAATATTTACGTAGTTGGCATCCCTGACACCTATGGTCTGATCTTAGCTAGGGATTTCACTAAGGCACTCAATGGATACACATCCAAAAATAATTCCCATATGTGGCTCCCCTAGAAAGGAGTCCCAAATCAGATCATAATTGAGAGAGAACCTAGAATGAAGTATGTCATCACCGAATATCATAATACTTCAAATGAGATATTGGTAACTAAAGTTAGTATGGGAAACTATGTCCTAGCCTCCCCTGCTTCTGACATCGAGGAAATCTTGATGTTGCAAACCACATCGGGTGAGTCCACATCAGAAACCATCAGTTCTGAGCCACCATGTAACCAAACAACATGATTTCCTAGTGATCAGGAAGAAAGACAACTCAGCTTGTTGGATAACTTCCAAGAGTTTATCCAGAATTCTGTGGAGGATCAGATTCAGCTTGGTAGAAATATGAACTTTGAGGAATTGCTTCTTCCTAATTGGTGTTGAATCCATGATGCTCCTCATTCTGAATTGGAATGTTGCTTGTGTCAAACTGTAGTGGAGCAAATACAAGGGCACATCAACACAACCCCAACTGTTGGGTCAAGCATACAAACCATTCAAAATAGTCAAAAGGGGAAGGATCCAAAACCTCCTGACGAACCTTCAGGTGACAGTAAGGATAGGGATATTCCAAGAAAAGTATGAGCTAATGACTACTGGACATTAATGTTCAATGGATCCAGATCCAAACAAGGTGCTAGAACAAGGCTTGAGCTGATCAGTCCTAAGGGTAAAACCTACTTTAATGCTCACAGACTCCAATTCCAATGCACTAACAATGTGGCTGAGTATGAAGCCCTAGCTCATAGGCTACTAATGGCATTGAGAAAGAAAGTTAAAATCCTCCAAGTGTTTGGAGACTCTGAGCTTGTGGTTAGGCAAGTAAGAAAACAATAATCATGTCATGATCGAAGGATGACCAACTACAAGCACATAATTTGGGACCTTATTGAAGGATTTGATGCCTTCAACATTCAACTGATACCTCGGAGTAAGAATTAGATTGTTGATTCTCTAGCACAAGCAGTAAGTACATTGCAACTATTATCACTTTTGGGCTTAAAGAAGTTCACTGTGGAGCTTGTTCCAGTACCCTCGGTGCTTGACAATGTCACCAACTTTAAGGTATTTGAAGATGACAAGCACATTCTTGATTTTATTACTAGCTGTGATGTATTTGCTTCCCAAGTAATTGATGAGGTTGAGCCTCAAGAGGCCAAAATTGACCTAGAAGGAGTCCTCAATTTGAAAACTAATACCATCCCAAGAGTCATGGTGCAATTAGAGAGGATCTTTGATTTAGATAGGATTAAAGATCAAGAGTAGAAAATAAAAAGGGAATCCCTCAACTGCCAATGTGAAACATACAACATGGGGACCCAAGGTAACACCAAGAATGTCTTTATTGGCAAGGTGTGCACTCCGGAAGAGAGGGAAGTAATTATTGATGCCTTACACACATATCAAGATGTGATAGCCTTGAGCTATGATGACTTGAGGACATATGATACTTTGGTCATTACACACAGAATTCCCCTCAAGTCAAATGTTAAGCCATTCAGGAAAAGACAAAGACCAATCAATGCTTTGTTGGAGCCCATTATTCAGAGGGAAGTGCAGAAGTTACTCTCAACACAAATCATATTCCCAGTAAGACATTCAACATGGGTCACAAACTTGGTCCTAGTCAGGAAGAAAAATGGATAAATCAGACTATGTGTCGATTTCAAAAACTTGAACAAAGCATCAAAGAAGGATAATTATCCAATCCCTTCACTAGATGAGGTGCTTCAAGTTGTCAACAGTCTCAGATGATGTCCTTCTTAGATGGGTACTCTAGATACAATCAGGTCATGGTTCAATATGAGGATAGGCATAAGATTGCCTTTACCACAAAATGGGGAACCTTTGCTTACTGGAGAATGCCCTTTGGATTAATCAATGTTGGAGCTACATTCCAGAGAGCAATGGATATTGCCTTCAAAGACATCATCAAAAAGTGCATAATCATCTACATGGATGATTTAACAGTCTTTTCCAAGAAGAGAGGCGATCATGTTGTAGATTTGTGCAAAGTGTTCCAGAAGTGTAGGGAATTTGGTATTTCACTTAATCCAAAGAAGTGCATCTTTGGAGTCACTGAGGGAAAGTTGTTAGGACACGTTATTTCAAAACAAGGTATTGCCATTGATCCTGAGCGAGTGGAGGCAATTCTGAGAATTCAACCCCCTACAAGCAAAAAGGAAATGAAGTCCTTCTTTGGCAAGATTAACTTTGTCAGGAAGTTTATCACTGGATTTGCAGAAATAGTCAAGCCACTGAATGCCATGATGAAGCAAGAAGCAAAGATTGAATGGAGTATAGAGGCTAAGGAGGCATTTACAAAAATCAAGAGAGCTATTATTGAAGCCCCTGTTTTGGTGAGTCCTGATTACGCTAAACCATTATAAATCTATTCATTTTCCTCCGGTCACTCTTGTGTTGGCTTGCTGACACAAAATTCTGATCAAGGGAATGAACACCGCATAGCATTCATGAGTGCACCTTTGAAGGATGCTAAACTGAGGTATCCTAGTGTTGAAAAACAGGCTTATTCCTTGATCCGAACTGTGAAGAAGTTTAGGCAATATATACTGAGAAACAAGGTCTTTGCTATAGTCCCTGATCCTACAGTCAAGTTGTTGTTGATGCAAAATGAGTTGGGTGAATGTAGATCCAAGTGGGTAACTATGTTACAAGAATATGACATTGAAATTCAACCCATGAAGTTGGTAAGAGGGCAAGGACTGACCAAGACAATGGCAGAAATGGGTCCTGACCTTGTTGCTCAACATTATAATCTTGAAGACGTTTCTCCTAGGAGCTGGTATGATGACATTATCCACTACTTGTTAAATCAACAATGTCCCAAACACCTTAACTTAGTACAAAGAAGAGCTCTACGTTTGAAGAGTGGCAGTTTTATGATGAAAGGAGTTGTCTTATACAAAAAAAATCATGAAGGTGTCTACCTAAGATGCCTGGGGGAAGAAGAGGTGGGGAAAGTGATGATTTAATTTCATGATAAATATGGCACGGGCCATGGTTTAGCACCTTCCACTGAAAATCAGATTCTAAGAGAAGGCTATTATTGGCCTACCTTGTTCAAGGATGCACATCACCGCGTGAAAACTTGCCATGTGTGTCAAACTACAACAAGCAAGGAGAGGTGTGCAACTCTTCCACTTCGACCTTTCATAGAGGTAAAACCATTTACACAATGGGGAATGGACTTCATTGGTCCAATCAACCCACCTTCATCTGCAGGCCACAAGTATATTCTTACCATAACTAATTATTTTACTAGGTGGACTGAAGCTCTTGCATGCAAACAATGTACTTCTAAAGTAGTAATCAATTTCGTAGAATCAGGTATTATTAATCACTTTGGTTGTCCATTGGTTGTAGTTTGTGACAATGGTTCTGCATTTGCATCTTTAAAGTTTTCTAACTGGGCTTATGACCACAGGATTACCATAAAATTTGCATCCAATTACTATGCACAGGGGAACAGTTTGGATGATTCTTCCAATAAGAACCTTTTGATAGTCATCTGAAAACTATTAGATAAAAACCCCAAGGATTGGCATAACCAGCTCTGACTTTCTCTTTGGGCAGACCACACTAGACAAAAAACATCCATAGGAACCTCTCCTTATCACTTAGTGTATGGTTTGGAACCGGTCTTTCCCATTAAGCTGAAGATCCCTACCTTACAATTTATCAATGAGTATTATGATGGGGAGGACAAGCGTGAAGCCCGCTTGGTAGAATTATTGCACCTTGAAGAGAGAAGAGATGAACCCTTGGAAAAATTTTCCAAACATCAGGGTATAGTGAAAATATGGTTTGATAGGAGAGCCAAGTTGAAAGCCTTTAGAATGTATGACTTGGTTCTCTACTGGGGTAAGGCCCATGACAAGAAAGGGGAGCATGGAAAATTTGACAGACTTTGGCTCGGTCCTTATCAGATTGCAGAGATCCTGGAAGATAATGCCTTCCATTTGAAAACCCTCACTGGAGGAGATATCCCACTTCTTGTTAATGGGCAGTACTTGAAGCATTATTTTCAGTCTTGAGCTATTCTCAGCTCTACCCTTATACATTAGTAGATTAGGTTTCTTTTCTTCTTTGTTGTTTTTTCCTTGGTTTTTGTGGGGTTTCTTTTGGTTTTGCTTGGTTTGTCTGCTGCTCCGGTTCTGGTTTGCTTTGGTCTGCTTGGTTTGGTTTTCCCTACTGCTCTGCTTTGGGGTCGCCCTGCTTTCTTTTGGGCTTGTTGCATTTGTATAACTAGCTTCCTATCTAGGGCTGCTCTGGGTTTTTTCTTACAAACTCTTATCATCTTTTCAAATTCATTCAAACTGGTGGCTTTCCTTCATTAGATGTTGCATGGCTGGGAGTTAGTGTCACTTGACTAAGTTAAACTCTAGAATATATTTGGATCTAATATCTCCACACAAATATTAAAGGTTCCAAAGTTGCATATGGTCTTTAGGAGGTATGACTAGGTGAAAATCTTAAATTCTACTCCAGTGCCACTATGGTTCTCATCCTTGAATGTGGGCTTCATTGCCTACAAGGTGAAAAGTAAAGCTTTAAAAGGAAAATCTCAAAAGAGAATATGAAAAGAAAAGAAAGAAAATATTGAAAATCAAAATGCTCACCTTTTCAAGGGTATCCAAGTATCTCTACCAGGGCTATGGATGCCTGGCTAGCAGTAGAGCTATGCTAGGGAGGATCATAGTGATAACCTCACCGGGTTTATGGACGCTTGACTGGCAGTGAGGCTCTATCCAAGTTGCTTTTGGAGTTAGAATCCTTAGGTAGCCCTGTCAAACTGAATTTGGTCCTTGCTGCAATTTAGGAAAAGAGAATGAATGCATATGCACACACTTTGACTTTGGTATATGAAAGGTTTGCTTGCTTGTGATGTCTAAAACCTTGTCTAGGTGTGACCTGATGCTTGGAAGGAAACCAAAGATTCTGAGTTCTTGATGACAGTTTGTCATTGAAATGCTTTGGAGAATTTCCCCAGCGGAGTCACCATTTGTTGTGCAGTTTTGCACACATGCCCCTCTAAAAGAGGGGACCCGCTTTTGGCTTGGTCTTTTGGCCCGTTTTTGCGGCTTGCCCCTCTTTGTGCTTATGTTTGAAAATCTTGGAGTTTTGGTCCGTGGTGCTTTTCCTGGTTTTGGGTGGCCTTGTGTTGAGTTCTTGTTGGTCTTGGAGTCTTGCGGATGTCCTCTTTGGGGTGGCCTTCTTTTTCCTTTTATTTTCTCCCTTTGGTGTTTTGTTTGGGCCCTAAGGGTTGGTGTTCTCCCTTCGATTTCCCTTATTTCCGTTGTTTTCTTTGTTTTGTCGGAGGTAGAACTGGGATGGACTAGAACTTTGAACTTTCACTAAGTTCCAAGTTTTGTTCCCATTCCCATTTTGGCTCTGCTCCCTGCTTCCTCGCTTTCCTCCATCATGTTGTTTGTTTTGACCTAGGGGTCGATTTCTTCCCTTGGGGTTTTCGTCAGGTCATTTTTCCCTTCCCTTTGTTGGAGGCGGGACCGAGATGGAGTCGAATTCCAAAATTTTCCAAAGTTTGCGGCCTGATTTCCATTCCCATTCTGGTTTCGCTTCACACCTTCTCATTTTGTTGTTGCTTTTCCCATTTTTATCTTGGGAGTCGCTTTCTCCATCCTTGGGTTTTCTTCGCTTTGTTTTTTCTTTCGCTTGCTAGAGGCGAGATCGGGATGGAATCGAACTCCAAAATTTTTCCAAAGTTTGTGATTCCTTTTCCCATTCTCGTTTTGCCTCCGCTTCTACCGGGGTGGGTTTTGGTTCCCATCCTACCTGGTTTCCTTTCCCATTCTTGTTCCACCTCCGCTTCTACCGGGGTGAGTTTTGGTTCCCGTCCCACCTGGTTTCCTTTCTCATTTTCGTTCCACCTCTACTTCCGCCGAGGTGGGATTTGGTTCCCATCCCACTTGGTTTCCTTTTGCATTTCCTTTCCCATTCCCGTTCCGCCTCCGCTTCTATTGGGGTTGGTTTTGGTTCCCTTCCTACCTGGCTTCCTTTTCCCATTCCTATTTTGTCTCCGCCTCTGCCTGTCTTGGCTCTTTGTTCTTATTCTGCCCGTGGCTCCACCTCCGCTTGTCTATGGTTTCGCCTCTGCTTGGGTTTTTGCTTGGTTCTTTGACTTTGGGAATTCTATGGACATGCTTGGATTTTGATGGTGTATTGGGCATTAATGGTGGGCATTTTGAGTGCAGGTTGGATCGAGCTGGGATTTACAAGATGTACTTCAAAGATTTGGGCATGATTTGTGGGTGTTGTCGGGTACACTTTGCAGCTGCTGTCACGAGACCCATTCTTGCATGCAAGTTCGCTGCATTTGGTGTTCATTAATGGCGGATGGATCTGGTTGGTGTGTTCAACCTAGTTTTGTTCGATCTGGGTCATCTGTTTGCTTGGGTCTGGTTTGGTTGGTTGCTCATTTCCCTCTTGGTGCTTGCGCGTGCACTACTTTTCATGGGTGCTCATTTATTGTTGGACGTGGCTCAAGGATCCATCTCCTGGTTGCGTGCGATCCCAGGTTGATCTGATGAGGTCCTTATTGCATTCATTGCTGAGTGGCGGGTTACTGCTGTCTGTCGGGGCCGATATGGTTAGTGGTTGTGATTTCTTGTAAGCCTAGCTCTATTTTCACGTAGACTTATTGTTCTATAAGTATGGCATTTCGCCTCTTTTGTAAGGGTTTGGAGTTTTTTTTAGTAGAGATTTGAGATAAGTAGGCTAAGTTCGAGTTTAGCTCAGTTTGAGTTAGGTTAGAGATTGAAAGACTAAGCCAGAGGGCTTGTAATCAGTAGAGTTAGCAGTAAAATAGCATGTTGGCAGATTAGAAGTAATTTTAACATTTCAAGCAAGTGTTGTAATAGACCAGAATTGTTGCTAATATGATGATTTAATAACAAAGTGCAGACATTTTGTCATGAGTGGTGCCTCCTTTACATTAAATAATCTTGCATGTTTCTTGTTCCATCTCTAAAGCTGCTTGGAAATGCTTGAATGTAGATTAGATTTAGTTCGTAGTGGTTGATGATTTAATATTTGAAGTGTTGTAGTAATCCCTAGTTCATACCTTGGGAAGTTTGTTGATTATGGGAATGTTGTGCAAGGTCAACCTGTACCTTATATTCATGTGCTTAGTTCAATTGTATGTATTCATTCAGTCTCATTGAATGAATGCCTTTAGTTTGAAAATCTTCAACACCTTAAAAGATTGCAATATTTTCTGCAAGATTGTAGGTATAGCCTAGGTCAACCAGAAACTAGTTTAAGGGATTGATCCATTCCAGGTTTTTTCATCATTTGCATGGTTAGTCTTAGAAGTAGTGTTAGCAGTTAGGACTTCTGAAACCCTTATCTTTTGTTGTTTCTTTTATTAAAGGGTTAGGACTCAAAGTTAAAACATCACCATATCTTAAAATCTGATGAGTTTGGAGCTTCTAGCATTTGTACATAAGACCGCTTGTGATTACCAACATATTCACATTTATCACTGAGTTTGTTCTACTGCATTGTCATGACCTAACACCTGAGAGACCTTGGGGTTATCTATTTGTTCATAGAGATTAACCTTTCAAGAGATATAGGATAACTTTTATTCTGCTTGAGTTGTTGATGTACAAAAACACCAAACAACAACCTTGTATTGATCCGCATATTCCACACAGTCTCTGCTGAGGACCCATTTGATCACTTTCACATTTAACAGGTTCTTGAGGCCTATCATGTGCTTCAGGTGCCTGCACCTAATTTTTCCTAAAAATGTTGCCTGGGTCTTTTTGCAAACCAACCTAATCGGCGTCTCCATTATTGCTTGCTACTCTAACTTAAGAAATTGCTAAGCTAACTAGGGCCTACTGAATTGGAATGTTGAGGCTAATTGTGATTAGCAAAGTTGCTAGGGGGCTATTTATAGATTGGTCGGGGTTCACCCGATGAGGCAAGCTATGATTACATCAAAAGAAAATGGAGCTATTCAATAATCAGTGTCGCAGTGTGTGAGTTGATGTGAATAATGAGGTACAGTTGCAACTTTCTTCTTTCAAGTTGCTAAATTAAAGAAAATGGGCCAGGTGTTTGTAGGAGGAGCTATCGTCCTGATAAAATCAAGGCAAATCTTTTGGTAAAGCTGTTGGGCGTTGTGCCCAAGTACAATCAGGAGATCAGTAAATGCAAGAGAATTTGTGAAGGATATGACAGGGTTGTCCTAGTGCGTTGTCTAAGGAAAAATAGGTGCCACCTCAGGCGAATGTCATGTCTCTTAAATTTGAAGAGTATTTTGGCAAGTTGGTGATCTCCTCGCACGCTCGAAAAAGCTAGAGATGCATTGGAAAACTAAATATTAAAGACTAGCGCATACACTTGCTAAGCCATTTTTCACGAAAACCAAAAAGCACGTTTGGCATGCAAATGGGGCATTTATGGTGAGAGTTTATTAAAAGGTGAAAATGGCTAAGTTATTCAGAAAGAGAGAAAGGGTTTTTTTCAGAAGATAAATCATTTGCATTATTTGTGAAAGCCTCTTGTGAATATGAGGAGAAAATGGCTGAAATTGCAAGAAGTTCAACATAGGTCCTGGCCCCTCAAAGCATTAATGAGCGAAGATTGACAGTGCCCTACGTAGACATATATAGCAAAGAGTCTTATGCAACCCCAGGAATCCCAACAAGGCCATCCTAGCATTTTACTAGTCAATCAGACCAAAAAATTCTTGCCACGATTCCTCCTAGAAATCAGGCCCTAGTATCAGAAGATTGGGATAATGTTTTGGATCCTGAGTTGTCTAAGAATCCCAAAAGCCTAAGGGAGGCTGCTTGCAAAAAATGAAGAAATTGTCGGATTCGTTCAACAAACATCTATGGGACTGTGGGCTTCCCCAGTACATGGTTCCCCTGGTGCATTATTGCCCAGAAATGGTGGTAGCATGTGCAACAAACTTCGATCCTTAGATCGGAGTTATTAATGGCCCTAATTTAAGGGTAGTTATCAGCCCTCGTGCCCTGCAAGATATGTTATGCATTTCATTCCCTCTACCCAAAAGTGTTAAATATTTTGATATAAAAAGGATGTAGGAATGTTGGAAAACATTCTAGATGGCATCACAGTTTTATTCAACTGAGTCTGTTTAGCTGATAGATGCTTCAACACCTCCCAAATTCCCAATTGCTCTAGGTGCTTTGAAATTAGCATCTGCTTCTGTCGCTTCTATGTTGGCGCTATTTTGTGGGTTGGATATAGACAAGGGAGTTTTTGAATTCCAAGTGAGTCTCAACTTCATGCTGAGGAAGAACAACTAGCCTTCGCTTATGGACTTCGCAAAGGTTATTGTGGACGGGATGATCGAGCAGCTATGGGATTTCAAACTTGGTTCTAGATTTAGGTATTCTTCCTTCCTGGCCTACTTCATTTTGCATCAGATTCCTGACTATTTCCAGCAATTCATGGCCCTATCCATTTTCGACGAGCATGGTGTGCAAAAGCCAGTGTCGACATGGACTCTTGTCCTGTCAAAGAATTTTGATTATTACATGTTTTTGGATTCATTCCTAGCTCCGACCTTGCGGGCTTTGGATGGATTTGGAAGTGACATGTCAGTGCATTTGATGCCACGACAAAAGTCATGGTTGGGAGGCCTCTTGCCACCTTGTGATTGGTTCTTTGGTACATACTTCACTATGCTTCGTATGCGAGGCTTTATCTGGGAGCCTTTTTGGCTCCCACATTTTCTTTTTGACTGAGTGCTGGCCTTGGAGGCATTGCGGTAGCTGAGTAGTATTGAGAATGATTACTGGGGAGGAAGATATTTGAATTCCTATTTGGTGCTACTTATCATGTTCGGTTCGGTCTCGCTGGTGAAGAAGAAGGGCCCGAAGGTTAACAACTTGGACGTCTTGTACTCTAAGTTGGGTAGTCTTGGGTTGGTAACTATCAATGACATATGGCAATACAACTCGAGAAACAATCTATCAGAGATTGGCATAAAAATTCCACACCAGCCCCGGCCATTTTGGGACCCTCGGAGAAATGTTGACAAGGGAAATTTGAAATTCTATGTAGGCCCTGAATATTTGCCTACTACAAAGAACCGACCGTCGTGGTTAAACTTTTATCACTTTGTGGGAAAGGCCAACCAAAACCAAAAGATGAGCTCGTACCTGTGCAACCAGTTGAATAAAATCGAATGGAAGCCCGAAAGAATTAGGGACTTCTAGATATATAGGCAAGAGATAAAAGCAACAAGCGACCTTTTTTAAGAGGTTCACTTGGATGACAAATTAAATGACATCTGGGTTCATGAGCACCCAAACAACAAGAACTCTCCAAATCCTTCACTTTCAGAGCAATATTATGAGAAGGGAAGAGCTACCATGGAACCCAGAGAAGAGGTAACCCAAAATGCCCCTGTTGCAAGAAAAGATCCAACGCATGAGGAAGATGTCAGTGGAAAGCCTGCCTAGTAGGAGGATTCACCAGACACACAAACATCGAAACCTTCCAGCTCCTCTAAATTGACTACGAAGAGGCCAAGGAGTACTGGTCGTAAGAGCAAGATTATTGTGAACTTTGAAGATTCTCTAGAGGAGAAGCAACCACGAATGAGAGAGTCCATAGAAGAGGAGGAGCAGTAGCAAGAAGAAGCGGTCGTATCATCTATAGCTCTTCAGGAGCCTTAGGTATTATTCCCTCCCTCTTCTGTCTATACTATGTCTCTAGTCTCCTCTTCGTTTGCCCTGTCTTTTTCATTTGCACCAACTTTTTCATCTGCACCAGCTTGTTTTGTCATTGGATATCTCAGGTATTCTAGTTCTTTCCCTCCTGGTTTTCCATTTTCATCCTCTTATTTTCATTCCTTACCCGGAACACAATACGATGCCAGTCCTGAGCTTATGAGCCAACACTTTTCATCCTCGAGGCCCGGCCTATCTTTCGGTGCTTCCCCTACCTTTTCCCCTGTCGTGTTTTCATCATCTCCGAGTGGCCACTACATCCCACATTTTTCCCCTTCCATTATCACAAGGCCTAGCAAATTCACTGATGCGCTCAACATAGTATCTTTTCCACTAGCAGTCCCTTAGGAATTTCCTTTTGCTAGTGGACTGGGTATCTCTTCCCAAGAATATTTCTTGCAGGTGGAGGCAAATAAGAGTTCCTGAGCCAACCAAATTCAAAAGAGGAGACAAAAGGATGCGAGCAAGAAGGTAGAACCTCTCTTACAAACTATTTTCAATGAGAGTCAAAATTTGTTAATGTTCGCAAAGATCACTCGCAACGTGATTAAACCGGTAGGAGAAATGATGTCGAGTGACTACTCTGTCAACGCCATTGGGCTGGACTTGCAACAAACTCGTTCATAGGATAAGGTTGAGCTGATGGAGGAAACTCAAAAGATAGTAACCACCGATTACCTAAAGCTCAATTGCCAAGCAAGGAAAAGAGAGGAGGAAATATCAGAGCTAAAGGGAAAGGTTGATATTTGGGTAAACAAGTATAAAGCCCAAGAAAATGAGATAAATCGCTTGCAAAAGGAGAGGAGCGATTTTGAAAGGAAAGTCAAGGAGCTTTAGGTTATGGGTGCGAAGATTGTTTTGGTCCTACAAAATGAGGTTGAGCAGAGATGAGCGAACAAAGAAAAACTCCATGCTGACATACTACAGTTCAATGAAGGTATGAAGCAACTCTGATAAAGCACAAGTGATGATGTAAATAAGATGAACGTCGCTTTAGATTTCGAAATAAAAAAGAGAAAGTAGGTCGAATTGGCCTTGGAGGAGAAGGAGAAAGAAATTTCCACTCTAAGTAGCCAAGTGTCCGCATTGGACAGGAGCTTATTGGAGCTAAAGGAAGACCTGAGCAACAAAATAGCGAAGTTGGATCTTTTGAGAGCCCAACCTCCTGCACCACAGACGAGCTCATTGGAAATTTCCAAGGAGTTATACACATCATATTGGGATAAAGTCAAGGCATTATGCCTTACTCTGCAGCCCACCCTAAAGTTTATGGCGTAGGTGACCAACCTATGTGGAACAGTTAGTGAAACAATCTAGTAGGTGTAGGAGATGAGTTCCGACAAAGTTCCAGAGGCCAGGCTTTTGTTGAGCAAGTTGTATAAGGCTCTGAGCGGCATAGGTATAGCGGACTGGACAACGGCAGCGATGGGTGTGAACATTCTCATTTCCATGCATGAGGTCGTCCAACACGTAGTAGAGTGCAGGGCCAGATTGAACCAAATTATCAGTGACATGCAAGCAAAATATTCTTGCTTAACTTAGAGAGGCCTCCCTTTGCCCTTCATCGTAGATCAGGCAGTAGCAGGTGTCGAGAAAATTGTTGCATTGATCGAGGAGAAGAAGCAGGACCTTTCTATTTTCCAAGCTTTTGATCAGTCTCTGACTGCCCAAAATATTGAAGGCATCGTGCATCAGCTGGTGCAACTCTTTTTCCAGCTTGAATTGGAGGCGAAGATATCTGGTGGATTGCCTTTCAAGGTAATCATCGATCTCAAGTTGGCACATGAAAATCTGTGAGCCCTCATCACACCATCAAATGAAGTATGGACCGATCTACAAGCTGCCCTCTCTAAGCTATGAGCGATAATCGGATGCTAAACCAAGGTTTTTGGGGTTCTTCATTCCACAGGAAAATGTCCCTGTGAGTCACCAAACTATGAACATTATTTCACAAACTGCTAGCTTTCACAGTTTTCTTTCCTTCGCAGCTTCTCCTTACCATTTATCGCTCTTAAATTTTTGGCGCTTGCCATGTGGCCGCCAAACGGAGATTCATGCTTTTCCGTATCGCTTCGCTTTTGTCGAGTTTCGAGTGCATGACGCGTAGCTTTCTCTAGCCGTTTTTTGAGCTGGATGCACTTTGCAGTTATCTTCGCTTGGTGTCACCCATTTGGCTTCCTCTCGAAGCTTTTCATTGGGACACCCCTCATTCTTTTTCTAGGCTCCTTTTGCTCAATGCATGGCATATTTTTGTGCGTTGATTTTATGGGAGTTGCTGCCTATGCCAAATTTTCTCGCTTTCCATTGCATTTTATTCTTCGATGTCGCGTGTTCATTTATGTTGCTGCATGGCCTTCTATTCTCTGTGATGGCTTTGCTAGTGCATTGCTGAGCGATCTTTCAAATCAGTGGCGGCTCGAGAAGATCTGAGGCATCGATGTTTGATCAAGGCTTCTTTATCCGTGGTTTTCAGGCGGTGGGCAGGCATATATAAACAACCCTGCTTCTCTTTTTTAGAGGTTGTTGATTAGATAGATAGAAAATCTTTCTGAGCAATAGGAATAGCCTCTATAATATTTTTATTGAAGTTGAAGTTTGCAGACTGTGCCAATCAATTCGACCTTTCTGCTTTTCATGAATTTGATAAGACTGTTAGACTGTGTTGTTATTTTCCTATAATATATGAATGCCTGTTCTTCAGCTTTTGTAATCTTTTATAGCTTAATAGATGCAGATCATGTTTTCGACTCCTCTATGTTGGACAAATTTATACTAGATTATGCTATGTGGATAGAATTTGTTCTTATGTTTTCAAGTGCTTTTGAGAAAATTTATCTAAATAAATAGCATTTGGTGGTTTGAACCTTTGCATCCAACACTGTGCTAAGGTAATATCATTTATGATTTGGCACATCATCTTTAGCTTAGATTTAATATTCTCAGTTATTTTCCTAAGCTTTTACCTCCCCCACTAAAATAAAGAGCCGGCTTCGGTAAAACCCTGAAGGTCACTTAGTTGTACGCAGAATGCCCCCCAATAGCTAAGTTTCCCATGAGACTATTACCCTTGCAAAATCTTGTGTCAACATGGCCCACAGGGCATAACCAACCATTCGTAAAGTCGATTATTCATTTTAAATGTTGTCTTCCACTCATCTCCAGGTTTGATCGTAATCTAATGATAACCACTTTTCAAATCTATCTTCAAAAAATACTTAGCACCACCCAAATAATCCATCAAATCACCTATTCTAGAAATTGGAAACTTATATTTGATAGTTATCTTTAATGCTCCTAGAGTTCATGCACATTCTCCATTCATTTCCTTTTTTAGGAACTAAGATTGTAGGAACAACACAAGGACTAAGGATCTCTCTTATCAACCCTTTCTAGAGTAATTCTTCAACTTTCCTTCTAATCTCATCATTCTCTTTGGGAGTCAATCTGTATGTAGCCTTGTTTGGAAGGCTAGCCCCTGGAATTAAGTTCATATGATGGCTAATACTTCTCATAGGAGGAAACTCATCAAGTAAATCAACTGTAACAATATCCTTATGTTCCTCCAAGATATCTTGTATCTCCTTAGGAAAATCATCCACCTTTGTAGAGGTAAGCAAATCCTTGGGTTTGAGTACCAAAGTAAATCCTATTTCTTCCTCCTTCATGATATGTAAGAACTATTTTCCACTCACCAATATTATCTTAGTGTTGTTTCCACTACTATTGTCCTCTTCTTGTTCATGCATTGGCAATAAAGTATGTTTGATTCCATCATTCTCAAACGTATGTGTTACTTCTCCCATCATGTATGACCTTCTAATCAAATTTCCAAGGTCTACCAAGAAATATGTGATACACATCCATGGGAATGATATCACACATCACACTATCCTTATAACTACCAATTTGAAATTCTATTAAGGACTGTTCATCTACCAATAGCTGATGCCCCTTCTATAGCCAATAAACTCTATAAGGTGTGGGATGTTTAGTTCTCCTAAGACCTAGGTTATCCATAATTTCAATAGCCACTAGATTATCAATACTACTGTTGTCAATAATCAATTTGCATCACTTACCTTTAGCCTTGCACTTTATCTTAAATAAAGATCTACTTTGTTTTGGTTCTTTACTCTCCTTCAGTGGATTCAACAACACTCTATTGAACAATAAATACTCTCCAATATCAGGTTCCTCATTGTGATGAGCAGGTGATCCCACACTTTCTTGATTTTCTTACACAATCTAATTGCTCCTTTATAGCCTTGTGTGACCTTCCCTTAATAATTTTGGATACTCCCAACTCTTATGACCAACATATTGATTGTATTTAAAACATTTACCAAAAAAACCTCTTCCCCTACCTTGATAACCACCTCTACCAAACGATCTTCCTCCTTTGTTTTGATAGCCTCCTCTTTATTGATTGATTGGTCCACTAGAACTACTAGCCCCTTCATCTTGATGGGATTTTTGTCCCCTACTAGCATGTTGTCACCTTCCTCTAAAGCCTCTTCCTCTATTTCTTCTTTGTTGATTTTACTTCCTTACAAGCTTCTCTTCTGCCTTGATAGAAAACTAATAGGATTCCTCAAGAGTTCTAGGAGACACTAAACTCAATTCATCTTGCAAACTATATTTCAAACCGTTAAGGTATCTTGCTATCTTTTCCATATCCTTTTCACTATGACCTGACCGAATCAACAACTTGTAAAACTCTTTTGTATAATCTTTTACTAACATATCCTTTTGCTTGAGAAAATGCAATCTTGTAAAAAGATTGGTTTGATAGTCTCCTGGAAGGAACTTCACCTTCAATTTGAAAACCATTTGATCTCAAGAAGTGATAATTTCCTTGTTTTTCTTTCATCTTTCAAATAGTACACAGTCTCGCCACATTGCAGCATGGCCTTTGAGCTTTGTACATAAAAACTTAACTTTCCTTTCTTCTCCAACGCTTTCATACGCAAAATATTTGTAGGGACCTCTATTTTGGTTTGGCTCCCACACTCGTAATGACCCTTATCAATCTTTCTTCCACTCCTCATCATTTTTGGATTGCTCTTTTTCCCCACCTTCACTAACATAATCAATGAATATTCCCCTTTGTTGTGCCTACTCCATGGTATCCATCCTTGCTGACAGGTTCTTCAACAACTCTAGAACTCCCTTTTCATGGCCTCTTCGACCATCACCTCGAGCACCTCCTCTTCTCATCCTTCTTGGTGGAATTCCACCCACTTACCAATCTTTCAATTTCTTATGGCTTTGATACCAAGACAACACCAACCTTTATAACCGAAGACAAAAATGAATCACATAAGCAATAGGAAGCTACACACTAAACATCAAACTAACTTAGCATTCTACATAATGTTGACCCAAATAGTTAGGCCGATTCTTTGATAAGGGTGATAGGATCATTTGGAAACTCATTCCTCACACAAGCAACAAAAATCATAGCTTACACACCACAATAAGATGAAACATTATCCCAACATTGATCTATGCAAAATGAACCACACTGACAATTGATTCATGAAGGAATTGACTTCCTTATTCCTCAACCAATTACTTCCTCTACTTGGGTTTCTTCTACAACTTATACAAACTAGGGCTTACCCTACTCAACTGGCACCATTTCTCTTTCTCATTCTCTTTCTATTCCCTAACTGTAACCCCTCTCCTCTTTGTACATGAAATCAAAACCTTTGTTTCTCAAATGATCGACTCCTTCCCAAACCATTGATTCCCCTCTCCAATCTAGCCACCCTTGAAATCTCCCTACAAAACCATTTTTTAACTTCCATAGAGATGTAACGAGAAAGGAATGTGCAATTAGAGAGGAAGATACCAGCTTCAAAATCTTGATGCCAAAAAAAACTGACCACATGTCGCAGAGATACAAGGAATTAACAACTGGTAAAATAATAAAAAATCGCAAAACCAAAATTGATGGGGAACGATGCCCTTGCATCAGAATATATATTCATTGTGCATATTATCTATATTAAATACATTATATATTATAATATATTTCATGCATTCATATAACTTATATATACATATATTATATATCTGATATATATTAAATAAAAAATATTATATATGCTTCAAGGAAGTTTAAAATAAAATAAATATATATATATAACAAAAAAGAAAGGTTAGGGCTAACTTATGGACCGTGAACCTCTATGGGGTGTGGCCTCCATAAGGATCCCCACTCCATATAATAAGGGGTGTGGCTTTATGGAGTTGTGGCCCCTAAAGGGGTGTGGCCTCCACGATATCCACCCCACCTTCATGCACATACAAGGTGCAAACCGATGTACCATTCCCATTCTTTTTAAAATAAAACTTTTAATTTTAAACCAAATATATGTGTGTATAGTTTAATTTTAAAACAAATATTTATATGTATGTATGTACATATGTATATATATTCATTTAGAAATTGTTGTTTTACAATTTTCTCATATTGCATATAAAATGAAACAAAAGCCTATTATTCTTTCAATGAAGTTAAATTGTTGTTTTTCACACAACCATTGTAAATGTAAGTATTTCTTGTTATATACATATTTTTAATAAATTAAATATATATACACAAAACTTAATTATTGGAGGAATCCAAAGCAAAAGCAACAGATGAATTGATGTAAACCATCAAAAAACCATGAGCGAGAATGAGAGAGGAGGTGTAGATTCTAAATCTTTAGGGGATGAGGAAGATGGAGAAGTGGATTCAAAGTATGTGGATGGGAAGCTATTTGGTATAGTTGAAGTAGCTCTTATTTTGGTTGTGCTTCTTATCAACTATTGGAATGACTACAAGTTTGCATATGGCGAGCCGCTTGGTGTGGTTGTGGTTGCATTGCTTCTGGAGGTTTTTTGTTGTTGGCTCAACTGTGAGGATGTAGTTTTGTTTCATGTGCTTCTAGCCAAGCTTTTGGTGGTTAGAAGCCACCTCTATTGGCCTATGTGTTTTCTTTTGGGTTAGAGGTTTGGCTGCCTCATGTGGTGCTTTAGGTATGGCCTCAAGTTGCTTTTCTTGGGCTTACCCTATGGTTTTGAGTGGAGCTTTGGATTCAGCTTTGTGGTCTCCTTTTTTATAGGATGGGAAGTCTTTGCTCATTCTTGCTCAAGATTTCTTTTTTGGTTTTGAACCCTTGTTGGATTGTGAAGATTTTGTTGGTGTAGGGCTTAGTTTATTCTCTTATGCAAACTTTTTTCTACAATCCGGTTTGGTTCCTATTGGTTGCGTTGGTGTAATTGTTTGAAACCTCTTTTGTTGGAGGGGTCGATTTGGTTGGGTTGTGTTCAAAGTTCCATTTCAAGACCCTATCTCTCTTGGAGCCTAAGGGAGAGGTTACTTCCCTTGTTTATGGTGGGTTGTTGTTGGTTGGATTGTGTGTAAAGATTTTTCTATTTTCCTAGATTATTTCTTTGATTATGGTAGCCTCTATCTCCCTTTCCTTAGAAGTGTTGTCTCCTTACCTTCTTTCTCAGATGTTATCTCCTATAGAGGTGGAGTCCTCTCCTTTTCAAGTGGAGATGGAGATGGGTGGTTCAATTTTGGATTTTCTACTAAAGATGGTTGTGGTAGCTGCTTTGGTTTCTTTTCTTCTATTGATGGTTGGGCTGATTTTAGAGTTCATCTTGAAGACCCGAGTTTTTATACTCCATATGGATGCTAAGTTTATCATTTTATAGGATTTTATGCCTTTTCTTTGGACATTAAGTCTCCTTTAGAGGTGGATACCTCTCCTTTTAAGGTGAGGGTATGTTTTATGGCTTAGGTTTCCCTCTTCCTACTACTTTTGAAGTGGAGAGCACTCCTATTGAGATGGAGTGTGGATTTGTAGGAGAGTTGTTTCTATCATGAGAATGATGTTCTTGGTTTCTTCTCCTATAGAGGTGGAGAGGTAGGTTTGATGATATGGATAGTTTGTATCATCAAGAATATTTTTTATTTGTTCAAAAATTGGTATTCTAAGTGGATTGTTTGTTGTTTCCTAATTGTTTCAAGTCATGTTGGATTAGGTATGTTCTTCCTAAGTGGTTGGTTAAGTGTAACTTGGTTAATTCAGGTTGTCATGCCTCATATTTTTTTCACAACAATCAATACACAATCATAATTTTTTTAAATATGTATAAACACTAATAATCAAACTACACACAAACATGAAACATATTATTGATAAGGTTAGTAGTAAATCTCCACAATGACATTAACTTAACCCCAAATGATATTATTACTCGATTATTTATTTATACTATTAATTCAAAATCAAATAGGATATTTAAAATTATTAGTGAAGGTAAAATCAAGATTACATAAAGGTTGTGGTATATAATAGGATCAAATACTAAGGTGCATTATTATAAGTGGTGAATCAACCTAAATCTATTTACCTTTCCAAGTGAGCTATTTAATGCCTAATCATTATAAATGAAAATATTTTAAACAATACTTTGAACCAATATTACAAGCATAAACATGCAATAAATATGCTAACAAGAACTATACCATCCAATATTGAACACACTAATGTTATAAGACTAAAAATTCAACAACTTAAGATTGATTATGTATATTTGTAGTATACACACACAACTAAACATATAAATATAAACATAATTCATGACTATTTAATTCATTAACATTTGTTAGTAACTATATTTTAATGGATTTAGAGGCTTTAAGGTTATAATTCACAAATTAAACCTTATTCCTTTACTTTGTGACTCTACCCAAATTATTATTCTTCTAACAAGACTCCTTAGGTGATTTCAATTACCAAATTTGCTTAATATACCTAGAATCTTCTATGATAAGTTGTTTGAACTAATGGAGATATTGTTCAACCACTAATAAACCAAATAAAAAATTAAACTTCCTAACAAGAACACAATCTTGAAAATAAAAGAATCAACCATTTGGAACCATTATTTCTAAACACTATTCAATCAAGGCTCTTAATGGATAACTAAAAAATAATTTTTTTAAAAAAACTTAAGAATCCATGCAAGGGATTTTACTCATATTTCTATCTTTCTATTTGAAGAGTTCCTTCATATTTCTCTTGTCTTTATGATACCCTAACTTGGTTTCACTCAATTTGCTTTTTATCAATATATTGTTTTAGTTTTAAAGTAGGAGATGGTAATATTTTAATGATAAATCTTGTTTGGTTTACTGGGTTTCTCTAATTTTCTGATATGTTCTAAAAATATTAGATTTGTAAAAACCCTTTAAAGTTTATCATCTAAGTCTTTGTCTTCCATTCAATGCAAATAAATATGTAAAACTTTTTTATGACAAATTTTTATTGTAAATAGGGATGTCAATGTTTTCTTAATAAATCATAATTGGTGATCTGGGTTAATGCAATTTTTGATTTTTTTTTATGATATTAGAATTGAAAAACCCATTAAATTATATACTTCAATAGTATTTTTATTATTTTTTATGATCGAATATGTAAAACTTCTTTTAAACAAATTATTTTTTGGCATAGGGGCAACAATTTTGTAACCTCAACAATTGATAAATTAAGTGGGCTATGATGAGTATTTGATATTGTTTTTCTAATACTATTTTTGACTATTTCTTTAACAACAATATCTTAGAATATACATTAGATAATTTACTTAAATAAAATTAAGCATAGTTGGAAAATGTAAGTATTAAACATTTATAGAACAACTTCCCATACACAAAATATCTCATCAAAACTTGGCTTTTTCTAAGTTAATATTATACTTTGAATTCTATAATCTGCCAAGATAAAATCAACTAACTTTTATTCTCCTTATTCCATTTTAACAAGTAGAGTATAACACCTTCAACCATAATTGAACTCTGAATGAAAAAACATTCATAGGTTCCTAATAATTTTGCAAACCCTCACAAGACCAACATGTTTCTCTCTTGAAATCCATAGATTGGAATTCCCACGATAATCTTTCTTATTCAACACATCTACCTAAAATACAAATATCCTCAAAGAAGGAAAAATAATATTGGCCAATAGGATCTCCACCCAACCAGAGGATTGAGATTCAATCCACCCCTGAGCTCTAAGGGCACATAGCTCTTACCTTGCACACACACATAACTACTATTCACAAGGACCACTAAACAATTTCATACACCATAAGATTCATCTATACAACCATTTGTACACAATAAGCATTCCCAATCATGAAAATCTCAACACATAACTCAAAATCATAAATACAAGGAATTCAATACAAATTTTCATAAATGAATTGAAAACACCACAACCATCCATTTACTTATCAACAAAGATATAACAAGGAAATATCTTACCAAAATATTTATCATACATTTTATGGAAGCCTCTCCTCCTCAAACCCTCTTCCTTCCATTCTTCACCAAGAGTTCTCCTTCCCAAAAAGATGAGAAAGCATCCAAAACAAGAGCAAGACAAAAGAAAAAAGAGATAAGTATAAGAAAAAGAGCGAAGCCCAAGGAAAAATGAAGAAAAGGAGAAATAATATATAGAAGGAAATAGGAAATCAACTTTTCAACTTCCCAACCACCCATTCAACTCCAATTTTTGTAACTTTTCATAAGTCGATAATTAGAGTGAGTTTTAGACTTTATTAAAGGGGTTTTATGGAATAAAAATACCCCCACCCTATAAGCCTATCACCAAGGAATTTTTTTAAACAATTAAGACCACATAAGGACTTAATAAAACATAAAATAAGTGACCATGTTAATAAAGCGAATCAAGAGACTAATAAAACAACTCTCACATACACACAACCCATACCACACAAAACAAGCTTAAATCACATGCCCATGACAAGACTAATATTTCACAAGGATACAATAAAGGAAGTAACTAGCTATGTGACCCCCTAATCAACATTGGCCAATTTTTACCTGTTTACTCAACCAAAAAAGTGTCAATATTACTAATGATTAATAGTAATTAAAACAAATGACATATGAATTAAAAATTCCAAGAATAATAATCAACTAGAAAGTTAGATCCACTAATCTACACAAGTAACATGTAATTTAACACTCCTTACTCATGTGATACTTATTATAGAGTCAATAAAAAATTGATTGAAAACTATTTTTTATCAAAGTATCACCACTTATGTCAACATTATATTTAACTTATAATATATACTACTATAGATAAACATTGAATATCAATAATCATCTTCCTAATCACACCTACTCACATCTATGATATGTGATCACCTAATATAATGCAATCCACTTAATATACATAATAATATTACCAATACCTGAGCATCTTGATTATTGCATACTTGCATAGTGATGAGAGACTCATAATACAATTATAAAAATCATTTTATGTTTAAAAGACTAATTATTTTTGTTAATTAACATGACTGACGGTAGATTATAGATTAACATATTTACATATTTTTCTTTATGTTTAGCTAAATTAGTAGATATATTTGAAGTAATGGTTTGTGTTAAATGTGCTAATTTTGATCTGTTATAATGAGATAATTATGCTACGTTGATCTTTTACTACCATAAATTGTTATCCTTCTCTTAAGGGTTTTGAACAAGGTATTTTAAAAGATTGATGATATGGTTAAACTCTTTATTTAATCGATGGAGATGATCACACCATGAATTGGCCCAGCTAGAAGATGAATCACTCAAGTTCAAATTGATTTCCTTATAGTCAGTTATAGAACTCTTACTTCCAGTGCCAAATGTGGCATAGTTCTCTATGTTTTGTTTTAGTTCAGTTTTCTTTTAATCTTTAGTTTGAACACCTTAATTCTTGGTAGTTGACGCCATGTTAGAATTTAATAAGGATATTATTATAAATATCCATGTTTTGGTTTTATTTAGGAGTTAGATAATTTTGAATTAGATTTTTGTAATTTCATTGGCAATACTATGTTTTACATCCTACGTTTGATCAATGGGAATGAAAGCAAGAAGTTAATTCAATATGTGTGTTAAAGGATATTACTTGAGGAAGAGCAGGGCTCGCTCAACCTTTGGGATTGATCTTGTGTTAGTATTGTTGCTAAGTTATGTTATTTAGATTCGTTAGTATTAAATCTGAGATAGAAGTTAATTCTGGAATGTTAAGATTATTGAATCATTTTCAGTTGTTGTATGTTTAGTTGGATAATTACTTTCATTCAAATCGCTCTTAAATTTTAAATTCATTAGGATTAGATAAATTTCTTAGAATCATTATAAGATTTGGCGGATTAATCAGATTTAGAGGATGTTTGAATTAATTAAGTTTAGTATAGATTCATTAAAATTTAACTAGAAATGATGACAGGAACTTATGGAAAGATAAAATTGGAATTCGTTGAGAATCTGTTAATGGAGATTAGTGTTTATGTTTTCTAGAATAATTATCATTTTCTTGCAATTCATTTTTGTTCTTAAAATAGTATTTGATTTACAATAATTAAATATAGGTTTCTTTTTAAAAAGCAAAATAGAGTTAATTTGGATTCCATATCTTAGAGTAAGGATTAAAGTAATTTTTAGTCTCCTCCATGAATTGGTCTAGATCAATCTCAATAAAAATCAGAAATAAGTCAAATAGGGTTTTAAATTTAGAAAATGAGATAAGATTAAACCTTAGGAATTAGTCGTTACGAAAGAGCTCCTGAAAGCTCCTGAAGGAGAAATCGCTACCTAAAGTCATTTTTTACACTACAAAAACCCCCCAAAGAATTTGTGACAACTATCCTTATCGCATATAGCTTTGAGACACACCCGGTTCAATAAAGAATTGATTAAATGATGCAAGTTGTGACATCAACGATCTTCCCATCATTTTTGGCACCGTTGTCGGGGATTAAAGATTTGTCTATTTAAGTAAGCAACCTTAGTGTTGATAAGGAAGAGATCTAAATTGTGGATGAGATGAAATAGAGATCAACGAGGAAGGTTTCTTCCATGCAATATTGATTTTCAAAGAACCATTGATTTTGATCAGGAACAAGACATCCAACAATACCCGATTGAAAATCAAGAAATTAATTAGGAACGACCAATTGAAAATCAAGAGGAAAACATAAATCCATTTCAAGAGGAATAAATGGGTGAACAACTAGTATGACCCCCAACAAATAGGACCTTTTCAAATCCTATCAATCTTGAAAGATAGCTTGATGAACCTCCAATGAAAACAATTTCACCCTCAATTTTACCTACCTTTAGAGGAAAAACTTCAGAAGACCCTGATCAATTCTTGTTTGAATTCAAAAGTTTATGCCAAACCTATGATTATGCCACAGATAACCAGAAGTTGAAGTTGTTTCCATCAAATTTGAAGGAATCATCTTTATTATGGTTCATGGGTTTAGGAGCAGGAATGATAAGAACTTGGCAGCAAATGGAAACATATTTCCTAGATAACCAAGATTACCTGTTGAGTAAGGGACAAAAAGGAGGAACTATTTCGAATGAGGAAATTGAAGGATGAAATTTTAGAAGATTATGCTGATAGGTTCCAATTCGTCCATCAGAGGTGTACCAATGGACTAGATAATGAAATAAGCAAGACAATTTTCTTACGAGGAATTGATGACGAGTCTAGGGAATCCTTAAATTTGATGGGAAAGGGAGACATTAACAAACAAACCTTGGATGAAATTGTTTAAATATGTCGAAACTACTCCAAAACAAGGGTAGGGACTAGAAACTTCAAAAGAAACAAGGATCATACTACTGATGTGTCAGAAGTAATGGAAGAATTGACAAACATGAAAACAAATTTTCTCCTTCATTTCAATATGCAAGGAGATAAAAAAAGCACTAAACCATTATCGGTTTATTGCTCAAAATGTAGGGGAAAAAAAATTCTAAGAGAATGTCCATTGAACCAGGTTGATATCTGTGAAATGTCTAAGAAGCCACATTCAACAAGTTCCTGTAACCTGCTAGTTGGGATAAAAATCAATCTTAAGAAACCACCAGTCGTCGAAGAGGAGCTAAATTATGTTGGTCAAAGGCCTCAAAACTAGGGGTACAATGCTAATCAAAGAAAATATGGCTCTATGTCAAACTGGAATCAAAATCTATGGCAGAATCAGAACCAATGGACCCCTCAATATCAACCACAACCACCTACTTATTGGGGTCAGCCAGAATGGATGAATCCTCAATGGAGTCAGTAGCAATTGCAAACTAACCAGCAACCACAATAGCCATCCAATCAATCCTCATGGCAACAAAATGAAAACCAATTCCAACCATGGAAAAATCAAGGACAAAAACACCCTTGGGGGCAAATGCCTCCAACAATTAATGCCCCTAATCCTCTTAGTGATCAGGTGAACCAACCTCAATTGCTAGCTCAGCCAGTCACAAATCCAAAAAATACATGACCTGATGCAAATCCCCCTAATTTGAATGTTATTGATGCTAATAACATACAGTTAAGAAATTGCACTATTCAAACTACACCAACAGAAAAGATATAGGAAGGGGAAGAGGAAGAAGGAAAAGATACCACAACTGAAAAACAAAACTTGGAGCCAGAACAAACGACCATTTAGGCACACTACCCTGAGAGATTAATAGAAGAGAAAGTCACTTTTGAAATCCCTCCAAATAATTACATGAATGTAGTCGATTCTCAACTTATTAGAGAGTTGAAAAAGATTAACATTGAAATACCACTATTACAGGCTATCAAAGATATACCTGAAATAAACCAGTTAGTTAAATCCCTTTGCATGAAGACATCGGGAAGGAAAAAGAAATTACCTTCCACAATTCAAGTAGGGACAAAACTTACTGATGTGTTATCAGGAAGACTGCTTCCACAAAAATATAATGATCTTGGTAGCCCTTTGATCACATTGAGTATTCATGGAATTGAAATATCCAATGTTCTAATTGATTTAGGAGTTGCCATAAACGTTATCACATCTGATACAGTAGAAATTCTAGGAATGACGACTAGTGAACCAACAAAAACTGTTTTGCAACTAGTTGACCAATCTACTACAAAACCAAAAGGTATAATAGAAGATATCATGGTTACCATAGAAGCATGGGATTATCTAGTTGAATTTTTGGTTCTTAAAGCTAGAAAGAAAGATTTTGGATATCCAATTATCTTAGGAAGACCATGGTTGGATATTGTTTCCGCTTTAATTGATTGTAGATCAGGCAACATGATCATATCAAATGGTCAAAAGCAAAAGGAATTGTCACTCTACCCACCAACACAACCATCCATACAACCAAATACTCAATTTTGGATAGATGAAGATCTAGAATCAAAAGGTGATGGAATTGTAGAGTTAGCCATGGTTACTATAAGTGAACATGTTCAAGAATGCAAAGAACAAGAATTAACTTCAGGGATGGAAAATGAAACCTGTAAAACAACATTACATGAAAAATACTCTTTTCCTTTGAATAATCTTGTTGAAAAATCAATAGATTCCAAAAAAAACACAAAATAAATTACAGTGGTTGGCAATAAACCTCTCAATATCAACCCATCCTTATCCCCAATGCAAGAGAAAGAATTGAAGGACACTTTAGAGAAACATACTGAAGCATTTTCTTGGGAATATACAGATATGAGAGGGATTCACCCTTCAATTTGTAACCATCACATTTACACAGAGGATTTAAAACCAATCAGACAAGGACAAAGGCGTATCAATCCTATTCTTTGGGACATTGTAAAAAAAGAAATAGAGAAGCTGCTCAAAGTAGGGTTCATATACCCAATTTTTGATAGTCAATGGGTTTCACCCCTAGTAATTGTTCCAAAAAAGAATGGTAAATGGAGAGTGTCCATAGATTATCGAGAGTTGAATAAATCCACAAGGAAAGACCATTTCCCATTACCATTCATTGACCAGGTACTAGACAACCTATTAGGCAATAACTACTTATCCTTTCTAGATGGCTTCAGTGGGTTTAATCAGATCCAAGTAGCCCCTAATGACAAGGACAAAACCACCTTCACTTGTCCTTGGGGCACATACACATATATAGTCTTACCATTTGGACTATGTAATGTGCCAACCACATTCCAAAGAGCAGTACTTGCTATATTTGCAGACTTCACCACTTCATGTGTTTAAATTTATATGGACGACTTCACGGTCCATGCCAAAACATTTGACGAGGCATTACAAAACTTAGAAAAGGTTTTACAATGATGTAAGGATCACAGGTTATCACTTAATCATGAAAAAAGTTCCATTATGATGACTGAAGGCATTGTTGTGGGACATCACATCTCAAAAGAGGGGATCAAGGTTGATCCCAAGAAGGTTGGGATCATTTAGAACATTGAGATCCCTAAAAACCAGACAAGAGTTCAAATTTTTCTTGGCCATGCAGGGTATTACAGGATATTTATAGAGGGATTTAGCAAAATTGCATCACCACTATTTACCTTGCTCAAGAAGGAAGAGGAGTTCATATGGATTGAAGATTGTCAAAAATCTTTGGAGACAATCAAAATAGCTTTAACAACTTCTCCTATCATTAAGGGACCTATTTGGGGAGAATCATTTCACATACATGTTGATGCATCCAACCTAGCCATTGGAGTAGTGTTAGGAAAAAAATATGACAATGATGCCATGCATGCAATTTACTATGTTAGCAAAAAATTAAATCCTACAAAATGAAATTATACAACAACAGAAAAGGAATTTTTGGCTGTATTATATGCAATAAATAAATTTAGGCATTGTATTACATGCTATAAAGTTTACATACATACAGACCATGTGGCAATTAGATATTTGATGAACAAGGTTGTAGTAGGTGGATGCATAATTTAGTGGTTACTATTATTGCAGGAATTCGATGTTACTATCA
Source organism: Sequoiadendron giganteum (assembly GCA_007115665.2). Classification (NCBI taxonomy): domain Eukaryota; kingdom Viridiplantae; phylum Streptophyta; class Pinopsida; order Cupressales; family Cupressaceae; genus Sequoiadendron; species Sequoiadendron giganteum. The sequence continues at coordinate 387,276,179 of CM021103.1, read as the reverse complement.
TAGATAAGCCTGGAAAAGATAATGTTGTTGCTGAATTTCTTTCAAGAATTATATTGTAGGATGATCAAGAACCTATGGATGAAAAGTTTCTAGATGAACATTTATTTGCAATATCAATTCATCCACCATGGTTTGTTGATTTGGAAAATTTTCTTGTAATAGGGAAGTGCCCAAGTCACTTTAGTCATAAACCAAAAAAGAGGTTGATTCATGAAAGTTATAGATTTCATGGATTAATGGTCTTTTATTTAAACTAGTCCCTGACCATGTCCTTCGCAGGTGTGTAGCTGAATTAGATGTCTATGATGTATTACATGCCTATCATCATGAGCCTGAAGGAGGACACTATTAAGTGGTAAGAATAGTTCATAAGATCTTAGGAGCTGGCTATTTTTGGCCATCAATGAAAAAGGATGTTTCATTCTTTGCAAAACACTATGATGAATGTCAGTGGATGGGAAGACCCACCCCAACAATGGAGATACCATATCAGCCACAAATATCTCTGGAACCATTTGAAAAATAGGGAATAGATTTTGTAGGACTAGTTGATCCACCCTCTCAAGGAAAGCATTATATACTTGTTTGTACTGATTATGCAAAAAAATGGGCTGAGGTGAAGGCATTGCCAGCAACAAGAGAGGATAAAGTTGCAGATTTTTTGTACAAACAAATCCTCCAACGATTTGGTGCACCAAGAGAAATTGTTTCAGACCAAGGACCATAGTTTGTATCAAGAATGATGAAATCCTTTTTACAGAAATACTAGATGACCCATAGGAAATCTTCACCATATCACCCTCAGGCGAATGTACAAGTTGAATTCACTAACCAAGAGTTGGAGAATATCTTGACAAAAACTATTTCTCTGAGAAAAATAGACTGGGTAGAGAGGTTGGATGAGACAGTATGGGCATATAATACCACATGGAAAACAACAACTGGATTCTCTCCTTATGAACTAGTGCATGGAAAGAAACCAGTTATGCCAATAGAATTTGAATTAAAGACACTAAAAACTACAATGGAAAGTTGGGATAGACTTACAAGAATCAAAATAAAACAAAATTTTACAACTTAACAGACTTGATGAAATAAGAATGGAGGCACTTTAGCACACATAGGTAATTCAAAAGAAAAGGAAGGAATGGAACGATAAATATATTGTGTCAAGACAGTTCAAAGAAGGAGATTGGGCATTACTATTTGACTCCAAATTTGAAAATTTTAAAGGGAAGTTCCATACAAAATGGTTGGGACCCTATGAGATAGAACATGTATTTGAAAATGGAGTTGTCCAATTGGTACCGATTGATGGAGAAAAAAAAGTAATGCTAGTTAATGGTCACCAACTGAAAATTTATCATAAGCCTGCATCAAAGGAGGAATTTTTAGAAAATTTGCAAAATAGAATTGAACACTTTCTCATGGAAGATATTTCTTCCATGAGTAAAGACATCTAAGCCTTTGAAGAGGGCATGAATAAACAGGGTAAATTGAAAACTAGAAATTATCGGTTTACCTTGAGAAAAAGGGAAGTAAATTGAAAACCAACAATTGGCGGTTTCCTTTCGAAAAAAATAAAAAAATTGATGACTGAAAACTAGAAATGGTGGTCTATCTAAGTTAACTTCTGAAATTCTCTTAACAACTCCTAAAGGCTCTTGAAAGTTCTTGAAGACTCTAAAGACTCTGAAGGATCCATTCCGCTCGAAGGCTCCTGAAAGCTCCTAAAGACTCAAAAATTCCATCTTGCTTAAAATCTCCTGAACCGCTCCTGAAGAACTCCTGAAGGATCGAAATAAATTAAGGTGTGCATTTAATATAAATATTATTTTCGAATTTTATTTTCTAAAGTAGTTAGACTAATTTAAAATAGGTAAATATTTACGAATCTAGACATCTCCACCACATTGTTATTAATAATAATAATAAATGAATTCTTCAAAAGAAAAAGGCAGCGGCATAATAGATGTAAGGAATGATGTGACATTGGCTGATGTCAGTAATAACAACAGATCGTGTCATGATTCGGCTATCTTTTAAAAAATCTTTTCAAGTTCATATTGACATGTGTAAAAGACGTCGCCAAACTTGCGAATTAATTTGCAACCATCATGTAATCGTGTGTGAATAATTTGGAGCAGTGAAGGAAATTAATGCAGGAAGTTAATGGCACGTCATGTCATTATTGAATTGGCTACTCCAATATCAAGAAAAGAATCATTCTGCATTTTTATCAAGTAATTCAGTCTGCCATTGTTGAAGTCCGCCATTACTAATAGAGAAAGATGGGTAATAAGAGAAATGTTGAGCCAAAGAACTTCACTCTTGACTCAGAAACCAAAAGGCTGTTAGAAGAAGTTGGATGGCTTAATTTCATAATGTAATATGAAGGTTTCCAGCCAGAGAAGGTTGTGGAATTTGTGCAGAATTTTCAAGTAAATATCACCAGAGTAAGGGGAGAGATTATTGAGGTCACCCCATAAATAATCAGTGAACTTTCTGGAATTCTAGCTGAAAGAAAACTGGTGGACAAAGGCCGAGTCAAATTTGAGAAATTGGTGGCAGCATTTCACCAAGAACTTGAGAGAAAACCAAATTTTTTGATGCATAAGGGAGACCAACATGGGATTGCTCACCAAATTTTGGAAGAGCCTTGGAGGACTGCTGCAACATGGCTTATGTAGTTCTTTACTTGTGAAGGGAAGTATGACACTATATTAGGACCAGGAATGCAGTTTTTGATACATTTAAGGTATAGACAGACAAAACCCTCTGCTAAAATCAATTTTCTAGCATTTTGGTTCCAAAAAATTGCTTCCATGGTTTTAAGGATAAATTCTAGAGGGGAATCATCCATAAAATATCAGGGGTTGATTCATTTGATAATTAAAAACCACTTCCTAAGGAAAGAATCAGGGAAACATGGCTAGTTAGAATTTTTATCTGCACCCATTAAAAAGAAAAAAGGGAAATCCAAAAAGCCAAGGATTGAGAAAGGAGAATCTTCCAAGAAAAGACAGAAAATGCAATTACAAGAATCCTCTAGAGTAGGTCGTACTAGCTCCAAAAGGAGAAAGCATGAAATACAAGAAAGAAGCCCTATCCAAATAGAACCTGTTGTGTCCACCCCTGAAGACACGCCTATAATTCAAAACCCTATTTCGAAAAGCCCAGAAGAAGCTATATCAAACCATGAGGAAATCTGTACACTAGTACATTCTCCTAAGCAACCTCAAAGTCCCCCTAAAAACCCAATGCCAACTCCTGAAAGAACCCCTATTTTTGAAATCCATGACTCTACTGAAGAACCTGAGGCACAATCTGGAGAGCAAGAAGCATCTAAGGAATTTGAACAAGAAGAGATCGAGAAATCCCCTGCACATTATCCAACCTATGAGAAAAGAAAAGGAAAAGAACCATTGGTTGAAGAAGAAGAGAACCATGAAAAATTAGATGAAGAGGAATTGGAGACCGAGGAATTGCTAAGGAATGTGAAATTGTCCTGGTTAGAAGCTGAATTAGAACAAGAAAAGAAAAATATACAATTCCTTGAGGAAAATTTGAGAAGGAAGGAAGAAGAATTGCAACAATCCCTCAGCAAGACACAAAAAATGGAAAAAGAAGTTGAAAAAAATGACAAAAGATATAGGGAGAAATTAAATAGGACCGAGGAAGCCCTACAACAAGATAATATACAAGCATTAGAAAATGTTGAAGAAATTTTAAAATTGAAAGAAAAGTTGCAGCAAAAGGAGGAACAATTAAAACAACAATCTGAACAGTATTATTCACAAGAAGCCTCTACTTCTACAACCCAACCTAGATATCTCTCCTTGAGAGCCTTAAAATTGAAGGAAGAAAATAAACTATTATGAGAACAGGTGCAAAATTTAGAAAAAGAAAAGGATGAGGTAAAATCAAGACTTGAAGAAGCTGTAAAAATAAGTTTTGTGATGCTTTCCATGAGAAGACCAGCTGGGGTGTATGCCTCATTTCTTAGAGAGAGGTTTCTAGAATAGAATCTGAACCAATTAAACTTAGGGAGAAGCCTAGATTATGATAATGATAGAGATTTTCTGCAGGATTACTTTAATAGCCACCCTGACATTCAAAACTAGATGTGTGAATTCTTCCAACATGGATTTTTTATGGGAGATAATGATGATTCTAGGCTAAATATTTATTTTGGGGAGCTGCAAATCAGATCATTTGTCTCATTAATTCAACATCAGGTAGAATGGTCAAGTAGAATGGACACATACAAAGAGGCTTAGAGAAGGTATGGTTTTCCAATGAGGCCCAAAATGCCTCATGCAGAAAGGTATATCAATTCAGTGTGAGCAGTAGTAAGGCTAAATCAAGTTAATCCTATGTATGTCTAGAACTTACTTGATAGTATTTATGTATTCCAAGATATAGAGGGGAGACTTCCCCCATTAATAATACAATATTGTGAGGAAATATATCAACTCATTCCTGAGTCAGTCAAAAGGAGAGAACTAGTAAGTCCGAACAATATCAGATGGAGTTTGATAAGAGTCAAACATGTGATCACTTTGATTACATTGCAGAGAGAATTTTGGGTTGGCATGAGATTTAGAATGCCAAATTATCATTATGCCCACACCAAAGCTTAGAGAACCAACCAACATTCCTGAAGGGGTAATAAGACCATGGTTTGAAAAGCTTAGACAAAACCATGGCTATGCACTCAATGACAGATTACCAAGCTTGTACAAAGAAGGAGTGTTCGATTGTTGCATTTGGATGGAGACACTAAACAAGGAAAGGGAAGCTACCATAATTCTTGATGAAGAACCATGAGGACATGGTCCAAAAAAAGTGGGGAAGAAAATGATGAGAGACTCAGAATACCATCAGAAAAATCATTTTATGTTTACAAGACTTATTATTTTTGTTAATTAACATGATTGGCAGTAGATTATAGATTAACATATTTACATATTTTTCTTTATTTTTAGCTAAATTAGTAGATATATTTGAAGTAATGGTTTTTGTTAAATGTGCTACTTTTGATCCGTTATAATGAGATAATTATGCTATGGTCTTTTACTACCATAAATTGCTATCCTTCTCTTAAGGGTTTTGAACAGGGTATTTTAAAAGATTGATGATATGGTTAAACTCTCTGTTTAATCGATGGAGATGGTCACACCATGAATTGGCCCAGATAGAAGATCAATCACTCAAGTTCAAATTGACTTCCTTATATTCGGTTATAGAACTCCTACTTTCAGCGCCAAATCTGGTATAGTTCTCTATGTTATGTTTTAGTTCAGTTTTAGTTTTGTTTTAATCTTTAGTTTGAACACCTTAAGTCTTGGCAGTTGACGCCATGTTAGAATTTAATAAGGATATTATTATAAATATCCATGTTTCGGTTTTAGTTAGGAGTTAGATAATTTTGAATCAGAATTCTATAATTTCATTGGCAATACTATGTTCTGCATCCTATGTTTGATCAATGGGAATGAAAGCAAGAAGTTAATTCAATCTCTATGTTAAAGGATCTTACCTGAGGAAGAGCAGGGCCCGCTCAACCTTTGGGATTGATCTTGTGTTATTATTGTTGCTAAGTTATGTTATTTAGATTCATTAGTATTAAATATGAGATAGAAGTTAATTCTGGAATGTTAAGATTATTGAATCATTTTCAGTTTGTTGTATGTTCAGTTGGATAATTACTTTCGTTCAAATCATTCTTAAAGTTTAAATTCGTAATGATTAGATCAAGTTCTTAGAATCATTATAATATTTGGCGGATTAATCAGATTTAGAGGATGTTTGAATTAATTAAGTTTAGTATAGATTCATTAAAGTTTAACTAGAAATGATGACAAAAAGTTATGGAAAGATGAAATTGGAATTCGTTGAGAATATGTTCATGGATATTAGTGTTTATGTTTTCTAGAATAATTATCATTTCCTTGCAATTTATGTTCTTAAAATAGTATTTCATTTACAATAATTAAATATAGGTTTCTTTTTAAAAAGAAAAATAGAGTTAATTTGGATTATGTATCTTAGAGTAAGGATTAAAGTAATTTTTAGTCTCCTCCATGAATTGGTCTAGATCAATCTCAATAAAAATTAGAAATAAGTCATATAGGGTTTTAAATTTATAAAATGAGATAAGATTAAACCTTAGGAATTAGTCATTACCTGAGAGCTCCTGAAAGCTCTTGAAGGAGAAATCACTACCTAAATTCATTGTTTATAGTGGAAACACCCCCCCCCCCCAAAAGAATCTATGACAACTATCCTTATCGCATATAGCTCTAAGACACGGCTAGTTTGATAAATAATTGATTAAATGATGCAAGTTGTGACATCAATGATCTTGCCCATCACATAGATGAAGAATGGAACTCATTTGACTATCACAGGAACTCACAACAATCGTTAGATAGGATTACTCAAGAATATGATCATCTTGTGGTGTAGCAACAACCATCACTCATGTGTACTATCCAACATGAAAGAACATAGAATATAGCACATAAACCATCAATGATTATTAGAAACAACAAGGCCACAAGAGAATGGGTATTAAAATCTCCCCCCTTAGAATTGGGCTTCCCATTGGAAGTCCCTAAAAGTGAAGGTAGACACAAGCAACAAGAACTTTTCAATAATATCTTATGAAAAATTTCCCATGTATGATAATAGAAAAATTTATCTTCCAAAGTATTCTAAAATATTAGGCCACTTTACAATTTAATTGTGTACTTAAGAGATTATCCATCCATGATACACAACACTATTATAGATATCAATTTCGCATTACTTCATTTATCACTTATAAGGTTATTAAGTACTAAACTATACATATATATGTTCACTTCAGTCATCATTACTTTGACAAATTGGTCAATAATTTCATAACATAATAAATTTACATCTTACATAATCATTATTTTTCTTTTACCATGAAAATTTCATTAGTTAATGCATAGTCATCACCGATATTGGTTTGCAACACTCACACCATCAACACAACACTGACATGTCACATGGTTTAGGGAATGGGATTTATGAGGAGGAAGCCAAATGCCATATCATTGATCTGAAGCAACTGCCATCACTGTGAAATCATGATAATATTAGGAAGGATGATCTTGAGGCCCTCTCTAGGACCCCTCCATATATTTCTTAGTGCCTTCCCCTTGTTTGTGTAAGGGGGTTAGCCTCCAAGAAGGAAGGTACACAAAGAATCACACAATAGGGGATAATGGATTATGATCATCCCATACTAGTCCCATTTAAATCCCCATCCTCACAAGAAAAATTCTCCAGTGCACTTGTACCCCCATACAACCTGCTAGGGATCCCTCCTAGATATAGCAGTTTATAGAGATCACATCATGACACACATGCGAGTAGTTCAAAGAAGCTTCAAACTTAAGAAGATAAAAATAAGATTTCAAAGCTTATAATAAAATTGAGAAAGTAAAGTAAAATAGTAAATAAAGTACAAAGGAAAATTTTCAATCCAAATAAAAATTGTTTGAATCAAATTATTCCTTGAGGAAAAAAGGACTACGCAAATTAAATATCCAAAAATATAATACTACTGACAAAAATAATAAAAGAATCTTCAAAATAATACACATTTCACAAAAATTAGCACATTATAGGCACCATGTGACTTCTTCAAGTCACTCAAGGGGTGGAAGGGAATTGTGGTTCTCAAACCACATAGCCGAAAAAACATAGTGGTCCCAAACCACAAAAGAATCATATAGTAACCAAACATAGTCCCACACAACTTGGGACATGCCAACCAAATAGCCATAAATATATATATATATATATATATATGAAGTAGCCTATAAAAGAAGTTATATGTGCACTGAATCTTACCCAAGAGAACATCATTCACCAACACAAATATCTATCATCATCCTTGTAGTTATATCATAATCATTGTAAATCTTCTAACCTAATAAATGATGTAATATTTTTTTGTTAGAAGACTTACATTTTTTCATTTTATATTCTTTTGACAATTACTAGATAATAAGAATGAAACAATTGCACTCTTCTCCCTACGTTTCCAACACTACTCACAGACCATGACTGGTTAAAAAATTACCTGTATGTGAATAGACCAATATTAATACCACAAGAACATTGCATCTAATACCCATACCTCTACATATCCAATATTTGTAATATCTATAGCCCAAGTGGAAGCTCATGAAAAGTTTGGCACACCAGATCCATCCTCAACCCATGGGATACACTCAAGGAAAAAGTTTTTTCACTATGGGCCAACAAATGTGGTCCTCAAAGAGAGAGTAGATCCAACTTAAAATTCCAAGGGATATCATAATTTTTGACACCCATCCCTTGGTTAGCACAAGGACACATCAGGAAATAATCATAATGTTCCAATGAATGGGGGACTCCCTCAACCCCTAATACACTAGCAAAGCCTTCTCCAAATGGAGTGGTCGTTACTAGGGGAATTCCAACACACAAAAAAACATGCAATCTCATCATCACACATAAATTAACACAAGGGTATACACAAGTAGATCATCTTAGATGTCCAACACACCCTTATCCCACATTGGATACCTAGTATCCCAAACTTGAGTCACAACCATAACATTCACTAGTTTCTCGCAACGCATATAATAATACACTTTTTAAGCCTTTGACACACTCATTAAAATTAAAAAAACACTTATCTACCTTGAACCACATAAATACCACTAAGCACTATCAATGCATGAACTTGTTTACATTTGAAACAATTATCAATACCCAAGTACATCACTATCACATTGGATTTCCAAGGAATTCCACATAATTCTCAATCCCCAACATGACTTTAAGAAAAAACACTAGAACAACACAAAATTTCACCATAGATCAAAGCGCATTATACCAATAAGGATAAACTCCTTGTTAATAAACACGATTCAACTCATAGTTCCATTACACCAAATTTAAGCATCATTATTAGAAACAAGATAATCACTAATAATTGAGGCTAATTTATCTCATTTCCAATCTTCCACTTGAAAAATTAAGATAATATTTTATGATTATTTAGCAATACTAAAACATCAAATATTTTGAATAGGACAAATTTTAAACTTTGAATTACTATCATCAATAAGAGAAAGCAAGAGTTTCATTCATAGTTAAACTTTTCACTTTTAAACAATTGACATTAATATTTCCAAACTTTAGGCATGTCATCAACATATGAATAACATTACATTAAATTCATAGCAAAAGGTCACACTTGTCTAAAATCATCAACTCAACTAGATAGTTTTCATATTAAATTGTGACAATAACAAAATTTAGAGTAAGCAGTATCCTTAATAATCAACCTGTGTGTTATGGTGGATAACTAGATTTTATTGAATTTGTAATGCACAACCAAGAGAGCATCCAATTATGATGACCCACTTCCTACAACAATCGTTAAATAATCTCTCAAGGAAATGACTATATAGTTAGCACAACAACATTGTTGTGAATCTAAGACGTTTGATTTCAAGGATGAGAGAGAAAATAACTCCAAACCTTTTTTTTAAACAAGTTATAATTGATGTGCTAATTTTAACCTTTTATTACTAGACTAGGGACAAGATCACTTAATTACTTCACCCCATAATATCAAAAAATCAACTTTACTCAATAATTAAGAAATTACACACATTTGGGACCCTAAGAAAACAAGTAACCCCAGAGATCCTAGTGTCAAAATCTTGCTCTAATACCAAATTTCATGCCCCGTATTTTTTCACAACAATCAATACACAATCACAATTTTTTTAAAAATACATATAAATACTAATAATCATTAAACTAAACACAAACATGGAACATATTATTGATAAGGTTAGTAGTAAATATCCAAAATAACATTAACTTAACCCCAAAAGATATTATTACTTGATTATTTTCCTATACCATTAAATTAGAATCAAATAAGACATCTAAAATTATTAGTGAAGAGTACATAAAGGTTGTGGTATGCAATAGGATCAAATACTAAAGACGCATCATAAGTGGTGAATCAACCTCAATCTATTTGCCTTTCCAAGTGATCTATTTAATGCCTAATCATTAGAAATGAAGAAAATAATTTAAATAATACTTTCAACCAATATTACAAGCATAAACATGTAAGAAATAAGCTAACAAGAACTATACCATCCAATATTGAACACACTAATTTTAGAGGACTAATAACTCAATAACTTGAGATTGATTATAAATATTTGTAGTATACACACATAACTAAAAATATAAATATACACATAATTCATGACTATTCAATTTGTTAACATTTGTTAGTAACTATATTTTAATGAATTTAGAAGCTTTAAGGTTATAATTAAACCTTATTCCTTTACTTCATGACTCTACCTAAATTATTATTCTTCTATCAACACTTCTTAGGTGATTTCAATTACTAACTTTGCTTACTATACCTAGACTCTTCTTTGATAAGTTTTTTGAATTAATGGAGATATTGTTAAACCACTAATAAACCAAATAAATAATTAAACTTCCTAACAAGAACACAAACCTGAAAATAAAAGAATCAACAATTTTGAACCATTATTTTTAAACACTATTCAATCAAGGCTCTTAATGGATAACTAGAAACTAATTTAAAAAAAAAAAAAGCTTAAGAATCCATGCAAGGTATTTTATGCATGTTTCTATCAGCTGGCTGATTAAAGAGTTTGTTCATATTTCTCTTGTCTTCATGATACCCTAACTTGGTTTCACTCAATTTATTTTTTTATCAATTTATTCTTTTAGTTTTAAATTAGGAGATGATAATGTTTTAATCATAATTCTTGTTTGGTTTATTGGGTTTCTCTGATTTTCTGATATGTTTTACAAATATTGGATTTGTAGAAACCCTTCAAATTTTATCATCTAACTCTTTTTCTTTCATTATGTGTGAACAAATATGTAAAAACCTTTTTACTAAAGATTTTTATTATGAATAGGGATGTCAATGTTTTCTTAAAAAATCATAATTGGTGATCTAGGTTAATGTAGTTTTTGAATATGATTTTCTGAGATTAATAATTGAAAAAACCATTCAATTATATACTTCAGTAATATGTTTATCAGTTTTTATGATCAAATATGTGAAACCTCTTTTAAATAGATTATGTGTTGGCATAGGGGAAATAATAATGTAACCTCAACAATTGATTAATTAGGTGGGTTAGGATGAGTATTTGATATTGATTTTCTAATACTATTATTGACTATTTATTTGACAATAATATCCTATAATATACATTAGAAAATTTACTTAAATAAAATTAAGCATAGTTAGAAAATGTATGTATTAAACATTTACATAACAACTTCCTATACACAAAATATCTCATCAAAACTTGGTTTTTTCTAAGTTAATCTTATCCTTTGAATTGTATAATCCTCCAAGATAAAATAAAATAACCTTTATTCTTCTTATTCCATTTTAACAAGTAGAGTATAACACCTTCAACCATAATTGAACTCTAAATGATAAAACATTCATAGGTTCCTAATAATTTTGCAAACTCTCTCAAGACCAATGTGTTTCTCTCTTTAAATACATAGGTTGAAAGTCCCATGATAATATTTTTTATTCAGCACATGTACTTGAAATACAAATATCCACAAAGAAAAAAAATAATATTGGCCAATGAGCTCTCCACCCACCCATATGACTAAGATTAAATCCACCCTCGAGCTCTGAGGGCCTCATAGCTCTTCCCTTGCACATACACATAACGACTATTCACAAGGACCACTAAACAATTTCATACACCATAAAATTCATCTATACAACCATTTTTACACAATAAACATTCCCAAATCAAGAAGATCTCAACACATAACTCAAAATCATAAATACAAGGAATTCAATACAAATATTCACAAATGAATTAAAAACGCCAAAACCATTAATTTACTTATCAACAAAGATATAACAAGGAAATATCTTACCAAAATATTTATCATACATCTTGTGGAAGCCTCTCCTCCTCAAACCCTCTTCCTTCCATTCTTCACCAAGAGTTCTCCTTCCCAAAAAGATGAGAAATAATCCAAAACAAGAGCAAGAAAAAAGAAAAAAGAGAGAAGCATAAGAAAAATAGAGAAGCCCAAGGAAAAAGTAAGAAGCCCCTTCTCCTTTCAAGGAGAAAGAATATATAGAAGGAAAAAGGAAACCAACTTTTCAACTTCCCAACTGCCCTTTCAACTCCAATTTTAGTCACTTTTCATAAGTGGGCAATTAGAGTGGGTTTTAGACTTTATTAAAGGGGTTTTATGGAATAAAAATACCCCTACCCCATACACCTATCACCAAAAATCTTTTTTAAACAATTAAGAACACATAAGGACTTCATAAAACATAAAATAAGTGACCATATTAATAAAGTGACTCAAGGGACTAATAAGACAACTCTCACATGCATAGAACACATACCACACAAAAAAAGGTTAAATCACATGCCCATGACAAGACTAATATTTCACCACTTATAGAGTCAATAAAAAATTGATTGAATAATATCTATTATCAAAGTATCACCATTTATGTCAATAGTATATTTAACTTATAATGCATACTACTATAAATAAACATTGCATACTGATAAGCATCTTCCTAATTACACCTACTCACATCTATTATATGTAATCACATAATATAATGTAATCCAATTAATATACATAATAATATTACCAATAGTTGAGCATGTTGATTATTTCATACTTACGTAGATGAAGAATGGAACTTATCTGACTATCACAAGAACTCACAACAATCGTTAGATAAGATTAATCAAGAATATGAACATCTATGTGGTGTAGCAACAACCATGACTCTTGTGTACTATCCAACATGAAAGAACATAGAATATAACACATAAACCATCAATGATTATTAGAAACAACAAGGCCACAAGAGAAGGGGTCTTACATAGGTTGTGTTTGTGGTTAGTGTTCTCATTGGCTCAGTTATGGTTATTCTAAGCGGTGGGTTAGTTGTGGCTTGGCTGATTCAGGTTGTACTCATGATTTGTTATGTTTCAAGGTTCCTATCAAAACTTGGTTGTAAAAGGGTTTTGGGTCCCTTCAAAACCTATTTTTGTAGCTTGAGTTGTCTTGAATATCATTGGATGGCTACTACTAATGGCTTGTTGCTGGTAAGCAATTTATTTTTCTATCAGCTTCTTTGACTTGATAGGGTTTTAGGTCCCTTCAAAACCTCATTGTTATGGGTTTTGGGTCCCATGAATTTTTTTTTTCCCCTAATTAAAAACTATTGGAGAAAAAATAAATAAATAACTAATCTGAGTATACATCTACACATTTTGATTAGGTTAAGTGAAAAAAAGAGAAGTAAAATTTGTGGTAGCAAGAGAGGTTAACCTAATGTAATTTCCTCTCCATATTTATTGTAGCCTCTTTCATCCTCTCTCAAACTTTCAACCAAAAATGAAATGAAAAATTTAGAGAGACAAGTTATAAAGGGGAATTAGGGTTTATTTTAGCTATTCTAAGATCCAAGGGCCACTTTTTAATTTAATCCAAAGGTGGAGATTGAATGCACATTACATTAGTAAATAATTTGAGTTATTTTAATTAACCTCACTTAATTTTCAAATTGGTCCATGGTGGGGGCCAATGTTTTTAGGACCCTCACTTTAACTTGACTTAAAGTCACTTTCTAAATATTTAACAAAGAAACTTTGGTCTTAGATTTAATTTAAGTGATTTAATAAATTTAATTTTGATTATAGCCAAAGGTATCTAAGATTGTCTTTATCATAAATCCCTTGTAAAACCAAATAATTATTTCAATATAAATGAGTTAAATATTTTCTTCAAGGCAAGTCTAGTGGAAACTAGTCACATAAGTTAAAATGCATTTAATAAAATAATTTATTTATTTTAATAAGGTTCAAGTAAGAGGCTTACCTAGGGATGAACCTGTAAGAGAGGGGGACCAACCACGTCAAGGCTCTAGGTCACGGAGAGCCGAGAGCAGAGGGTTTCCCTAACTTACCTCGCTCTAAAAGGATGGGGATCGAGGATGAAGAGCACTATGTAGTACTTTTGTCACTCTTCAGACCCGAATTTCAAGTTCAAGCTAGGCGAGCTAGTTTTTGGAGTCGGTACTGCACCTTAGACACCCCTTTGTCTGAGGATGGCAACACGGTTTTGGGACAATAGCACAATGCATTGGCATCTCTCTAGTAGATTGGTCTCCATCAGGTCAAAAAATAGAAAGTATAATAAAAACTGCCAAAAAAACCTACTGACAGCCTAGCTAGTTAATCTAGACAAGAAAAATAGAATAAGAAAGAACAAAAAATAGAGATGAAGATGATAAATCAAGTAAATAAAGGCTAGGGTGATGAAGATAATCTCACAAAAACGCCAGTTCACCAGCTAGCTCCACGCGTATGTCCACCTACACACAAACAAGAAGGGGAAAATTGTTGGGGTTGTATAGGGGTCTACCTTAGTCAAACCCCCATTTTGGTGTTTCCACCTCCATAGACAGCCAAAAAGATACGGATTAGAATATGTGATAAAGGAAGTAGAAAGTAAATATTGCAATGAACACTAAAAAATAATACTATGCTGCTCAATCAAATCACAAAGGAGAGGAGTGAAGCATTACCACCTCCACCCAAAATCTCACTAGCCAATGGAAGGAGAATGTTAGGAATAGACTTGGCAAAGTCACCATAGCCGTAGTGGTGATGAAGGGAGGTCTCGCAAGACTCTAAGCCCACACTTCTATGGCTTTCCTCACACTTGCAATGTGGAGTTTATGGAGCTTCAAAGCTACTGCAATGCTCACAATGAAAGATTGGAATGCTACTTGAGAGTGAAAGAGATTGAAAGAGTTGAGAAATTGCTTAGAGGATGGAATGATTGAATGAATAGTTTTTGAAGGTGGTATGAGAAAGAATAGGTTGTTTTTGGATCGGTTGGTCGAAGAGGGACATTACAACTCGACCCCAATTAGGTGTGCAATGCCTCTACCAACTTCAGATGTAAGAATCCATCAGGGACGACAGTGCGCTATACAGACGTATGTGTGCCGCACGTGCATCCCCGAAAAATATTCTCTCAATGATGCACGAGAAAAATGCTAAGGGGATGGAAGGAAGGTAGGTGATGTGGAATTTCACCTTTGTATTTTATTTTCTAAGGTGAGAGTATGTGAAAGGTGAATTTTCCTAAGGGGTGAAAATTCACTACTATACATTTTTCCCCCACTTTAGCGAGCACGAGTATTGATTAGTGCTCGGTAAAGTAGATCGAAAGGTTAGAAAGGTATACCTGAACCATCAAGGAAGCAAACCGTGATCTGGAGAACTCAGAAGTGTAGGGTAGGCAAAGGAATCACAAGTACTCTCCCTAGGGAGTTTCAAACAAAATGACCCCATCACCCCACAAAAATATGAAGTTTTACAAAGTACATCGAAGGCCCTTAGACCAACAACAAATCCTATAGGATTTAAGAATCTCACAGGTCCATTGACTTGCAATAAGGCATTCCCCCAAGTTATCTCATGAAGGAAGCCCAATGAAGTAAGCACCTTACAGGCCCACAAAACTGCAAGGAGGAATCCCCCAAGCTCTCTCTCATGAAGGACACCCATTAGAAGGGGACTCCACAAAGTTAGGCTAGAATGCGACTCCACAGGAGAACTTGCAAAGTGACATGTTAATCCATAGATAAAACATGCCAAAGAACACAAAGTAGCCACATAGGAAAACAAACAAACAATCACGTAGACAATCAGCAAGTTGAAAGGATTTCAAAGGGGTCCCTCAAGAACCCTTTAAAAGAAAAGGGGGTCCACTCAAGGGACGCTCTGTTTGAAAGTGTAAGAATAATTTTCGCAGATTGATTCAGCATCGAGGAATCCTTCTGAAATATGTTCACTTCATGAAGGAAATTAAAAGGAAGAAAGTGCCCCATCACGAGGGGAAGGTCGAGGCTTCTCTCGTAAGAAAAAAGTTTCTCCCTCCTTTGAAGAAAGTTCTTAAGTTCTTGATTTGTGAACCCGTGATGAAGGAAACAGGTTCTGTTGAGAGTCCAAGTTTAGAATGTGATTTTTAGAAAAGTTTGCGAAGAATTTCAAGAAAAGATTCATTGGCAATGAATTTGTTTTTTAAAAATTTGAGGTTAACATGATAGCCCCCACTTAGGGTGGTGTGTGTTGAATGCAAAGGCATGTGATAGCCTAAGGAGAGAAAAAAAAGAATGAAAAAGAAAAGAAAAGGTGATGTTGTGGCCCATGGGACATAGCAGGATGTCACCATGGTGATGTTGTCACCCACACTAGGGACAACACATAGGCACCAAAACATCACAACTCAAGCAAATAAGAGAGAAAGAAAAAACAAGAGATTGGGGGATCTGGTTTTGTAAGGTCAAATCTTCTCATGAGTATATGAATAATAGGTAATCGAGGTACAAGGTGAAAGATCATCAATCCCCACCAGATCAAGAGGAATGCATGAAAGACAAAGTGAAAATTTAAAAAAATTGGGTCAACATGGAAGGGAAGCCTAAATGCCCCCAACGCTTTGCATCATCCCCAATTTGCTAAAAATCAAGGCACAAACATGGAATAATGATGATACAAATAGAATAATGTTTATGACACAAAATCACTCCTGTATCCAAGCACCTACAAGGGTGACAAGGGTCATCCATGAACATATAACGCAAGAATGGGGGAACACATCACAACAAACACACATGTAATCTAAAGATAAAGAAGAGGCCTCCCCCTAACACTCATCGACTAAGAGGTCATCCACTTGCCAATTGATATCATTATAAGGGGAAGGCAGATGAGCCTACAATGGTGGAATATTAAGGGGAGGAGCTTCCAACCCTCCCGCAACAAGGGCTAAGGAAGAAGGCCCCACAATGTCTTCTTTGCTAGGCTCTTATGGAGCTATGGTCAGCGATTTCATGAAGATTTCTGACAAGGCTGGGACCTCATCCAAAGAATTGAACATGCAATTCATGGGAGTGACATGTGTTATCTCAATGGATGAGGAGGGTGGCACCCAAGATTCACAACTGGGCTCATCGAGTGACTTGAGAGTGGTGAAAAACTTAGGGGATGCCGGATCTAGCTCTATCACTAGGATGACACATGTTAATGCAGGACCACCCCTTGAAGAGGGTGGAATCCTCTTTCGACCCCCATTTCTAGAAGGGCCAACCTCTGCTTTCTACTTTTTCAGAGGAGGTGAACTCCCCACATACGAGGCGAGAGGTGCATGCGAGGAGGAGAAAACCACGATGGACACCACCAAAGTGTTCAACATGTCCATGGGTTTTGGGAATGATGGGATGTCCAAAAGAGACACAAAAAGGGGTAGCTCGACCGAAGGAGCGATAAAAAATTGCACCTATTTAGGGCTAGGCTCTTTCACGCTCATCGCGAGAGTTGAAAGCAGAACCGAGTTTTGTTGAAAAAAAGAAGAGGGGAGGAGAGAGGACACAATAGGAGGCCCTAATTCAAGTGTGGTCAACTCCTCCTCCTTTTTCTGCAAAGCTGCTTTCTTAGCTGCTAGAGCCCTTTGTCGGTGCTTGCACTCATATGCAAGACAATTTATGTCTCTTTAAGCTAGAGGCCAAGAGTTGTGAAGGGACATAAGGCTAATTCTCATCCATAGGGGTTTCCATCATAGCCACTTCCTACAGAGGGACAAACTCCTAAATAGGATCAAGAGGAAGTGGTTGAGAGACAATAGGGGGAGTTGGCTCTAATGCCTTGGCAGTGAGCCTCTTCCCATTCATTGCTTTAGGAACAAGAGTAGTGGGAGGCCACGAAGGCCGAGACATAGAGGATTCCCCTTGGGGCCCCTTCCTTCTACCATATCAAATGGGCCTAGGCTCCATGGGTAGAATAGGAAGTTCATGTTGGATGTTGTGGTTGTGTTGCTGATATGTGGTTGTCATTGATGTCAACACTATTAGTATTGGTGATTTTGAAGGCTGTATGTTGAGGATATTGAGAAAATTAGAATAAATATGTTGTAGGCAATCTGTGAAGCTGTATTGATCTGAATGGTGTAAAGTTGTGTATCAGAAGTCACGCTTCAAATGGTTTGTTGTTGATCCTATCTAGTATGTTGAGTGGAATTTTCAATGGTACACATCAAGATTGGAGCGATTTATGAGTTTCTGAGTTCCTATAGTTATTTTGTTACTATAGCAGGTGTTTCTAGAAGAAGAGAATGCAATTCTAGTAAATTTAGTTGTTGTGTATGCTACTATGATGTTCAGTGATGTTTCTAGATTGTGCTCTATCATTGTGGTACATTCGTGTTGATCGATGTGATCGTGATCAAATATTTTCCTTTGTGTGTTCAAGGTTTTCATGTTATTGGCTGACATGATGGTGGTAGTGTGTTGTGGATCCTTATGGATTAATATTTTATTGTTTGGCATGTTCGAGGATGTTGTTTTAGGTATTCTCTATGTCGTGACCGACCTAAGTTGGTGCGCATTGAGATTTGTTCATGAATTGGGCCGACAGTTGTAATTTATTATTTTATTTGTGGTCGACAGAGTTGCTGATGTAAATTCATGTAGCGGATATATTAGAGCGATTGTTTCTTCATTTTGAAGTGTGTGTGTGTGGTGTATGCTTAATTAATGTATGCGAAACATGTGAATAAATATCAAATCATTTGATTTCAGAGCAGAGTGTGAAGAATATTGAGTGAAGTGTGAAGAAGTGTTTCTGTGCCTAACCAAAACTATCATCAGGCTTTTGTAGAAGCTAATTTCTTATTTCAACCTCATCATATGGATTTAATTTGATTTTTCTATGTAAGGAAGTGAGCCTTCTCTTTGAGCAGTGAGCTCTAGGCAATGTGCTTGAATGCATGTGCATTCCCTATTCATTTTTCATTATACTTCTAACAAGGTATAATCTTGTGGACTAACATCCACCATGGTTTTTCCCCTAACAAGGTTTCCACGTATAAAATCTTGGTGTTCATGTTTCTCAGATGTGTTGTTGATTTATGCTTTCACTGTTAATTATCAGACCTAATATTAAAGGTTGTTTAAGGGTGAATAAGTTTAAATTCTGTAACAATTGATTCACCCCCCCTCTCAGTTGTCTATCCTTATTTTTCCAACAACT
The DNA here is from genome assembly GCA_007115665.2 of Sequoiadendron giganteum. Classification (NCBI taxonomy): domain Eukaryota; kingdom Viridiplantae; phylum Streptophyta; class Pinopsida; order Cupressales; family Cupressaceae; genus Sequoiadendron; species Sequoiadendron giganteum. The sequence goes on along the minus strand of CM021103.1, from coordinate 387,256,962 downwards.
AGTATCAGAGCTGGTTCCTCTAAAGAAGTTTAATAGCTTGAGGTGATCGGAGATGGCATCATACAAGAAGGATAGTCCCAAATTTGATGGTACAAATTACTCTTTGTGAAAGGTCAAAATTTTGTGTCATTTGAAGTGCATTGGTGAACCCTTTTGGAAGATTACAAAGAATAGATATAATATTCCTCAGAATGGTCTCACTACTCCTGATAAGATCAAAGAAGCTGAAAATAATATTAGGGCTATAGAAGCATTGCTAAATGCTTTGACAAATTCAAAGATGACAAATGTGATAGGTTTGAAGACAACACATGAGATCTGGAAGAAATTGGAGACATTATATGAAGGAGATGCACAAGTGAAGATTACTAAGCTAACAAGTCTCAAAGGAAAGTGGGAGAACTTGAAGATGAGTGAAGATGAAAGCATTGTTGCTTTCATGCACAAGGTAAATGAACTAGTGATAGGTATTAGATGTGTCGGTTGAGTTATGGAAGAAGATGAGATTGTAGCTAAAGTGCTAAGATCAATCCCTGCCTCTTACAAAACAAAATCTCATGCTAATGAAGATCTCAGGATAGTAACAAAATGTGACAAGAGACATGCTGATTGGTAAACTTTCTGCCTTTGAGTTGAGTGAATTTGGTGATTCTACTCCTAAAATAGAATATGTATTTAAAGCTACTATATCCAAGAAAAGCTAACAGAGATATGATCTGGGAGAAAGTTCCAGAAAGACATTCAAGTATGAAGATGAGATGAGACAGATTGAAGATGAAGAAAGAGATAAGAAGAGCTAGAAGCTTTGAGTGTGAAAAGAGAATCCAGAGGACATGGTAAGTATAAAGGAAAACTGCCTATTAAATGTTTCTCTTGAAGTAAGATAGGTCATTTTTTATCAAGGTGTCCTGAAAGAGTGTCTAAGTATAAACCTGACAAGTCTAGATTTCAAAATAAATTTTATTATGTTGAAGAAGGTGTTACTGATGATGAATCTGATAAAAAAACTGGAAATGAAGATGGATGGGTATTCATTGCTATCAAAGAAAATAGTATGATGTCCACTGAATCTGCTAACAATCAGAATATTAAGAAATCTCTTGCAACCAAAATTGATAAAAAGGATGAATGGTTGATTGACACCAGATGCTCACATCATATGACTGGTGACAAAAAAAAGTTTCTAAGCTTGGAAAAGTATTATGGTGGTGTTGTAATATTTGGAGATAACAATGTTGGTGTGATTTGTGGTAGAGGCACTGTTTCTCTTGGTGGTAAATGTAATACTGATGATGTTCTTTATGTTGAAGGATTAAAGCATAACTTGTTGAGTGTTGGATAGATGGTAGACAAGGGATACAATATTCAATTCAAAGATGGTAAGTGTAGGATATTGAGAAGCTCTGGAAATGTAATTGCTTTAGGTACAAAGAAGAGAGGTAATATTTTTCACTTAAGTGATGCTAGTGAAATTTGCTTAATTGCTAAGGTTGATGCAATTTGTTTATGGCATAGGAGGCTGTGTCATGTGAATTTTGATAAAATTGTCAAAGTAAGCTCCACTCAAGAAGTCAAAGATCTACTTTAGTTAGTCAAGCCTAATAACACTATGTGCAAGGAATGTCAGATGGGAAAGCAAACAAGAATTTTATTTAGGAGAAAACAACATCATTCTAATGGAGTGTTGGAGTTGGTTCATACTGATCTATGTGGTCCATCCAGAATCAGAAGTCTACAAGGAGAAAGGTACTTTATGTTGATCATTGATGATTACTCTAGGATGATATGGGCTGATTTTTTGAGAGAAAAACATGAAGCACTAGAAAAATTCAAATGTTTCAATGCTTTGGCAGAAAATGAGACAGGTTTGAAGGTCAAATGCTTAAGATCAGATAGAGGTGGTGAATTCACTTCCTGGGAGTTTAATTCATTTTGTGAAGAGCATGGAATCAAAAGACAGATAGCTACTCCCCGGACCCCTCAACAAAATGGAGTTGTTGAAAGGAAGAATGAAAAAATTCTAGATGTTGCTAGAACTATGATGTTGGAAGGTAATGTTCCTCATATATACTAGAGAGAAGTTATAAGAACTGTTGTATACACTATCAACTGGGTAAATGTTAATGGAAAATCTGGTAAGACTCCTTTTGAGTTGTGGTTTCATTACAAGCCTATTGTTAAGTATTTAAAAATATTTGGAAGTAGATGTTATATTAAGAGATATGAAGATATTGGCAAGTTTGATGCTAGAAGTGATGAAGGAATCTTTTTGGGTTACTCTACTAAGAGCAAGGCATACCGGTGCTATAATAGAAGATTGAAGAAAATGGTTGAAAGTGCAAATGTTAGAGTTGATGAAGACACTGTTAGCTCATCCAGATACTATGGATATGATTCAGATGACCAAAAAGATAACACTGATAATAGAAAGAATGCACAGACACAAAATCAAGTTCAAATTGTTCTGGTGAATCAAGAAAACCATGAAGAAGAAGCTAGTGGAAGTGCAAAAGAAAGAACAGAAGAACCAGAAGTCAGAGAGAATCCAAAAGTTCCAAGGTATGTAAAGCTAAATCACTCTGAGAATTATATTATAGGAGACAAGAACAAAGGTGTGCAAACTAGAAGAAGAATTGTAGAAGAATATTTCCTGATTTCCAAGACTAGGCCTAGTAATGTCAATGAAGCTTGTAAAGATGAATATAGGATGGAAGCAATGAAGGAAGAACTAATGCAGATAGAGAAAAATGATACATGGACTCTTGTTCCCAGACCTTAGGATAAAAATGTGAGTGGAACCAAATGGATCTTTTAGAATAAGTTGAATGAACAAGATGAAGTTGTCAGAAATAAAGAAATACTGGTATGTAAAGGATACTTACAAATGGAAGGTATTGATTTTGAAAAAACCTTTGCCCCTGTTGCTAGAATTGAAGTTGTAAGGTTATTTATTTCTTATGCTACTTTCAAAAATTACAAAGTCTATCAAATGGATGTGAAATCAACATTTCTGAATGGTAAGTTAGAAGAAGTTTATGTTGAGCAACCAGATGGATTTCAATTGACTAATGAAAAAGATATGGTTTGTTGATTGAAGAAAGCACTATATGGAATCAAACAAGCTCCTAGAGCATGTTATGATAGATTGGATAAATATTTGTTGAAGCTTGGATTCAATAAAGGTACTACTAACAACAATCTGTATTTCAAAATAGATCAGGATAAAGTGTTGATTATTGAAGTTTTTATTGATGACATTATCTTTGAAGGTGATAATGAATTATGCATGAAATTTGCTGATGAAATGAAAAGTGAATTTGAGATGTCAATGATAGGAGAGCTGAATTTTTTTTTGGGATTGCAAATAACTTAGTTAGATGATGGATTTTTGATATCTCAGTCCAAATATGTAAAAGAGTTACTAAAAAATTTTGGCATGGAAGACTCAAAACCATTTGGTACACCCATGGTAATTGGATGCAAGTTAACACAAAATGATGATTCTCTTAAGGCTAATCAAACAAGGTACAGTTCAATGATTGGTGGATTGCTATATTTGACTCCGACTGACCAAACATTATGAATTGTGTATGTATGGTTGCTAAATATCAAGCTGATCTAATGGAATCGCATGTGACTATAATAAAGATGATTTTCAGATACTTGAAAGGAACAATTGATTCTGGTCTTTGGTATCCCAAGGATGATGATCTTACTCTAAATGCCTTTATAGCTGCAAATTGGGCAAGAGATGTAGATGATAGGAAAAGTACAAGTGGTGGTGCATTCTTCTTAGGGAAGAAGTTGGTGTCTTGGCTAAGTAAAAATCAGAATTCCATTTCCTTATCTATTGCTGAAGCAGAATATATTTCTACTACAAACAATTGCACTCAAGTATTATGGATGAAACAGATGCTGAGAGATATCAAAATTGAGTATAATGAGCCTATTACTATATTTTGTGATAATTCAAGTGCCATAAACATTTCCAAGAATCCGGTGTTACACTCAAAGACAAAACATCTATCTATCAAGTATCTCTTTTTGAGAGACAAAGTGAGTGGTAAAGAAGTCAGATTGGAATATGTTCCTACTAAGGAACAAATTACAAATATCTTTATTAAACTGTTTCCTAAGGATACTTTTGAGTATCTCAGAGGAAATTTAGGGGTGATTTCCCCTCCTAATCTAGACTAAGATGCAATTATTTGCATCAATCCATGCACCTACAATCAGATCTTGTTCCAGATTGATGTTGTGGTGGCTACTACTCAGGGGGAGTAGTCAGATGATTCAAATTATATGTGGTTCAAAGCTTGTGTAAATTTTCCATTGATGTCAAATGGGGAGAAGAGCAATGTGAAAAAAATTTGTAGAAGAAAGGGGAGAAGTGCAATAAGTACTAAGAGGGAGAATATGGAAGAGCAATGTAAGGAAGAGAAGAACAGGTTGAGAATAGGTTGAGAAGAGTTAGTTGTGTTAATGGTATTTTTCACATCATGTGTTTCCATCAATTCCAAAGGGGGAGATTTTTGGATGTTGTGGTTGTGTTGCTGATATGTGGTTGTCATTGATTTCAAAACTATTAGCATTGGCAATTTTGAAGGTTGTATATGTCGAGGATATTGAGAAAATTAGAACAAATATGTTGTAGGCAGTTTGTGAAGTTGTGTTGATCTGAATGGTGGAAAGTTGTGTATCAGAAGTCACACTTCAAAGGTTTGTTGTTGAGCCTATCTAGTATGTTGACCAAAATTTTTAGTGGTACGCATCAAGATTGGAGTGAGTTATGAGTTTATGAGTTCCTATAGTTATTTTATTACTGTAGCAGGTGTTTCTGGAAGAAGAGAATGCAATTCTGGTAAATTGAGTTGTTGTGTATGCTACTGTGATGTTCAGTGATGTTTCTAGATTGTTCTCTATCATTGTGACCTACATCTGTGTTGATCGATGTGCTCATGATCAAAGATTTTCCTTTGTGTGTTCAAGGTTTTCATGTTATTAGCTGACATGATGGTGGTAGTGTGTTGTGGATCCTTATGGATTAATATTTTATTGTTTGGCATGTTCGAGGATGTTATTTTAGGTCTTCTCTATGTCATGACTGACCTAAGTTGGTGCATATTGATATTTGTTCATGAATTGGGCCGACAATTGCAATTTATTCTTTTATTTGTGGCCGACAGAGTTGTTGATGTAAATTCATGTAGCGGATATATAAGAGCGATTGTTTCTTCATTTTGAAGTGTGTGTGTGTGGTGTATGCTCGATGAATGTATGAAAAATGTGCAAATAAAGATCAGATCATTTGATTTTAGAGTAGAGTGTGAAGAAGATTTAGCGAAGTGTGAAAAAGTATTTTTGTGCCTAAATAGAACTTTCATCAGGCTTTCATAGAAGCTAATTTCTCATTTCAACCTCATCAGATGGATTTAATCTAATTGTTCTATGTAAGGAAGTGAGCCTTCCCTTTAAGCAGTGAGCTCTAGGTAGTGTTCCTGAATGCATGTGCATTCCCTATTCATTTCACTATACTTCTAACAAGGTATAATCTTGTGGACTAACATCCACCATGGTTTTTCCCCTAACATGGTTTCCAAGTATAAAATCTCGATGTTCATGTGTCTCTGGTGTGTTGTTGATTTATGCTTTCACTGTTAATTATCAGATCTAAGTTTAAAGGTTGTTTAAGGTTGAATAAGTTTAAATTCTATAGCAACTGATTCACCCCCCCTCTCATTTGTCTATCCTTATTTTGACAACTTAAACGCAAGACACTTGGGATTTTTCCAAGTGGGCACCATAGGATTCTTCTATAAACATGAAAAAAATATGATAGTGCCATAGTGGGGTGAGAGGAAGCATCAGGATGGAGAGAAAGAGAAGAAGAGGAACCTCAAGAGCGCTTCTCTTCTTCCCTTATGTGTGACTTGGTGGCATTGTTGTCATCTTTTAAATAGGCCCTATGCGAGACAAAATAAGGAGATGGAGGGTACCTCACCTTAGGAATTAAGCACCCTTTCTTGTACTTTTGATATGTCTGGTACAAGAGGTTCTTCATAGGTGGGAGCTAACCAATGGGTGCAGGTCAAAAGTGGTCTAAGGAATAACTACCATGTGCAACCGATGGTTTATAACCAGTGTCATGGATCATATGCAGGGAGCCCTCATGGATAAACTTCAAACATTTATGCATAATAG
>CM021103.1:386612191-386650661 GCA_007115665.2 Sequoiadendron giganteum | reverse complement strand
AAGATGAAGAATACAAAGAACATGTAAATAAATTGAAGGACATCATCAAGATACCAGAATCAACTCTCCTAGAGCAAGATACTAGAAGATAATGCATATTTTCTTGAAAAGACTGCTAATATAATTTGATTCAGATCTAATTTCATCTATAAGCATAAGGATGAGGTCCAAGAGGCTTGTAAGTATTTAAATGAACAAATTGATGAGTTGGAGGAAGTGGTGGCCATTATTGTTAATGTGGATATTCTAGTCAAGGAGGGCATGCCTTTAGACCAATTAAAGGAGAAGTGGGACATCAAATTTTAGGAAGTGATACAAATGGAAGATAATGGAGAAGATTTGTTGCTAGATAAGCTCATGGATATCAAAGAAGAAGTAAAAGCTGCAAGGAGAGAATCGATCAAGTTGAGAGATATGTAGGAATTTTCCTCAGCCGAGTTAAAGAGAATCAAGTTTGAATATGATTGGGTAGATGGACCCGATGTGGATATTCTTCAACAAGTATTCTCCAGTTATGATGAGTATCTCATGGAGCATGCACAAATTGGTGAGCTGGCAGTGTGGCATTATCTCAACAACATTCAACTTCCTCTTCTCTTGTATATTACAGGATCCTTGATAGCAGGGCAATCGGATTTTCTATTTGATTTTGGGACAACGAAGCAACCACCTCTCCTTCACCAGTCTAGTTCCTTCATTAGTTTTGATTCCTTGATTTGTGGATCTGGGTCTTTGATTGAGAGAAACTTATGCATTGCATGTCTATATGTACTTTGGAGCTCTATTTTTAAAAGGTTGGTTGATTGAAGTAGGATTAGCCACCTGATGATAGCAGATAGGATTTTATAGCTTTGAGCAAAGACATTTTTAAGTTCATGTTTAATTTAGATACACTTTTTATATAGTTTTTATGTTGGAGTTGAACTTCTTTGATGAGGTTAATGAACCATAATCAATCTGTATGCCAGTGAATTGTTGAGCCTAAATTTTTTCTCCTTGATGCAAATCAACAAAGAAAGCCAAATTTTTAAGATTATTTCATTAGATTATCTGTGAATGAAATTATTGTTATGTCTGTTTGATCTATATTATTGGAAATGAATGAGGGATTTATTTTTAATCTTGTAGTATTTTCATGAATGGTTGTGATGATTAAATTAAGCACTATGAATGTATACAATGGTATGGATAGTTTTGTGGGTTGCATCATTTTATGGTTTTTGATTTGTTAAGAAACACTAATTGTTAAGAATATATGTCTGGATGTTAAAGAATTTTGTTCATGTTTTACTGATCTGTGCCTTGATCTATATTTTTATGTTTATTTAAACCCCCCCTCCCCCAATTTAGGTTAATTGATATGATGCAATTTGTGTCCTTTATTACCAAAACAGGCCCCTTGAATATTATAGTTGCATTGGCCATTGAGTAACATCAACATAGTTGAGAACCAACTACTAGGACCTTGGAAGTTAGATTACTACATGTTGTCTTTATTTTTCAGGAGAAATAGGGTAGAGATATTCTATTTAATGTTGTTGTGCTATTTTGACCATCAACACTATCCTCTAATAGTTGGGTATGTATTGTTAGTTCCTGATTGGATTAAATTGTGGTCTTAGATTGTTCTTGTAATGGTTCTGAATTAATTCTTACAAATAGATTCCTGATTTCATCCTAAAGTGTCAATTCGGGAACATAGGCTTTTGAATCGTGTTGTGGCAATAAGTCGAAGGGCTGAAATCAATAAACTAATGGTTGATGGATGCAAACTAATGTAATATGAATTTGAACAAAATTCTGATTTGTAGACTTCTTGTCACATGTGTGATAGGAACTTGTGAAGAAATAATTTTGCAGCAGAAAATAGATTACTGGCACACAACAAAATGGAACTGAAAATCTCTACACAACAGAATGAAAATATTTCTTGAAATGAAATAAACAAAATCAAAGTTAAAAAACTGAATGTAACTATGCTTTCAAAATTAGTTAACTATTCAACTCCTTAACTCATAGTGATTTTACTAGTCGGCTTCTAGCTATTCATAACAATACTAATAATAGTTGATAGGTAAATTATACACACTGATAAGTATTGAACAAACCAATAGAGATTAACACATTCATAAATATTAACTATGCGGACAAGAATCTAATACTTAACACAATAATCGATATGAAACTAATCAAATCACAACATACATTACCACACACATCTATCTAATGGAAAGATCACCAACAACCGAGGAAGTGGGCCCTACCTTCGCCATCTATTGAGTGATGAAGCTCACAAACACATAATTACTCCACACTAACTATAATTCATTCAGATTGTAGCAACAAATTATGAACGTAGATTTAATCGGCAATATATGATTTCTATTTTTATCTATCTAAGTTTTCGGCATACACACACACACACACAGATATATATATATATATACCGCTATTTTTTATACCCATAACAGTCTTGCAGATGAAAGCGAATAAGGGTTTTGGTTTTTTGTGGCTTACAACCAACAACCATCGAAAGATAATAAAAAATAGCTTAAAGTCTTTTGAGAGTATCTTAAAACAACATAACAACTCAAAACATATTTGCTAATCTCGACACAAGCATGGCCAAAGTGACAAAATGAATCCAATTGGCCTAGTCTTCCATCCACCGATGCCCTTCATGCCTTTATGTCAATAATTTAAATATTTCCTATTACCAAAATCACAAAGATATTTAGCAACAATCAAAGGAATCGGTATTTTTCACTAGTTTTTACCTTTCCTCCTATTTCATAGAATATCTCAAGCTCATTATCGAAAAGTGACAGGAGCAAAAAGAAATACTAGGAAAGATGAAAAAGGTTAAAGAAAATAATAGGTAAAATAATGGCATATTTTTCCCCCATCGGTTCTTTATGAATAATGTCACCTCGCATGATACTGTTGTTGTTCTACAGTTCCTTAATTCTGCTTTGTTTTGGTTCAATTTTCGTTTGTCACTCCAAATACACCACTTCAACTGTTCTATATGTTGTAACCTCTCAATTCAACTACATTTAACCCTTTTTCTCTCCTCTGAGCTTGTATGGTTTAAAAATGGAGGAAAACAAAATGGAAAAAATCTTATAGAGAGTTTTGTTTGTTAAAATCAAGAAAATAAAGAATACCCCTCGACCAACTAAAGATACTAAGTGTCCTCACTTAGTGGTACAGTTTTAGTAGAGGGTTAAATGAAATAGTGGAAAATCAATTAAGATATAAAGCATGCATAAATTAATGTATAAACATGTAGAAAATCAATTATCATTTATGTTAATTATGGAAGGTTAATGCGTGTACTAGTAGAAATGTTTTGAAGTGAAATTGAAGTCGTGCGAAGTGATTGATGATTGTTTGCAACAACATGTAAAGTGGCCTATCTTAATTGTAATTTGAAATGAGTGACAATAAATGCATGGTGTGTGGTGAATGATGGTTTGAAAAGGTTGTAGAGTGTACATAATGAGTTAGGTGAAATGAATTACATGGTACATGGTAATCAAGAAAGGTGGTGATAATGCTACTTGTGAATGAATGTAAAAGGCTATATGTGATTAAATAAAATATGTTTGGTTGCATGTATGGATGGATAGAATTTGAAATGATCGGTATGCAATGAATGCATGTGGTAATATGAAATGACTACCTGACAAGTGCTATGGGTACTTACAATAACATGTCCCTTCTGAAAGGTTGTCTCCTTTAGGCATGTTGCTACAAGTCCCTATAGCATCTTTGAGCATTTTAAAAAATGAGTGTGTCATTTGTCATCGATGTAGTGTGTGCATGTGAATGATATGGTGGAATTATACCTCTGAAATGTCAGTTGGTGAATTGTGTAGCTCGTCAATTGATTCATTTGTAGAACTTGTAGTTTATGTTGCCCAAATTTCAAATGGAGGTTTTGACTGCTAGATTAATGAAAGAAGGAAGTCATCCTTCTGTAATGGTTTCTTGTAAAGGTTCAATTTATGTCCATTAACAGTAATGAGAACATGACTTCATCAATTGTTTGTAGTTACACTGCTCCATTTAGAAACACTTGTTTGATCTCATATGGACCGAGCCATCTAGTTTCTAACTTCCTTTTGTAGTATTTGTATCTAGATTCATAAATGAGAGCCCAATCACTAGCATCAAATTCCTTTGTCTTTATGAACTAGTCATGCTAATGGATCATCTAATTCTGGATAACTTCAATGTGGTGTATGAATTCCATTCTGATTTCATCAAGTACATTTAGGTTGTGTAATCTCTACTTCTCTACTGTTGACAAGTCCATGCCCAATGTAACTGATTTCCTCAATGTTTTGTATTCAAATTCAATAGGAAGTACCAATTTCTTTCCATACACCAATTCATATGGTGTAAATCTTGTTGTAGTCTTATAATTTGTTCTATAAGCCCAAACTGCCTCAAGCAATCTGACTGCCCAATCCTTCCTATGAATTTGCACTATCTTTGTTAGAATGTTTTCAATTTCCCTATTTGTGACTTCAACATGTCTATTAGCTTGAGGGTGGTAAGGTGTGGACTTTCTATAATTGATCTCATTCTTGAACCAATTTTTTGATCAACTCTAAGGTAAAATGGGCTCCTTGGTATCTGACTATCTCTCTTGGAACTCCATATATAGTGAATATGTCTTCATATAGAAACTTTTCCACATTCCCATCTCTTGCAAAATGTAAAGCCTTAACCTCCACCCACTTTGTAAGATAATTTGTGTAGACCAGTATGCACTCTTTGTTGTTTGATGTTGGTGAAATTGGGCCAATAAAGTCTAATCCACATTTGTCAAATGGTGTTATTGCTAACTATGGTTGCAACAACATTTCATATATATTTGTTGTCCTTCCCATTATTTTACATATATTGTAGAGTATAAACTAGTGTCTTGTAAACTTGGTAGAAACCACAGAATTCAGAGGAATGACTAGCTGAACAATCCACTAAACATTGTAAAGACTTCATTAAATAGTCAACCAAGGTTTGTAAAATTATGATGGTGCTACACTATATGTGCCTTTAAAGACCTCAGGTTACCTAGGTTATCCTATTAAAATTATTCTACTTGCTGGAAAATCATAGAAACACATAATAGTGAAATAAGTAAACTGGCGATAATGGCTCCGGGTGCCTACAACATAACTTGTAGTTGAATTACTGCTAACAGAAAATTACTAAAACTAACTCAAAACTATTCAAAACTAGTAACTAGACTTAATATATCCTCTAGAGTAGTACAAGTCTATTGAATGCATTCATGCACATGAACAATCATTACTGAAAATCACAATATGAGAATTTATTCTAAATTCTATGCAATTTATGAAGTAATGATAAATGGAAATACTACTAAACAAAAGTAAAAAAACTATAAATTTAGTGAAGAACAATTACCTTGAGTGGCTTGCTCAAAGTGGATGTCTTCACTCAGCTTAAACCAAATCTAATCTTAGATTCTACGCATCCATATGAGCTTGAACTTCACTCATTATGCATTCTAAAAGATCACATAAAATCTTGTTCAAAGATTGTATTTAAGAAAACCATTTTAGAACAATCAACATGTCTATTGATTACAACTAAAAAACTAAGAAGTAACTGATAACAAAATACTTACCAACTAACTATCTAAAGAATCAACCACCGGCTATATACAAGCATGAGGGAGTTTATTCTAAACACAACTCTTAACTAAAATTATTAACTACAACTCCCTAGATATCAAAGTATGTAATTAATATTGAATTATTCAAACTATAACTAAAAAGAAACAAGAGTTCAAATGGGATTGAAACTTTGCAAAATAAATTTGCATGTGGAACACATAATCAATTATCCAGAAGAAATTATCATTTTGTTCCATTAGAAATTATCATATTCCCAAACCTACAACCTATGAAGGCATCTATTGTTGCATGTGGAAAATAAGTCTACTAGTGGATAAAGGACCGATTTCTTAGTCACATTACATTAGAAATTATCATATTCCCAAACCTACAACCTATGAAGGCATCTATTGTTGCAAACCAAGGTCTTCCTAAAATGAGGGGGTAGCATGCAAGATTAGCTCTAGGTTTCAATACCATAAATTCAACAATGTACTCCCATGAATCTAGTGTTATTACCAATTATTTAATGATACCATCAGTTTAATTGTAGACCTATCTACCAGTTGTAGAACAGTAGTTGTAGGTATGAGTTATATTAAGTGTAACAACTTCATGGTCTATTTAGTAATTATATTGATAGTCGATCCCAAGTCAATTAAGGTGTTCTTAATGAGAGTAAAATTTATCTTTACATCCACTACAGGGCTCCCATGGTTTACATACTTGGGGATAGTTATGTTTCCCAACATAATAACTGCAAGTTTTCCTAAGACATGTGTACAGTCTGGGGGTATTTTCGCTTTCTACCTGGATTTTTAAGGCATAGTTCTCTCACTATTTTAGTATAGATAGGAACCTCCTTAATGGCCTAGATAAGGGGTATTTTGATGTAAACATCCTTAAGTTATCCCAACATGTCGGTTTCATCTTGTGTTTGATGCCTTTGAACTATTAATCTTTCAAGGAATGGAGGCTCTAGAATTTGATTGGTTGGGTTAACTTGATTTGACTTAGGCTCCTTATGTTGGTTATCCAAAGTCTTTGCTTGGGGTTCCTCATTAACCAATTCAGTGATTTGAGGAGACGAAGGCCCAATCAAAATTTTCCTTGATCTGAGGTGAACATCACTCACCTCTACTCCATAAGTAGGGTATCAAGCAACTTCATTAGTATAAGCTTTCTAAATAGGTTTGTTATTGGGGTTAGGTGCAGGTTGAGCTACCATATGAGGTGCTCTAGGTGGTTGTGGTGTTGTATTTCTTGGTTTTGGAATACTGACTTGCTATTGTGGCTATTGATAATTCATGTTTTATTTTTTCTATTGTTGACCTCTTTGCCACTGAGGTTGACATTGGTTTTGTTGGGGTGGCCATTAATGAGAATTATAGTTAGATCCTTGGTAATTTTGTAATGGAAATATGTTTTTTTGTTGTTGATTCTAATTGGTTTGAGTCATTGGCCATTTTTGTTTTTGCATATTTCCCCAATACTAAGGGTTCCAACTAGGAAGATTTGTATTAGGAAATGACATGTTATAATTGAAAGGATCTTGGGGCATACCTTGTCTTGGCTGCCATGGTTTCATTTGAGCTGTGTATAATACTTATCCATCTTCACCTTACAATGCATGAATTTTTGATGTCCCTTGCTTATCTTCAGAGATAATCGCCACCTTTTTGCATTTGTAGTTAATCCTTCTTTGTCTACAATGTGGGAAATATTTTGTAAGAGTTGCTTCAGCCTCATCTTGCTTATTTTTGATATGGAGGGTGTCTAACTGTGTATCCAAATGGTTGATAATATCCTCCTTCATATTTAATAAAATATTACTCAATTCAACTCTAGAGACTTCATTGGATGGTTCATTGATGGAAGATGTCCTATCTTCTCTAACCTTCTTGGTGAAAAGACCTTGAGTAGTTCCTATATTCTTTGCATATTTCCTCAAATAGTGCTTGAGAGATATCTCCTTCCCCAATGAAGTTAAGTGCATCCATGCAATCCTAATTAACCCCCCTCAAAAATATCAATTTTATAGACTCATTAGAGAGTATGTTTTGGTGGAATTTCTTAAGGAAAAATTGAAACCTTTCCATGTAGTCTTCAAAAGATTCATCTTCTTTTTGTGACATCCTAAATATGTCATCCCTTTTTTGTCTATGCCTCTATAGTAATCTTGGTACTTTTCCAAGAAATTTGTCTTTATGGAATTCCAATTTGGAACAACATCTCTTCCTAAACCCATGAACCATCTCAAATCAACATCCTTCAATGTTGTTGGAAACAGTTTGAGCCTATGTGCATCTGTGGTATAATTGTAACTTTTACATAACACATCAAACTCAAAAAGGAAGGTATTTGGATCCTCTGTTACCAACCCATAGAAAACAGGTAATGATAAAGGAGGTATATTCTTTAGGGTAGTTTCTCTCTCTTGGTTGGAAATGGAGAACTCAAAAGTCACATGCTTTGGTGGGTCTTCCACTACAGCATCACCCATGGTGATAATTTGTGTGTGGGAAGTCTCCTCTGTGTCTAACATGGATATTGATGTTAGGGATGATTCTTCTTCAGTAATATCCTCACACTATTCACTGTGATCACCAGTATCCTCTAAAGCTTCATGTGTTGAGGGGAGAAATCTTCTTAGAGTGTCTCATTGCCTCCGCATACAATAGTTATAACTCTTTGGATCGACTCCTACTCATTGTTAGTAAAGTGTTTTTGTATTGATGACTAAAACCTAATTACCCTAATGCTGAAAACAAAATTCTAACTATGAAATCTTGAAATTACACAAGAGAATCCTGAATGTAGCACCATCCTTGACAACAATGCAAAAGTGTAACGCCCTTCTAATGCTTAGTCAACTTAGTGTTAGACACACAATTCAGAGAAATGGTTCCTAGCTAAACAATTCACTAAACCCTCATTAAGACATTTAATTAGCAACTAGGGCTTCATAAGCTTTTGATGATGTTGGAACTATATGTTCATTCATGGACTTTGATGGAACCCCTAAAAATGCTCTGTGTTCCATCTCAAAATTCTATAAGATTTAGTTAGTTTTCATATCCTGGGGCTTACGTTTCTATCCATTTGTTATGCCTTAGGGTTTGTGTTGCTAAAACCTTTTTTATGTAACCTTTAAGCACCTGTCCTTTGTAAATGTTATATTTCGGCATTGACCTCCTAGCATTAGTTCTCGATCATACTAAAAATATCTTAAGCCACTGAGGTTCATTTTTCACCGACCCCTTGTGGTTAGGACCTCCTGTTACCTATCCTTAAATCTTTTCATGTGCTTGGGCCCTTTAAATACTTTTGTTTTATAAGGTTGATTGTCGACCTTCTTTGTCCTTTACATCCTTTGAATATAATGGTTTTAGGTCTTTTGAGGCCTTTTCTTACATTGTCCCAGGCAGTCCCCTTCTCAAAACAACTTGTGAGCACATGTGAAATGGATCCACTTATGTTCTTGTTCATTGCCTTCTTCATCACTCATCATGGATTGTCCTTTGATCGCTTGCCATGAATCTGTGATGCGTGATGAATGGGTTTCCTTCACATCGCTCATCGTGGATGGAGTTTCTAACTTGGTTCCTAAAGTAGCAAAGAGTGATATGGGTAGTATCCTCTATATTGTTGATTCCTTGTGAGTTTTTGACTATGAATCAACGATACGCGATGAGGTCCCATGTTCAAATGTACCATAGTTGATATGAAGTATTATTAGGGGTGATGCTTTATCAACCCTTGATCTTGTCTTGTGGGCACATGGCTAGATCCTGGCTATTCATTTGAGGTTCTCCATAAATGAGAAGGTGGGTAGAGGAAGCACCTTCTAGAGTCTTTTTTGGTAGAGGATAGTTGTGTGTGAGTGGATTGGTAATAACATCTGAAGGTGTTGAATATTTGTAAGCAGATCGTTGAAGAAGGCAGTTTACATTTTTTAAACCTTAGGGTTGAAGATTTGTGTTTTTACAGCTTTGAGAGGCCTAGAAAATGGAAAGGAGAAAGGGCGTTGTTATTAGGTAGATTCTAAGGATTCCCAGACTAGTGAAAATCAGAAAAAGATTTCGGGAAAGAGAATTGATAGAGTTGAAAAAATAATTAAATAAACTGGACAAGATAAGAAGGTGGAAACAAAATAAGACACGAGCTTAAGATAAATTTTATCTTTTTAATGATGTTTTTACTATAGGAAAAAAAGAGGATGCAACAGAGTATCATGCATACGACACCAAGGAAGAGGATGAGCATACTAAGGAACCTAAGCCTAAAATTGGAGGATGTTTATTGGTAGACATGAAGGATGAAATTACAGAGGTTACAGTAGCAACAAAAAAAGAGTTGAGTGTGATGGAGAACATTGAAAAGGAGGACACTGAAGTTGAAGTAGTTGAAGAAAAGGTAAATCTTGCATCTTGTGAATTCATGGAGGATTCAAGTTTGCTTGATATGAATGGGATGGCTAGATATGGTGAGGTATAAATTTTTTATTTGTTTGATTATGATAAGAGTAATGAATAATTAGCTATTGAAGAAGTGAGTACATTGATGAATGTGGGCACTACAGTTGTAAGTAAGGAAGAAGGTGATAAAATGCCTGGTGAACTTCCATTTGCATCAGATTTCTCATGTGATAAAGAGACCTGTATGAATGATAGTTTATTGTAGGATGAAGAGGAAGAATATTTTTATTGTGTTATTGAAATTGATAAGGATATAGAGGAGAGATATGGAAAGAATGATTATTTTGATTGTGATACTAATGTTGAAGTTGCAATTGAGAATTTATTTTCGGTTGATATAGGAAAGGAGGAAATGATTGCATCTGAAAAATGTCTTTTAGAAGGCATACAAAAAGAGGAGTATAGTGTTGTACCCAAGGTTGATGATAAGAAAATGTATGTAGCGTTACCAGAGAAGAAGGTAATGCATAATTTTTTCCATGTTGAGCTGGATGAGTTAGTGAATGCATATGAGATGGTGTAGGATGACTGGTATGCAAAGAATGATTTGTATGGTGCTACAAAGTTAGGTGTAGGTACCAATTGGTGGAGGTGGATGGACTCTAGTGGGATGAATCCCACAAGATTAGAGGTGAATGAGAGATCCATTTGAAGGAGGTGGTCAGGTTATGGTGGAGTTGATTCCACATCAAGGAGGAGTAGAGAATAGAGTTTTTAGAGGAGGATATTGCTTGTTCCAGCTAAGTGTTGGAAGAGGAGAAAGAAGAAGCAATTGTAGGTACCAATTTCAAAAATGAGGTTGGTTGAGGATTGTGCCTAGTCTGAAAGGGTGGTACTACCACTCAACCCCATTTTGTGAATCCATATTTAGTAAATTATTCCTACCTCGGGTGTCTAATACAAGAGCATCTAGGGAAAACAACAATCTTGCATCAATCTAAGTAGTTTCTTTTCAATAAAGGTTGAATCAGCTTCAGTTAACTAAGTATGGCAGCCTACAGACTTCGGGCTTTAGGAGTGGTGGCATGAAGGAGAACTAACTTCATCTTCCGACGATCAACAAACTCATTGGCATGACATGAAGACTTCGAGGAGATATTATTTTAGGTCCCTTCGACATGGTGATAGCACTAGGAGGTAATGTTATTCTACATCGGTCATGGATTTTTGTTGGGCAGACAGGTGGATTTCAACGAGACTCGATAGTCTATCCCTTCGAAATCTTGATGAAGCATTTCATCATGGGGGAAAATACATTTCAGAAAGACCTTGTGATTGTTCCCTTCGATGCTCAGACAAAGTGTTTGCAACATTGGTGGGTTTAATATTAGAGTAACATAACATTTTTGGCAGGACATAAAAGGGAGTCTCTTTGACATCCCAACAAGGTGGGACCCGACAGAGTATTGATAGAAGTGAATGATGACATATGGCAATGAGTGCTTGGGCAATATTTTAGGTCATACTAGTGATGTTGGGTGTATGGTGGTGATGGGGATGACATGTAGGCAACGGGGACCTCTCTATCAAGGCTACCAAGCATATCGATGAAACATTCTCATTTCGATGGGAGTTATTACTACGTTTGTTCGACATTCAAAAAGGAGATTTATCGGTGGAAGCTTTCCATATCAGGGTGAGAAGAACTGGATTCCCCTCGACATTGTGATGGCGGGAAGGTGAATGGAAACATGAGTAGATCGATGGCAATGGACGAATGAGTTAGATAGCGACGTGAGGCACAAATTTATTCATTGATTTCACATCTCTATTGTGAATCAACACGATTCCAGACAACAATTGGTGTTGGCCTAACAATGAGCATAGATTCAAAGATGATTACCTAGTGCAAACAAATAGAATTGAATTTGTTGATAATAATGTAACTGCCTATGTGATCTCGATCTTCATTGGATGGAGGCAATACTATGACAAGATGGTGTGAAGGAAGAGTATTAACATAAAGAGATAGCTAGAGATAGAGAGGGGATAGGGGGGAAAATGGTAGAGTAGCATGAGGATGATGAGATCATGGAGTAGAGAATAAAATTCGATCTCTTGCTAGTGAGGAAGAAAAGAGAGTAAATGACCTCATCTACAATTTAGCAGATGATTATAATAAGATAGCCCATTTGATGGCATGTAATCTTGTAATGTCATTTCAATAATAAAAGAAAGTTTTGTTCTTGCATTTTTTGTTGTGCAAATGTATGTGTTGTGGTGAGTTCTAGTTTGTAAGGTGAGTACCCTTCGTCAAGATCAACCATATTAAAAGTAATCGCATCCTTATGTAAATTGTCTACTAATAACTAGCCTTAATCAAATGATTTATTCATGAAAATATTGTGCATATCATCATCGAACACCATCATTCCCATAGGTAATTATTGCTTATAACTAGTATATATATTGTTTATTAATAATATATATAAAATACGTCAAGAGATATCCTTTGTGAGGCATCTATTGCACTTTATGTGACTAATTCATTATAAAATAGATGCCTCAAGAAGGATATCTCTAGGCATATTTTATATAAATTATTAATAAAATCTATATATGCTAGTAGCATTCGTAGCAGGACATGGATGACAAAATAATTATTGTTAGGTTTAAGGTTAGGGTTAGCATTAAGGTTAGGTTTAGGGTTATGGTTGATGGTTAGGGTTAGGATTAAGGCTAGAAAAAAATAAGGGTTAAGGTTGGGAATAATTTTATTATTGGGAATAGGGTTGGGGTTAAGTTTAGAGATAAAATTGGTATTAGGGTTGGAGTTATTATTAGGGTTAGGTTTTGGGTTGAGTTTAGGATAATTTTTAGGCTTAAAGTTATGATTATAATTAGAGATAGAATTAGAATTTGGATTGGGGTTATCATCACAATTAGGGTTAGGGTTAGGATTAGACATAGAATAAGGATGAAGGGTATGGTTAAAGGTAGGTTAGGGTTAGAGATAGAATTAGGGTTAAGGTTGGGGTTAACGTTAGGTTGGGAATAATTTTATTATTGGGAATAGGGTTAGGGTTAGGTTTTGAGATAAAATTGGTATTAGGGTTGGAGTTATTATTAGGGTTAGGTCTAGACATAGAATAAGGATGAAGGGTATGGTTAAATTCAGGTTAGGGTTAGGGATGGAATTAGGGTTAAGGTTGGAGTTAACGTTAGGCTAGGAATAATTTTATTATTGGGAATTGGGTTAGGGTTAGGTTTAGAGATAAAATTGGTATTAGGGTTGGAGTTATTATTAGGGTTAGGTTTAGACATAGAATAAGGATGAAGGGTATGGTTAAAGTCAAGTTAGGGTTAGAGATAGAATTAGGGCTAAGATTGGGGTTAACGTTAGGTTGGTAATAATTTAATTATTGGGAATAGGGTTAGGGTTAGGGTTAGAGATAAAATTGGCATTAAGATTGGAGTTATTATTAGGGTTAGGTTTTGGGTTAAGTTTAGGATAATGTTTAGGGTTAAAGTTACGATTACAATTAGAGATAAAATTAGAATTTGGATTGTGGTTATCATCACAATTAGGGTTATGGTTAGGATTAGACATACAATAACGATGAAGGGTATGGTTAAAGTTAGGTTAGGGTTAGAGATAGAATTATGGTTAAGGTTGGGGTTAATGTTAGTATTGGGATTAAGGTTATGCTTATATTTTAGGGTTAGGGTAAGTGTTATTATCACCCTTAGCATTAGGGTTGGGTTCAGGGTTATGGTTGAGGGTTAGGGTTAGGGTTAAGGTTAGGAATAATTTTATTATTGGGAATAGGGTTAGGGTTAGGTTTAGATATAAAATTGGTATTAGGGTTGGAGTTATTATTAGGGTTAGGATTAGGCTTAAGTTTAGGATAATTTTTAGGGTTAAAGTTACAATTACAATTAGAGATAGAATTAGAATTTGGATTGGGTTTATCATCACAATTAGGGTTATTATTAGGATGAAGGGTAGGGTAAAGG
Organism: Sequoiadendron giganteum; assembly: GCA_007115665.2. NCBI lineage: Eukaryota > Viridiplantae > Streptophyta > Pinopsida > Cupressales > Cupressaceae > Sequoiadendron > Sequoiadendron giganteum. The sequence goes on along the minus strand of CM021103.1, from coordinate 386,636,572 downwards.
TTAGGGTCAAGGTTAGGTATAATAATAGGATTAAGATTGGGGTGAGTATTAGTATTAGGGTTAGGGAAAAGGGTTAGAGAAGGGGTTAGGGTTAGCATTAGTATTAGAATTTTCATTATAGTTAGGTTTAGGGATATAGATGAGGGGTAGGGTTAGGTGTGGGGTTAGCATGTATAAAAGTGGCCAAGTTTAGAAATAGGGTGAGGGTAAGGATTAAGGTTAGATTTAGGTAGGGTTAGTATTAGAGATAAAATTAGGGCTAGGGTTAGGGTTAGGGTTAGGGTAAGAGATATAATCTGAATTGGGGTTATTGTTAGGGCTACAAATAGTATTTAAATTTAGGTTAGGTTTATCATCACAATTATGATCAGGGTTAGGATTAGAGATATAATTAGGTTTATAATTTGGATTAAAATTAGGTTTGCGATTACAATTTGAATTACAGTTAGGATTACAGCTCAAGTTGGAGTTAGGCATACAAATACATATATTTTTGGGTGATCCCACAATACTAGTTTATAATTTTTGGCCAAACTGGACATTGAACTAATTTTTTTAACTAAATCTTCACTTTTGGGCACCTATAGCTGCTAAACCATGAGGAATTTGAAGATGATGCAAACTAGTGATTTGTGACATTTTATCTGTAGATTCTAAATATATTTTTTTAATTTTTTTTGGACTTAGATTCCATTTATTTTTCCATCTCCTTCGAAAACTATTTTTTAATAGTAAATATCATTTTTAAAGAGTGATGTTCACTGTATGCAACATTATATTTTTCTATGAAGGATTAAACTATAATATTTTTGAATTTAGATTTATAACTACAATATCTATCACTTTAATTTGGTTTCATAGTGTTTTATTAGATATTGTTTTCTTAATTAAGTTTTGAAGTCAAACCAATTACAATTTAGACATAGGCAGACTGTATTCAACATAAATTTTTTTTATGTACTGAAATTCAATTTTATTTTCTTTGTTGGATCAAGGACATCAACACCTAGCATGGAAAAAAAATTCAGATTTATTTTTTGGTAATCTACTATTTTTTCACATGTGTAGAACAGAGAGCTTGATTTTCAGTGAAAAACTTACATTCACAAGAAATAGTAAACAAATATAATAATCAAATTAAATATCTTTAAAATCATAATTTTTGGGAAGCTTATAATAAGGACTACATACATACAAAAAATAAATTTTAAATGAATTCGTTTGATCCCCCAAAAGGTAAATCAAAAGTGGTTTTTTATCAGCATTTTGATAAGTCTAAAGAAGACTTCGTTATAGGAATGGTTTAAAACTAGCGGGGTTCTATCCAAGGGGGTTTGATCTAAGGTGGTTTGATCAAAGCCTCTTCAATTAGAATCCTTTAAATGGAATTTTTCAAGGCTTAAATCATTATATTTTCTAAAAATATATGATTTCTGAAAAAATTAGGATGTCCCAAAAAGTGTAAACCACTATTGTGGGATCACCATTTTAGTGTTACATTTATTGTTTATGTTAGAATTTTATACAAAAAAGTAAACATATAGATATTATTAAAAAATCATTTATTCCTTATCTCAATTATTATATCAAATTTTGAACAACAAAAGGGTGATGCATTAAGTAATGATAATTTAAAATTGAATATAAAGTACAAATATTTATAATAATGAAAAAAATAATCTTGCTCATATTACAGATAGGATTACAGTTCAAATTAGATTTAGGCATACGAATGAAGATATTTGGATTGAAGAAGACATTTCTTAATGACACATCAATATATAGACATTTTAGTTTAGATAAACTGAATAATAAAACAATATCATACTGATAAACACTAATACAATAAGATTTATAAAATACTTTTTAAATCAGATTTAGTTATATATAAATTATGTAAATAGTTTGTAAACATTTTCCCAAAAATATATAGAAAAAATATTAGCTATCATAGCTAAATAGTTTCAAAATAATATCACATAATTAGCCATGGATGAACTGGTAACAACTCTACATTATCACCGTCATTTGGAAATTTGCTTAATATGTCAATTGAAATTAGCCTTCAAATTTAACAACATCAAATGGCTCAATCTCATCTTTTGGGATGGGCTTCCAATTCCTTTTTACTTTGTTTACCTTTGGTCTATGATGAGAGAGCCATTAAATATCTTATATTTGCATTTTTCTTTATGGTATTCTATGGACAAGTTTGTCAAATTTATTTTATTCTTTGTGTTGTTATTCAATTTGAATACAACTTGAATCAACTTCCTATTTATCTTAAATATGGAATTCCCTTCTACATCTTTAACTTCATTGGTTTTAGCATCCAAATTCTTACCTTCATTCTAGCATATCCACATTGAAAAATCAATTGGGTGCCATGAACATTGCTAACTCAAATTTCTAAGTATTATTCAAAAGGATTTGGATGGTGGATTTTTTAAAGAAGTAGTTATAGAGATCCTACATGAGGCTTGAAATAATGGAATCTATAATATATTCATTTGCATCCTTTATGTGGTCTATTAATACAACCTTCCCTAATTCCTTCTTAAATGTTTCAGTTGACTTGAGGAATCAGTCTATCAAGTCTTTTGTAGCAAGGCATTTGGATGACTTGGAAGAAAAAAAAAATTGTGCAAAAGATAAATATGGGATTTTCCTAAGAATTAGATGAGAAAAATAAAAACCCTCAAATGCAAGAAAAAATAATAAAACCCTTAAACTCTTAGATAAATCCTTAAATCAAAACTAAAACCTCTTTCCCTAAATCTAAAGATTCACAACCTTATTATTATAAAACAATGTAAAAAGGATTCATATGCAACTCACCCTCAAATGGAATTAAAAAAAACCCTAAAATCATCATATAGATAAACCCTAAAGTAAAACCAAAATATCTTTCCCTAAAAGAAAATATTTAGAAGCTTGTGATGATTGAAGAACATACAAAGGATATGCAAATCACCCAAAAAAATTAGGAGAAACTTTACACTACAAATTTTGGATGACAACTCAAATTGTAGCTATATTTCCTTTACACATAAAAGCATATAGGTATTTTGATTAAATTATGGCGTTAACCATTTCTTAGCTTGAATGAAGTCTTCATATTTAGTTTTCAATAAATATTCATTTCTTTAGATTTATCAAATGAATGAGAACAAAGTATATTTCACATAACACAAGAATATGGCCAACAAAGGCATCGATAAGTGGACCATTATTGATAGACGCATTCTATTATGTAAAGGGACTTATTGATGGGATCAATTACCCAAGATAGAGAACACATAAAATATGACTTAACTTTTGATTGATGAAACTAAGTCACAACAAATACTTTTCTATCATTGAATTTTGTCTCTTAAATAGGCCTATTCTAAAAAAATAACATCCACAATATTTATAAAAGTGCTCTTGTCAATTTTATTAATATATATCATTTCATTTCACTCCAAAAATTTATTCACATGAATGTCATAAGGTATATATATTACAAATATAATCTTAATAATAGTACTTACTCTTAATCTTTTTCCCTCAAATGTGGGCATGTTATAATTTTTGTACAAAATACAACTTAAGATACTGATCAACATTCATTGGGCAATATGGAATTTGTGAAAATTTTCAAACTTAATCCATCAAAAATAATTCCAAATGATCTAATCCTTATCATTTAGCATCAAAAAAACCCCAACCACACTATGATTTATTTTTAGCCATTGGAAAATCTTCCCAATAATTTATTTTCTCCTTTTAAATTCATTCTTATTTTTTAACTAAAATATTTTATTTTTTATACATTTATTATTTTTTAAAAAACCAACATTATTAATAAATATGAACAAATTCACCATAAAACCTAAATTTCCCTCCAAAATAGGCATACATTTACCACAAAGATTAATGTATTAGGTTAGGATTTATCGAAATTGTATATGTGTATATATTAAGGGGGTTTCTTAAATTTATCATTGACCTCCACTAAAATTAAAATGAAAATTAGGATTAAAGAGGCACAAAGCTACATGAGTGATAAAAATGACACTACCCAAATATTGCACATATAACATCAAGGAAACAATCTAATAGTAAAAAATATAGTTGTCACACCAAAGGTTACCAATAGTCTCAAGAACACCAATCAACTAAAAAATATAGAAGGTGGACTCTATATATAGGTATGCAAGAGTTTCTATATTATGTAGGTTCCATCTCACTAAAATACATTGGTAACCAATCATTACATCCATATAGTATATATGAACACAAAATAGATACATAGGTTACTCCAAAATGAAACCAAGGAAGTGCATTAGTCCAAGTACAAACAATATCATATCCCCATAGTTCTAACACGGAGAGGTATGAAAAAACTATTGAAAATGTTTTATGATGTAATGCAAGAAGATGAATAAGAAAAATCAAAAGGCTCACTAAGAAGTGTCTATGAACAAAAGCTAGGCATGTAGATTACTCAAAAATAAAACCAAGGAAGCATTATTCCAAGTACAAATAATATTACCCACATAATGCTAACAAAGGAGAAGTATATGGGGCAGCCAATGGTAACCCTAGTCCTACTGGTTGTGGGGGGTGTTGAGGAATAAGGATGGCAGGCTCTTGGGCACTATGGCACTCTCGTTGGGAAATCAAATAAATCACTGTGTTGAGGCTGAGGTTGTGTTTATAAGTATTAAATTTGTTGTGGATAGGGGCTACTCTAAAATATGGGTGGAAGGAGACTCGTTAAACATCATCAACTATCTATGTGGCACCCAAAAGCCTAGTTGGAGTGTTGATCAATTGATAAAGGATGCCATTATGATGTTGAGATCTTGTGAGGAAACTCGTGTTTCTCACATATACCGAGAGGGAAATTCATTGGCAGATTTTTTTACCAATGAAGTTGTCAAAGTTAATGAGTATAAGGAGTGGGAGGAGTACTCCCTCCTTCTCGAGGCAGCTAATATTTTAATGCGAAATGATGGACTTGGCTGAGTTTATGTGGTGGCTTTATTTTACCATCAATACCAGATTTATTCTCACATGTTTTGTGGGTATTGTTTGGCTTGTTGGCTATTAGTCGAACGCTTCTTGCCAAGGTTTTCTGCTACTGTTTTTTGTGAAAATGAGGGGCGACCGAAGTAGAAATGAGTCCCATTCTTTTGTGAGCCTGAGAAAGAATCTTGAAGAATATTTGGAGGATCCTCCAACATGAGAATTTTACACCTTTCTTGGAAAGGCTTCATGGACATGATCACAACGCTTTAGCGGAGTTTGTTTCATATTGGAACAATCGTAAACTCTAGATTAAGGGATTGGTTGTTGACATCAATGAGGAGCTTATAGCTATTGTGACTGGGTTGCCTATGGTTGGTCGTACACTAGTACAAAAACAACAATATATGACTAAAAAATCTACTAAAAATTGCTTATAAATGACTGAACTTGGTCACATGACCATTAGTAGTTTATTGCCACTCATTTATAATGCGACCAAATTTATGACAACCAATTTTAGTCATTTATTGGTTTTTTTGATTGATTGGTTTGGTAGTATATTTAGTCATTAATTTAGGCATTGATTATGTTAGTCATATTATTCACAGAGCTTGGTCATGTGACCATTAGTGGTTTATTGCCAATCATTTATTTAGTCATTTGATCAATTTGGTCATATATCTGATTTTTATATTCATTGATTTTTGTCAACTCGTAGTATATTTAGTCATTTGATCAATTTGGTCATATATTTAGTCATATTTATTCATTGATTTTTGTATTCACTTATTTCTATCAACTACTAGTATATTTAGTCATATATTTTTAGTCATATTTATTCACTGATTTCTGTCAACTGGTAGTATGTTTAGTCATATTTATTCACTATTTTTTGTCATTTGGTAGTATATTTAGTCATATATTTTCAGTCATATTTGAGGATTTAAACATAAAACATAAAAATACACATCATGAATCATCAATTTCACACAATAAGACAGCCATTGAGAAGGCAAAATCGGTGAACTTTATCAATAAAAGAAAGGTGTTCTAGTTACAGCTTAGAAATAGAGTATTACAATTTTTATTTTCAGTCACAAGATTGAAAATATGAGTTACAATATTTCACAAAAATGACCGCAAGAAAGAAAATTCTCTAAAAAAATTCTGCAATGATGGAAATACATGCTTGGAGCCCTTTAATACTGTGGAATATAAGAAAAATTATCATTTATCTACCACCATAGTGAATCCATTCTTTTGTCCTCATCAATTCTGGGTGCATTCACATTGCCATCAACATGACTTAATCATGTCTCCTTGATGTAATTTATAAGTTCTCCAATAGGTAGTGAGTTGTTTCTAATTCTTGCAATGTTATATAATCTCTTGTCAAAATTTGTAACTAAATGCATCTAAATTTGATTGTAGCAATGGCATATGTCAAAGTCACTTCTTCCTCAGTTGTTTCCAATTTGAAAGAGCCAACAAGCTCACCACAACTATTAGGTGGTTTACTTAATGGATAAATCTCTTTTATAAGCCAAATATATAGTAGATTTATTCATGTTTGGTGTACTCACTGTATGTTCCCAGATATACATCTGTGTTTTCATGAATTCTTCCAATTCTAGCTTGCCACTTTCCTTTTTGATGGTGTCTACGATATGTTATAGATTTTACCATTAGAGTATAGATTTTCCTACAAATGTTTATTGAATAGCCATTTCTATAGTCAAATCAAGATCTCAAAATTCCAAATAAAGTTATCAATTTAAATATAGACCTTGTTACTCCATGGTGCATTGATGTTCCTCTAGTAAAGCCACTACTCCTATATCAATAGAATATTATATGTTGGCACCATACATGAAAGTAATCCAATACAATATCTTACTCAAACTAAATCTAAAACATTGTCATAGATCTTATGTTGACCCTGCTATGTATGAATTTTTTGATGGTTCATTTGAATATGAATAAATTCAAGCTAGGGAAACTCTTCATGAATTTACAATTTTAAGATTTCTATACTAGTGTACCCTTTCTTATTCTAACATAAATTCATATATGTATTGTCGATTCCAAAAATAAAAGCTCCACAACCATAATTTTAATCTAAAAGACTTCAATGGAAAGAATTATGATACCTTTTGAGATAATTAATATAGTCTACAGTGGTCATTTGTTTCATGACTTCAAGCTCTTCTTTGTATTCAATTATATACATAAAACATGGCATTTTAATAGTATTATGCAAAGGTAGATGTGTGTGTAATCTAGAATAATAAATAGTGTTATATGCAATACCCAATGTAAAATTCTTATAGGAAAATTTGTTGTGCTTTTGTCACCCCAATACTTGAGAGCAGCCTTATCATAAGCTCTTGATGGTTTCAATTTAGTGTCATAGCCAGCTATAATTACATCAAACCTAAGTCAAAAATTTAATCCAATCTAGTTCAATTGACAGCTAAATGTAAAATCCCAGAGACTAGAGTATCAAATCAGTATTTAAATGCAATTCTTAACAACTTCAATATATCCACAAAATGATAATGCTCACCCAAATATATTGTTGAAAATTTCAATGGATGTCTAGATTTGAAGGATGACAAGGTCACACACAAATTGTTGAGTATTAGTATCTAGATAAAGACATCTTAGATCTATAAACAACAAAGAAAATGAACTACTCCAGAAAAAATTTGATGAAAAATGCTAAAAAATACTCTAAATACAAAAATTAGGGTTCCACAGTCTATTATAACTGTAATTAGGGTTAAGGTTCCATAGTCTATTATAATTAGGGTTCTACAGTGTATTATAATTATATTTATAATTTTTTGAAAAAACTACATAATATTTTTTATGATCAGCACTTCAAGTTAAACTTAGAATAGTGATACATGGACAGTATTTCTTATGGTAATCTAAATCCATTTAACATACCTTGTCCTCCCTTTCATTTGTGAACTCCTTTGATGAAGTTCTTGTCCCACAAATGCGCTTCACATCTCCCTGTCCATTTATGTTTGCAAGAAAAAAGTTCGAAGAGTTGCAGCCAACTATAATGCTTTGGATGTTATTAGTATGTTATTGATATTGAATCATGGACTGGACTATATGATACCTTATGACTAAAGATCTTGTATCAATAGGGAGATATGGATCTTGTTGCCACTAATCTACCCAAAGAAAGCCATATGCTAGTATTTGACTTCTGAAATATACTTAGATATTTGATTTCTAGTTTCATGTGCCTCCAAATAGGTGCACTAGATCCTTGAATGGGATTAACACAAATTTATTCAGCAAGAAAAAGAGACTAATTCTATATGATTTTCCTTTATAATTCATCCCAATACTGAGATTGATCATTATCAGCATTGGTATGAATTATAAATCAAAATCATATAGAACTAGTCTCTTTTTTATATTGAATAAATTTGTGCTAATCTCATTCAAGGATCTGGTGCACCTATTTGGAGGCACATGAAACAAGAAATCAAATATGTAAGAAAATGCAACCAATGGGTGTAAAGCCCAACTCTTCAACCTTTGAAGTTTCCTTCCTGCCTGTGTGTGAATTGGAGCTTTGGATGAAGAAGTTCTTTCAAAGCCAATAGAATAATCATTACAAGTCATCAAATCCAACAAAAAGGAGACCAATATATAAATTATTAAAACAAAAGAATACAATCAAAACACTAAAATCAATAAGTAAACTCTTACTGCACAACAGCCATCTTTTTAGATTACATTGCATCATTAACCATTTAACTATCAATAACTCACTGTCCCACCAAAGACATCTAGTCATCCACCATCCACCACTACACCTCTATACACAAACCAGCCCATCGCGGTATGGTGATATCTGTCGCTCTACCACACCAAGCCTCGTACACCATCTCAGTGTGGTGGTGACTATATTGCACCACCATAGGATACCTTTGACCATCGTTGTGGGGTAGCAGTAACCACCGCTATACTGCACCAGTCAACATGAAGCACCACGGGGTGGTGATAACATCGCACTACCACAAGCTCAATCTAACACCTCTGCAGGGTAGAGGTAACTATCACTCAACCGCCAGTCACTCCATGAGACATCACAGGATGGTAGTAAAGGCCTGAAATCTCACTTGGTGTATTCTAACTTGATGATGACCAAGTTGGGGGTCCACCAATGAACTTGAGGCACATGATTCCAATAGGTAAATTCCATAAATTTTCCAAGACAAATACACATGTATCATACTCAAGTCACTTAGGCAAATAGGGCATGTGAGACTTCCCACTAAACCAATTCAAAATTAATAAGGTGCAAATATATGGCTCTTTTAGCACTACAATTAAGGTGTAAATCACAAATATATAAGCCATATGTGGCATAGTTGCCAACAATTAGAATCTATAATTCAAGCACTAGTGAAAAGAAACAAAAAGAGAGATTGCAAAAGAAATCTTGGCTAAAAGATAAGACTGTTATTTAAAAATCAACAAAAGGAAAAGTTTAAACTTGTATAATAGTATAGAACACCAAACCACCCAGTATACAAAGAAATATTTTTATATAGATCTTGATCATGGGATATCCATCAAAGCATAACAACAGGTATTTTTTGTTATACATTGTAGTTACAAGTGCCCTGCTAGACATACATGAAAATGTGGAAGCATAGACAATTTGTATCAAACCAAATGTCAAAAAGTATAATTAAAAAGACAAATTCTTATAATTGGACCAAGAAAATTTATGATTTTATCTTTATAATGTAGGAACTTTCTCTGTTCAATATTCACGACCTCAAATTGGAACTTACTTTGTTGGAGCTTCATGACCTCAAATTGGATCTCCAATTGGACCAGCAGATTTATGATTTTATCTTTAGAATGTAGGAACTTTCTTTGTTCAATATTCACGACCTCAAATTGGATCAGAAGATAGATAAGTAGATTTATGATTTTCTCTATCCACCGACATTTGTATTCCTATACGCAAGTTTTACTTCTGAGCGAAAAGACCTGAAAGTGTTTTAGGTCGGCTGAAAGTACTCTCCAACCTGGTTATATCACTGATAGCAATTCAAGTTTTCTTGAACCATCCATACTCGAATTTTGCATCACAATATATTCTTCTTGCACATAAGAATGCCACATATTAACCCCTTCTAAACAAAACATTTAATCATCATAAAACCATAATTAATAAATCATTTCAGTTTCAAAAAGAATCCGATGTCATTTACTATAAAAAAAAAAGTATAAATCACAAAAATTCCATGAAGCCTCCTAAATGTAGCTTAAAGAAATTTTATAGGATGGCTTTTAGCATAATAAGATTTTCACTACAACTCTCAATGAATGTATTATAAGAAGAAAGAAAAATTCTTCACACTCGAAGTAATACAATCAAACATTTATTCCAAAAGTATGTTAACAAGAGTTAACTAAAAATAGAATGCTTTTTTTCTTGGTTTATTTTATCAATATGCCACGTGGAAATGGAATAATCACTAAGAAACCCTAACAATAAAAAAAATGAAATAAAGGTTAAAGAAAGGAAATTTCAATGTACTATTATGTAATGGTGACAAAGGCACTTATATGAGCATGACCTGCATACAAATCCCTACCATTGAATTGCCATCCATCCAAAGAGAAAATAAGAAATGTAAGGATTTGAGCAATATAAGTCCAAAGGGTTATGATGTAACAGTAATGGAATCACCATAAGAGCACAACTAATGAATAAATTCTTGTGACTGTAATTATGTGATTCATAACTCTATTGGTCATGTGGCACAGTTGTGCTATAACAAATATAGGATGCATTCATGTGTGACCCAAGTTTAATGTGGCTATGTTGTGATAGAAATGGAGGCACTCATATGAGCACAATTCATGTACAAATTAATCACTATCATCACAATTAGGTGTCAATCATCATTGGGTGCATTTAGGTTGACTCAAGTTTAACAAGTTAAAATGTAATGATAGCATGATCCAAGAGTGATTACCTCTTGCTGCAATAAAGAGCCTATAACTCAGGTTGATATGCAGAGTGGTTGTGTTTGTAGACACATAAAAATGACTTAGGCCTGTGACCACCATTCTACCAGCTTTCATCATAACATGATTATAACATTTTAATTATGTCTCTAACCCACATTCAACTATTAATTAAATAATTTATAATTATTTAATTAATCCATAATCTCTCATTCTTCATAATTATTAAATAGATAAATCTTATTTATTTATTTAATAATGTCACTAATTATCAAAGTCTTCCTGAAATTAAATAAAATCTTATTTATTTAATTAATCATTATCATTAATGTCCTCCTGATTATTAAATGAATATATTTAAAATATATTTATTTAATGTGTCACTAATTCCTAAATCCTCTTAATTCAATAGATTTGCTAATTTATTTAATTAAATAACTACTTCTTCTAAATTAAATAATTATTTGTATGTGACACTTCTATATTTTTAAATAAAATAAAATCATTTAAAAATATCTCACATACTTAACTGATTCTTCATATAGTAATTAATTTCAAAAATCAATTACTTCTTATCTCACAAAATCCATATTTTGAATTAATTTAATTCAAAATAGAATTATTCTTCTACAAATCAAGTAATTTCTAAAAACACTGATTTTCTAAAATCTCATACTCTTGTCTTCTGATTTTTACCAATTTCATCTCAACTGTCACATTTAGTCTTGATTTAATTCATTTAATTAAATCTTATTCACACATGTTGGCATTTTGCCCTAACCCTAATTGAGAGTTGCCTTATTGAATCTTGACCTTTGATTCTAGGGCATTCCTCAATCTCTCATCTCGTCCGTCCATTTAAGATTGCATTTTCTATAAAATGACAATCTTGATCTCATTTTGGGGATCGATCGCTTAATTTATTATTTATTTTTTATTATCTTGGTTTGGCATTCTCATATCACACATAGGCTATATTTAATAATTTGCATAAATAGAATTAACTTTCTAGTTTGCATATAGATTCATTTTATTAAATCCTTCAAAGGCATTTTCTTAGGGGCTAGGCATATATTAGTTTGCTCACACAAAGGCTGGGGGCATCCATTTATTATAACAGCAAGCTTGAGGAGGTATAATGGAAGTAGTCATGGAGGAGAGAAATGGGTGAGACTGTTCTAGTCTCATTCCTTTTCTCATCATTTCTCCTTTGCATTCCATTGAATGATTATTTGTATTGCATGCATGTTCTAACAAAGATCTGTCTTGTAGGAAAATATATTTAGATCATTACATTGGTGAACCCGATAATCTAGCACACATCTTGCAGGTTTTCGTATGGCTTCGCATTTATTTTTTTGCAAGTACAGGTGCATGAAATGCTGCAACCACGGGCTCACGTGACGCAACTGCTCTGTCGAGCCGCATTTGCACTCACTAACGATGCATTCGCCACGGTGCCATGCATTTTCAAGAACCAGAACCGAAAACGCCATCCTAAGCCGCATTTGAAGAGCCAGTTACCCGAGTCGGATCCTATCGAGCCGCATCTGCCGAGCCGCATCTACTAGAGTGTGCCGCATTTGACTGGTAAAACTTCATTTTTGAGAATTGTAATCTAGATCCGATGCGACCAAAGCGAGTCTTTATTTTTGAAGGGATTAAAATAAACCAACCCTAGGGTAGACATTTCATTTAAAATTTACCAATCCTAGGATAGGCAATTTAATTGGAATTTATCAATCTAGGATAGTCACCACACTTTACTTTTGTTTGGATTAAAATAAACCCCATGTTTTTGTGAAGCAATATCTTCACGTAGAATAGAAAACTTTCATTTGGGTTTAAAACTGAACATTTTTTTACTATGTTTATTTGGATAATAGGCATATGCTCTCCCCTTTACTGGGTGATCAAAAACCCAGACTTATCCATTTTTTTCAGCATTTCATGTTTTATTACAACCCTTAGAAGGCCTGTCGTAGTGGGAAAAAGTACTCACCCTACGGGAACGACCTAAGTGGGAACAACCAAAGCCAGGTTTTCCAACCCACTATAATCAAAAGCGAATTCGGGGAAAGTCCGCAATTCGACAGCAGTGCAAAAAGATAACCATCCCCAAAACCTTTGTTCTAAAGGTTGGGAGGTCTCCTGAGGGAGTTTATCATTTGCCGCGTCGAACAGAAACCTTGACTAAGAACTATAGTGTAGCAGCCAACCGTGTTAGTATCCAAACATTGTCTCAACCACGGTGTAAGGGGAGGGAAGAATCTCCCCCCAAGACACTCACCATATAATCACCACGGATTGTTTGCTCAGGGGATTCGATATCCACTTCTGTCACCTTGAGTACGCACCTGGAAAAGACAAAAACACGGGCGCCCTCTAGGGGGTGACATGGTTGTGTGAGTCGACGTGATTTTAAGATGTAAGTTGTGATTGTTACGATGACCCTTTGACTATTAAGAGTGAGTCTAATTGAGCATACATTTAATGTTTTAATTTTTATGTGTTTTCCAACTATTTTCAAACAGACTTCAACAAACTGAACATCAAAAAACTTGTCAAAACTGCAAAACGGTGTTCGGTTTTCTAAAAAATTGACCCCTGCAATGCAATCGCCAGATATCGAGCTGCATTCACCCTGATGCGCCGCATGTGAGTCATCCCGAGCCGCATTTGCTCCGATGAGCCGCAACTGAAACATACTAAGTCGCATTTGCCAGTATCAAACCGCATTCATGTAATGTGAGTCGCATTTGCCAGTTCTTAAACCGCAATTGACTACATGCAACACATTTGACTGATCAAACGCCACATTTGAAATATTGAACCGCAATTGCCTACTTCTGAGCCGCATTTGCTCTCCCAAACTACAATAGGCATGTCAAACCGCATTTCAAATCCTTAATGCCGCATTTTCGAATTTGCAAAACAAGTCAAAATCCTGCAACACATCTGCTTTAGTGAAACACATTTTCCTAGTCAAACGATGCATTTGATACTGCATTGTATATGTGACCTTAAACGACGCATTTTCTTGTCAGTGGGAAACACAGATTTCCTATCAGAAAAACCCGAGGCCAGAATTTTGCTCTCCCAAAATTTCCTGGCATCTTTTTCCAGCAGCCTCTATCCAAAACCAGAAAGGTAACTTGTCCAATTCATCCATCTTTGCATTTTAGTCATCATCTAGCTTGCAATCCGTCATCCTCATCTTCATAGGCAAAGTCTAAAGTCCTTAAAAAATTTGCACACCTTTGGGAGAGGCAAAATTTCCTTCCTTTGTCAAACAATTGTCTCAAAAATACATTGTCATTGGACCAAGTCAAAACAAATCAATCCTAAGTCATTGTCCTTTGGTGAGCTATTTCCAACTCATAAGTCTAGTGTGGAAATCTCACCTTGTCATTTTATCATCTTGTCCTTCAAATCAATCCTTTGACAATCCAAATTGAGACATTTGGCGAGACTTTGAGTGGTTAGAAAACCTTTCCTAAAAAATCATTCGGCATAAGGCATCCCCTTTTATCACTTTGCATAGCTTTAGTTTCATTCCATCCACCATCATGTCTTCAAGTCACTATGACATGCTTGCTAGTCAAATTGAATGCCAATTCAATAGTAAGGGTCAAACACAACTTGCTAGGGACTTCAAAACGCTATACCTCCAATGCAAGTCCAAATACACCTCAACCTCTAGTCCTCCATCCATCTATCCCTCTTACCAACAATTCACAAGTCCTAGTCCTTTATCCATTTACTATCAAGGGTCCCATAACACCATCCATGGCACTGAGTCACAACAAACTTCCAATAGTCATACCCACCCTAACTTTGACAAGGGAAATCATCCATCCATCAATCCAGTCCAAGCCTTCAAGTCATATTCAAGTCCTCCATCCACATCATATCAGAGTCTTCCATTCATGTCATATCCTAGTCCTTCGTCATATCCTATTCCACCACCCACATCATATCCTAATCCTCCATCCACATCATATCCTAGTCTTCCATTCATGTCATATACTAGTCCTTCATCATATACTAGCCCTCCAACCATGTCATATCTTAGTCCTCCATCCACATCATATTCTTGTTAGGTGGTCATGTCCTATTCTAGCCCATCATCCCTCAACCAAGTACAAAAAATCCATGTCCTATCCTAGTCCGACATGCACCAATCCATTTCAAGACAATCCATTTTGTCATGAAAACATATCTAGGCATGGTCTCCAAAGTCCCATCTCCTTGCATACACTTGAGGATACATGTCAAGAGGCAAGTCCAAAGCACAACATTATAACATCACCGTCATGTCAAGATCAAAGTAGTTCATTCCATGACTCCATCTTTACGTCCATTCAAGAAGTCATCCTGGAAAATCATGGAACACCAAATACACCTATCCTCGCTCAAGCGTCCATCCACAACCATGTCATTCAAGATGACCCTATCCTTGATCAAGATCTTATTTCCAATCATGACATCCAAAATGTGCCCATCTTTGATCGAGACACTATCTTTGATCAAGAAATCCTAAATGATCCACTCCTTGACCTCTATGCCAGTCACGATCAAACACTTGAACATGACCCTATCCAAACTTCAAGTATTGAAACTCCCAATAGTGAGACACTTGCCTTCATGGGACACATAGATTATCTACCACTAGAACAAGAGTCTTCTAGCATGGACATATTTTCAAATGATCAAGCTATAGCTGAATTCAGTGGGTTCTATTACAATAACCATGAAGACGGTTTTGACATAGACTTGGAAGCACCAACGAAATCATCGGAGTCTAACATGTCCCCTAATCAGACTGAAGATATTAATCAAAAACCTATCCAACATGTCAATAAATCTACAACATCCTATCAATTAGGATCATCTATCTTTTTCAGAGCAGGCTTTCTTATAGAGGAGAAGATTTCAAGCATTAATTTCCTCAATAAGAATGGGTTAGCATCTTGCTTCCAAAGTAACAAGTATCCTATCACAAACAAAATTTGTCAAAACATGCATTATCGGGGAAAAGGATTAGGCCTACACGAGCAAGGAATTCTGGAACCTATACAAGTTCAAGCACATTACAAACAGCAAGGTGTTGGCTATCCATCAGTTGGAAAATCAAACGATGTTAGTGGTCCCTCCTCGATATTGGGGGCAACTTTATCTAATACAAACATCAAAATGGGTATCATGAGTAGTCCTTGTCATAAGATTGTTGCCAATACCCCTTCCCTCCACACCCCAAACCATCATCCCATCATGATTAAGCCTTCCATTTGGAACCAACAAAAGTCTTACAAATACAAAATCCAAAATCAAACATCAACAGCCATCAAATCAAACAAAAATTCAAGTGGACAAATGAAGCTAAAATGGATCCCAAAACAAAATGGATCAAGTCAAGAATCAAGCAAAGAAAATATGCCAAATTCAAAATTCAATCAAAATGTGGAGCCACGGCTCAAGAGGACTCCCACATACAATACATGTCCACCCCCTTCAAAATGGCCATCAAGAAAGACATATAAAGTGTTGGTTCCAAACACTATCCAAGATCCAACCTCCATCATCCATTACCCCAAGTTTGGAGAATAAAAATAGCTACATCCAAACATCCAACCAATCTGTCCATGTCCACCATCATCCGTCATAATCTTACATCCTCCTTAAAGTCCAAACATCCCATGTTACAAATTCGTCACATTTTGGCAGCAACTCTCTATCATAAGGACTCTCATGGCACTCTATCGTGAGGTACGTATTCAAATAAGGCCAACTCGAGTATCAACAAAGATCACACTGACATTAATCAAGTGTATGCAAGCGCTATCATCCTGACAAGGCAACTACTTCAGAAAGGTCATTATTGGCATGTCATGGCACCAGTCTCCACATCGGCATCGTCAAAAAATTCAACACAGTCAGTGGTCATATAAAGCATCAAGGCTATCCGGCAAAAATGCAAAAATAAATAAAAAAATAAAAAAAATCGTCCCTTGATGAAAACCTAGCAAACAGGCGTCATGGTGACACAAAAAAATCAAAGAATATCAAAAATAGTAAAGAGAAAAATTTCGTCCAATGATGAAAACCTGGCAAACAGGCGCTTTGGATAAGTACCATGATGAAAACCTGGCAAATAGGCGTCATGTGTAAATAAATCATCTATGTGGACCATTGCACTTGGGGGCAAGTCGTCTCATCTCCCATACCCTTCACATGACATTTATTATGAAATTTTCGTCCATCCATCCAAGCCCTATCATTTCATCCATTGTCCCACCTATTTTGATCTTGACAAAAACTAAGGCACAAACACAAATCATTCTTTGGAAAACTTTTGACATGTCTATCTTTTGGTCATTCCTTACTCATTGAATATCATGTCATTACCATCATAACCTCCTTTTCACTATACAACATCATCCTTGGAGACCATATGAGAAATCTCTTAGTCCAAGCCATCCATGTCTCCTATCTTTTACCAAAGCCATCCTTTGTCCTTTTGTACCTATCACCTATCTTGGTTTCCCTTGTCAATGGCCTAAGGATCCTCCATCATCCCATTTTAGTCCTCAACAGGACATTCCAAATGCAACAATATGGCACCCTAGCACATTATCCAAAACATTCCTTGGCTTTGTCCCTGGCCCTACTACAAACTTTTATCCTCTTGTCATGTCATTGTCATCTTCACGTTGTTTCAGGATGTGTCCTTCCCACGTCAAACAACGTTGTCATCATCATCATCATCACCTGTTTGTTGGTATTCAGCTTGACTAGCAGCAAAATCATGGTTGTCCTTGGATTCATGTGCATCGACATCATTCACATGCATTTGTCGCAATTTTCGTAAAGCATCATAAAATCCTAAAAATTACAAAAGGTCCTGAAAAAAGTCATAAAAGTTAGAAAAAGTCCTTAAAAAAGACCTAAAAAGTCATAAAATATCTTGAGAAAAATACAAAAACATTCAAAAAGTGTCAAAAATCTCAAAAGCAGAGTTGAAGTCAATCTCTGTCTGGTCAGTCCAATCAGTCTTGTCGGTCAATCTTTTGTCCATGTCCGAACTACGTTGTCTCTGCGCATTTGCTACGTAGGCAAGATTCATCTGTGAATCCCCGAGACTTTAGGTCAGTCTGTTAGGTTTGTCAAAATAAAATCATGAGTCAAACATGGTCACGTCTGTCAAAATAGTCATTCAAAGCGTCAGTATCAGAATTCGTCAAAATCAAACAACATAGTCCAATCAATTATACAGTCACAATCAGTCAGCTTGCCAAAACATTGGTCAAAATATCAATCTCATCACTTTTTGGTCCTCTTCAAGATGTGTCCTTCTTGGATTTGGACCTCGTCAAAGTGTCACCTGCCTTTTCAGGATGTGTCCTTCCTGACCTTAGGCATCGTCAAACTGTCAACCTATCAAACAATTAATCTTCGGCAAACAAACATTGGCAATACAAGTAAATGACTATTAATTTTTGGCTATTTTGTCTTATCTTTTTATTGACTTGTCTTTTGGTCATGTTACTAGCTACCTCAAGGATGTCCCATGGAGGATTTAGAGGTTCTATGACATCTCATGACCTATTTTGTTTTCTTTGACTATTGTCTGTGGATTGTCTTGACAAAAAGACTGGGGCAAATGGGCCTCTAGTATGAGTTAGGACATTCCTTGTCTGCGATTGTCTATTTTGCAAGTGGATGACCTTGCACACCTTGGTCTATGTCATACCATGGTGTTTGTTGTCCATTTGTGTCATTTTACCGCCCAATGATGATTCGAGCAACACCTATTAGTACCTTGGAAAATATTGAAGGATTCTAACATGCATCTCATTTTCCGCACTAACTTGCATTTCCTTCTATCCTAATGTTCATCTTTTTCTCTCTAACATTTCTTCTAGTCCGCATCATGATCATCCTTATCTAATTTGCTCTCTAGCCATCTCTTGGTCTCGTCATATTCTAGTCTTCTCATCAATTTCGAGAGCACACCCATGTTCTTGGAACCCAACTGTCCTCTCGAGGGGGCATACCGCTACCTTCTCATCATTCTTCCTCATACTATTTTGCACTGGGGCATATTCTAGACCTGTTTTCTTTGCCATAACGCGACAAGCTGCATTATGACAAAGAGGGCAAATGTAGACACATAAAAATGACTTAGGCCTGTGACCACCATTCTACCAACTTTCGTCATAACATGAATATAACATTTTAATTATGTCTCTAACCCACATTCAACTATTAATTAAATAATTTATAATTATTTAATTAATTCATAATCTCTCATTCTTCATAATTATTAAATAGATAAATCTTATTTATTTATTTAATAATGTCACTAATTATCAAAGTCTTCCTGCAATTAAATAAAATCTTATTTATTTAATTAATCATTATCATTAATGTCCTCCTGATTATTAAATGAATATATTTATTTAATGTGTCACTAATTCCTAAATCCTCTTAATTAAATAGATTTGCTAATTTATTTAATTAAATAACTACTTCTAAATTAAATAGTTATTTGTAATTATTTAATTATTTGTATGTGGCACTTCTGTATTTTTAAATAAAACAAAATTATTTAAAAATATCTCACATACTTAACTGATTCTTCATATAGTAATTAATTTCAAAAATCAATTACTTCTTATCTCACAAAATCCATATTTTGAATTAATTTAATTCAAAATAGAATTATTCTTCTACAAATCAAGTAATTTCTAAAATTACTGATTTTCTAAAATCTCATCCTCTTGTCTTCTGATTTTTACCAATTTCATCTCAACTGTCACATTTAGTCTTGATTTAATTCATTTAATTAAATCTTATTCACACATGTGGGCATTTTGCCCTAACCCTAATTGAGAGTTGCCTTATTGAATCTTGACCTTTGATTCTAGGGCATTCCTCAATCTCTCATCTCGTTCGTCCATTTAAGATTGCATTTTCTATAAAATGACAATCTTGATCTCATTTTGGGGATCGATCGCTTAATTTATTATTTATTTTTTATTATCTCGATTTGGCATTCTCATCACACATAGGCTATATTTAATAATTTGCATAAATAGAATTAACTTTCTAGTTTGCATATAAATTCATTTTATTAAATCCTCCAAAGGCATTTGCTTAGGGGCTAGGCATATATTAGTTTTCTGACACAAAGGCCTAGGGCATCCATTTATTATAACAGAAAGCTTGAGGAGGTACAATGGAAGTAGTCATGGAGGAGAGAAATGGGTGAGACTGTTCTAGTCTCATTCCTTTTCTCATCATTTCTCCTTTGCATTCCATTGAATGATTATTTGTATTGCATGCATGTTCTAACAAAGATCTGTCTTGTAGGAAAATATATTTAGATCATTATAGTGTTATATCAATTATGTAGTGCATTCAAGCACAACCCATGTTTAATGGGCTATTCTAGAAAGTGATCAATATTTTCTAAACCTTATGAATGTTACTTAAAAGTGTACAACTTAAACTACAAACCAAGTTTGTTACATACTTGAATGCAATCATGGGTTACCACAAACTATAATAATGTGATATGTTAATAACCATTATGGGAAGTATTAAAGAAAGACCCATCCTATATAGGATACATTTCCCTTATCAGGTTTACATACCTTAATGATCAAACACAAGCTTCCCACACACTCTATGATACAATCCAAGATCATACCACACCTTGTCAAGACAACTAATTTTTTGACCCAATATTTAAGGTTATTTTTAATATCAAAAAAAGAATTGGTAAGAGCATGACTAGGGTACAAACCCTAGGCCTCCATAGAAACATAAACCATAACTCTAGTGGATTAGTGAGGTTGCAATACCAGAAATATTGAGACATTATAGCCAATAACAAAATCTTGCAATCTAAAGATTGTAGCCAATAACAAGCACACTATGTAGCTCAATGACATTTGTAAATGCAATCTATGGTAAGAAGAATGACAGTCACTTGAGGTGTGATAGTTAAAAATAGGTTGAGCAGTGACAAGATAACAAATCTCAAACCTTGCATAGTAAAGTGGAGATTTTAATAGTGAGTTTCCTTACCCCCTTGCTGACCTTAAGGCTTTTTCAAATACTATTGACAATGTTAGACAAGGCAAATGCAATCAGGGAATGATTGTCCAAATGAAGTAACACTAGTAATCACAAGTTTAATGTTTCTTCTTAGCCATTGTATAATGGAAGTAGTGGATTGCATGTTTGAGCAATGTTTTGAGACTCATCAAAGATGGGAAAATAGTGAATAATACCTTGTGGATTGTGAATTAGTGACAATAAGGTTGAATGATCTTAAGACCCACAATACCGTGAAACAATGAGTCCCTTGTATGAAGTAAGTAGGTAGTCTATAGGGCATAGTTCAATTTTATAAAAGGATGCTCATGAAAGGAATCTTTAAGTGATAGTGAGTGAGTTGTTTGAGATTGTAGTTGAGGGTGCAATATCCAGTCTTAACGGTAGTTAGCAAAAAAGTAAATATGCAAGAATATCAAACCCTACATACCAAACAATTCATAATGTTATTCTTATCTACTAAAATTTGCACCCTAGCTAAGATGCATGACAAATCATGTTAAGTTGCAACACTTAGCTTTTTAGAGAGAACATGGGATATTTTTCGAGCTGTGGGTCACCAAGATCTAGAAAAGAACCTCTGGAGAAGGCCGGCTTCCTAGTTGGTTATCACCTACTTTACTGAATTTTGAGGGGAAAAGGGAGAAAGATTGCATAAAATGATAACTACCTCCTAAGGTGATACACCAGAATATGACTTAGACTTTGGAAAACTCAGATTTCATACACTTGTACATAATGACTGGAAAAACAACTTGCACAACCTGTTTCTATGTGCCTTACATAAGTGTTTTATAAAAAGGCCTTATTTCTTGAGCTCTTAGGAGGAGAAGACCTCACAGCTAAAAGCAACCTGCAATCTTGACACAGATTATAACCTGCAAACATCACACTTCTCTGCAAAAAGGTACTAAAGCCATGAGACAGAGTTAAGGGAAACGAAATACTATCTCACAATAACTTAATCAATCATGTGAAAATACACAATATTGCCATAACAAGAAGACAAAATACTCCATTCAATGATGCCCAAGGTATGTATTGTATTCCATGTCTAAATGAGTTACAAAACTCTACAAAATTCTGCCAAAGGACCTAAAAATCACTAAGTGAAAAAAAATGCCAATCCAGAACTACTCTAACAATGAGCTACCAATGTGGCTAAGTAGCCAAGCTCCACCAAAATATGTTCTAGAAACCTATTTTCGTAAGCCTCCAAAAGCCTAAAATTTAGCATGCAAATCCTCATCAAAAAGGTTCCAAATGGATGAAAAGGTCAAACCTGACCATGTAAAATATGATGACACATCAAACCACCCCCTAAAAGTTCTCATTTGCTCAAAAAGAAAAATAAAGGCTCCTATTTCTTCTCCATATGTTTGCAAATTGCAAATAACCTCCCTATATACCCTCTCCTAAAATGAAGACTCGACCATATCCCTCTAAAGGCATTTACAAAGGCATATACCCATTTTCGCATTCAAAATAACAATTATAATAAGTGATTTATAATTTATCACTTAATATAATGTTTTACATTTGAAATTAATGCAAAAAGTGAGAGCAAGGTTTGGCCAAATAAGAGATAAATGACTAAATCTTAAAAGGCTCTCATGAAAATTCACTAAGGCATAAAGGGGTATTATCTCAATGCACTCAATGTTTAAAATAAAAGCAATAAAAAAAACCCCCTTTAGTAAGTCAGCCAAATTAGGGCTTTTCAAAAACCCTAATAACAAAACGTATCCAAACTCCATTTTGCATTTCACTTTAGGTTTGTCATCTCCTGGAGACCTCACTCTACAAAAAGAGGGCGCTGCCATAGTCCATGCATAGGTTGAGGGCTTTGAAGCCTCCAAAAGGAATTTTGATGGCGGATCCCTGTGAGATACAGAGGACTTTCAACATATTTACAAGATTCAGCAACTTGCTTAGGTAAACATTCGAGGCCATCCTTTGTTACTTTGACTGCAACTTTGCAATTTATCTTGTGGCTTCCTTGTATCTCATCACTTCAATCTATGGCTATTGATGCATTATTTTATGTATTTGTACCTCCATGTACTTTTCTATGGCCACCATGCAATATGTTATTATTCTTTAGGAGAATGAAACTCCTTCAAACTCTATGCTCGACCTCTAAAACCTTCTCTATAGAAAACAAAGATCTGGTAGAACTACAGGCCGCGACCTTCTTTTTGTAGATGCATTCTCCTTTATTTTCAAGCTCGACCTCTTCAACATAAGCTTTCTGGGTTTGCAAGTTTTGGAGTTCAAACCATGTTTATGCTTTTCATATATAATAACCGCCTACTATGCTTGCACAATTATATGCTTGCATATTTATGATATTTGCATGTTCTCTATTTCTGAACCGTTCTTTATCACAACACTGCCAGCTATTCACTTAGGACTATCAACAGTCACATTTTTTGTAACTTGGTATAAAGATCTTGTTGTCGTTCTATATTAAATATAGAGAAAATTTGTCACATTGATTGTCATTACCTTGCTTAATAATTCACTGTCTTTAAGCATGATGATTCAGCACCTTTAGGATTTTAAGATCATTGCTCTACGTTTGTTGACTTAACATGCTATACATCTTCGCCATGATGACACTATCATGAATATTATTGTTGTTTCTGGATAGAAACTTTTTCCACTGTAAACAAGAAAGATAAGCAAATATATATGGTATCCTTCTTGAACATTGCTTATTGCTAAATTCGGTGACTGTGTATGTATGTTACTGCCTTTCCACATATGCAGTTTGATATTTTCATATATGATGATTTACTGTCACAAACATCGGTCATAAAGAATTCATGAAAAGTCACAACTCTAAAACTGTATGAGGAACCACAGTCATAAAGACTACCGAAGATAATATAACCATAAGTTTGTCAAAAATTGTTCACAGCCACCCCCTTAACTATCACTAGTTATAAAACTCTACAATCCATTTTCATGGCCATAGTTGTCATCATCCTTCAAATTTCCCTCTATCCATTTCAAGTCACTTTTAAGAAAATTTCTCTGCCACTGGCTTCTGCAAGCCCACTGTGAATCTCTCCTCATGATCTGCATTGGCACTATAGCTCCATTTAAGTATCAATTTGTTATATATGCCAATGAATTTGACTATATTGTTTTAAATGATGAATTGATTCTTAATTGCAACACAATTTCATAGGAGACTTAACATGCTCATCCTGTCAA
>CM021103.1:386589845-386612091 GCA_007115665.2 Sequoiadendron giganteum | reverse complement strand
TTGAGCAGAGCAAGAATGAGATAAGCAGCAATGAATCATATGCCCCCTATCACGCACATCTCCTTACCATTGTCTATCATTCTTTATTGAAACACTTCTCCATTTTTGTGGGCTACACCTGAAAATAAGGTTTCAACGAAGGTTTTAGAGTATGTTTATTAAAACAAAAACACCATTTTGGTGGGCTACGCCTAAAAATAAGATTTCAACAAAAGTTCTAGAGTATTTTTATTAGAGTATTTTTTTTTTATTCCTTAAATTATTTTCTAAATAAATGACTAACTATTTAGTCATTTTTATTTGTGTGACTAAATAATTTTTTAGCTGATGACCAAATTAGTCATTTATTTACTCATTTATAGCTGAGTTGTAAAAAATTAGTAGAATTTAGTCATTTTTAGTTGTTGTGACTAAAAGTTTTAGTTACCTAGTCATTTATTTGTCAAATTCTACTAGTGGTGAATTCTTCAAAAAAAAGAAGAGCAATGAGGAGGCAATGGCTCAATTTTTTAAATATGATGAACAAAAAAAACTCATCAAGATGGAGGCTTGGGGCTATGAGTGGAAGTCTCTAAAGAAGATACGGGCAGATATTGCATAAATTATAATGCAATATGTGACTCTTGAAGGCAGGTTTACTACAATCCTTGGCCACCATTTTACTCTTTTGAATCATTTTAGGCATGGGTTGTTTATTTATTTTCCTTTCTTTCTCTTGTCCTCCATGGAGGTCTCTATGTCTGCGCACTTGAAAAATAGGAGGGCATTGGTCTTGCACGAGGGCCTCATATTGCTAACTATGGAGCATGTAAAATCCCTTATTCATGTCACCTCAATTAAGGGCAAGGAAAATACTTTAAGTGATCATTCTATCTCATCTAGTTTAAATACCAACGTGGATGAGGAAGAGGAGTGGAATTATGAAGGAGAGGATGGGTCTCCATCCCCTTGCGGCTTCCCCTTCTAAGAAAAGAAAGAAGGGTAACCCTAAAGGAAATCAAACTTCCAAGTGGCTTATTATTCATGAGTCAGAGTCCCAGTCTAATGGTAATGACATGGAGGTGGGTTTTGGGGATTCCAGGTCCAAGCATGATGTTGTGATTATTGGTCAGATTGATGTTGAGGTAGGAGGAAAGGAGGAGGGTTTACAGGAGAATGATGTGACCATGGAGGCCAAGGAGAAGCCTAGGAGGGCTTCTAAATGCATTGCTAAGATGCGGAACTAGGCCACAAAAGATGTGGTAAAGGATACCACAGAGCAATGCAAGGAGAAGGCTCTAGAAGATAAGGCGGTGGAAATTGATGACACCCCGGCTCGAAACACACCTAATGTGGAACCTATTGGCGAGAAACTTATGCAGAAGGAGGAGGATGTTGAGCAGAAGCATGTGAAGCCAGAACCTCTTAAGGTTAACCCCCTATCATTGGACTTCTCCTACCTTAATGATGACATAACCTCAATGTTTGAGCTCCTTGATATGGCGAGGGTGGGGGCCACTGGTACTTTCAAATTGGAAAAATGGACTTTACAAGAATTCAATAGGGTTAACATCAAAATCAGGGGATTGAAAGAAAATGTGTAGAATATTCCAAAAGGTTCTGCATCGGATATTTTGATTGAGAGAATTGTTGATCTCGATTGTTCGTTCACTAATTTTAAGTCCTTATGTGAACAACCCCTAGCTAATTTAGAGACCAAAGTGATGGATACCAATGTGGATATAAAGAAACTGCTCCATGCCTGCCATATTTTGGTTAAGAATAGCGCAGACTCTTTGGAAGTCCTATTCTACAAGATCAACGAGCTTAGAGAGGACCAATTGTATTTTTTGAGCTGATGGAAAAGGATCAGATGACTAAAGGAAAAGAGAAAAAAAGGTAGAAAGGATGATTTTAAAGGCCTTGTTGCTAGAGGGATGGGTGATTGGAGGAAGCCCTTTGAGGACAAGAAAGGAGAACTGTTGGACATGATTGGTCTTCATAGGAACCAAGAACTTGAGGTGGCCAACACCTTAAGAATCATGAAGTAGTGTCTTCTTCTATGTTTTTGGTGTTTTTTGTGTTTGTTTCTTTCTTGTTATTTTGCTATTTTTTTGCTGATGGCGGCTACTGATAGTTTAGTGTTATATCTTTAGAGCATAATTTTGTATCTAAAGTTGTAAAGGGTTTTAGGTCCCTTCAAAACTTGCTTTTCCCATATAATCAAAACAAAGGAGAAGTATGAAAACTTTATTAAAAATGTGTAATGATGTAGTGTAATAAGATGAATGAGCAATGTCAAAAGGATCACTGAGAAGTACATACAAATGAAACAAGACGTGTAAAAATAAAGAAAACATGTGTGAATGTAGAGAATATTGTGTTTGTAAATAAAAGGTACACACAACAAGCCCCCATGGATATATATAAAGGGTGTACAAAAATAAAGGACATGTGAATAAGGATAGATGAGGTTGTGATTACAAATACAAGGTGCACAAAACAAATTTCATATAGAGTACAACAATGACACAATATGATGTGCAAGATCCTCAAAATTTAAATACTATATGTGGAATTTTATTTTAGTGTGTTTATAAATTAGATATTATATTCAATAAATCATTACAATGTCTCAAAAGAATCAAATTCTAAAAATATAATTATATTATGAAATAAAAAGAAATTAAAGGAACCATAGTGAACTACATACAAAGATATAGACTTTTCAAAAAAAATGAACCCAAAAATATTCCAAGAGCATAAGATCCCTTCAAAGTTCTCAAAATAAAAATTACACAACAAAGTCACTAAGAAAAACAAAAATTTGAAAAAAATAGGTGTCCAAACTAAAAACCATCTACACCATAAAAAAATGTAGTGTGTGAATTTATAAATCATTTTAGTGTGTTTAAAAATCAAATATTGCATTCAATAAATTCTTACAATGTCTCAAAAGAACCAAATTCCACAAATACAATTCTACTATGAAATGAAAAGAAACTAAAGGAACCATAGTGAACTACAAAAAAAGATATAGAATTTTCAAAAAAGTGAACCCAAAAAAGAGTCCATGCGCATAACATATGGCCCTTCAAAATTCCCAAAATAAAAACTCCATGGTAAAGTGACTAAGAAAAATAATTTTTGAAACAAATAGGTGTCCAAACTAAAAACCATCTACACCATAAAAAAATGTAGTGTGTGAACTTATAAATCATTTTAGTGTGTTTAAAAATCAAATATTGCATTCAATAAATTCTTACAATGTCTCAAAAGAACCAAATTCCACAAATACAATTCTACTATGAAATGAAAAGAAACTAAAGGAACCATAGTGAACTACAAAAAAAGATATAGAATTTTCAAAAAAGTGAACCCAAAAAAGAGTCCATGCGCATAACATATGGCCCTTCAAAATTCCCAAAATAAAAACTCCATGGTAAAGTGACTAAGAAAAATAATTTTTGAAACAAATAGGTGTCCAAACTAAAAACCATCTACACCATAAAAAAATGAAGTATGTGAAGTTATATTTTATTTCAAAAAAGTGCTTGAAAAAAGCTCATATGGCTAAGATGAAGTGTTTGAAGATTAGGTCTCAAAGGAAAACTACCAATGGTGAAGCAATCCAAAATGGGTGGATGAACTACTAACATCAGACTGGTGTAGTGTTGGCATTATCATGGACCTAGATAGGATATGCCTCTAGAATAAGAGATTCCTTGTGATGCAAAACCAATATTTGTTTGCAACTAATTGCTTTAGGAAGGAGGAAATGCCTAGTTGAAAACTAAAACCATCAACTATTGGCATGAAACCACTATATGGTACCAAAGTGGTAGAGGTTTAGAGTGGAGTGGCAATGCTATAAGAAAAGCTAATACAAAGAGAAGTAGCTAGAAGAACAATGCACATGAGTTTTTTGTTTTGAAATGAGGGATGGTGTACGATGGAACCTTATGAAACTCCCAATGAGGCTAGAAGGTAGTACTCATCCAACCACCCTTAGTAAAAGGGAATAGGGATACATGGATTCCAACCTCTTTTCATCTTGAGTATATGTGTAGGGGGTACAAGATACCCCACCCCCTGAAATTTCTCATAAAAATTTTAAGCATTTTTCAATGGTATACAAAAAGCCTTTTTAATATTGATTTTGAAAATAAAACATCTTAGGAGGTTCATTCCTATACAACACAAACACTTATATAAGGATCAATATGAGGTATGTAGTTGTATATGATTTATTGAATAAAATCTTGATAAATATGAATTTTAATAATTACATATAAGTTAGAATTATGATGTCATGAAATATATTGTTGTAACTTTGCAACAACAAAAAATTGCCTATGTAGAATGGAATATTTTTTTAAATACTCTTCCATATGACCATGGGTTTAAAAAACTTGCCTTTTCTATTTATAAAATTTGTCTTTTCTATGATCACTCTACTGTGGGTCCCTTTCCTTTCCATTTTGAGATCATTTGGAATGCCCACCCAGAGTTCAGAAACAAAATTGTTGCTTGGTGGAACATCCCCATACATGGCTCCCCCATGTTTAGGGTGTTCCATAAACTCAAGTATATAAAGAACATAGTTAAGGGTTGGAAAAAGAGGGCTTTTGGTGATATATTCCATCAAAAAAGGGTGTTATC
Organism: Sequoiadendron giganteum; assembly: GCA_007115665.2. Classification (NCBI taxonomy): domain Eukaryota; kingdom Viridiplantae; phylum Streptophyta; class Pinopsida; order Cupressales; family Cupressaceae; genus Sequoiadendron; species Sequoiadendron giganteum. Next base: position 386,607,450 of record CM021103.1, on the reverse strand, counting down.
TAATCATCTAAGGTTGACAAAAAAGAGAATGGAGGAGGGTGATATCAGTCTACATACTTTTCAACAAGAAAGAGATGAATGTATGGAATGGGACAAAATCTTGAAGAAATAGGAGATATTCTGGAAGCAAAAATCTAGAGTCCAATGGCTTATGGACAGTGATTGGAACACCTCTTTCTTCCATGTTTTGGCCCTCAAGCATAGGAAAAGGAATCAAATAAAAAATTTAAAAATGAGTTGGGTGATGATGTCACTACCCCTACTCATATTGGCCTATTGAACTCTGGCTACTTCCAAAAGGCTCTATCAGCTGATACTATGTCTCCTAATTTTTCTTTGGATGACTTTCTGCCAGGCCCCCTTCCTGTCTCTTTATCCAAGGAGGAAAATGATAGTATTCTAGGTGTTGTCACTCTCAAGGAAGTGAGGGTTGATGTGTTCAGTATGGGTGCCTATGGCTTTGGGTCCTAATGGATACCCCAGATTTTTTCCAAGTTTTCTGGGACATAGTTGGTGAGGACATTGTTTTGGCAGCAAATGATTTCTTCAATTCTGGCAAACTACTCAAACTGTTGAATCACACCTTCATTGCCTTCATCCCCAAAATTGAGGATCCACTGAGCATGGCTGAATTTCGCCCTATTGGTCTTTGTAATACCATCTATAAGATTTTCTCCAAAATCTTGGTGAACCACCTGAAACCACTCTTGGAAAAAATGATAAGTCCAAGCCAAGCTTTGTCCCGGGGTGCCAAATCTTGGATGTTGCCATTTCCACTCATGAAATCTTGCATTTTATGGACCATTGCAACAAAACTAGTATAGATTTTAAGCTTGACATTTCAAAATCCTATGACAAAGTCTTTTGGAGCTTTCTCCCCAAAGTTTTGGCAAAGATGGGATTCAATCAGAGGGTGCTTAATCTCATTATGGAGTGTGTTACTACTATTAAATTTTATGTTTTGGTTAATGGGGTCCCTCATGGATTTGTTAATGCTAGGAGAGGCATAAGATAGGGGATCCTCTATCCCCCTACCTATTCATAATAGTTGTGGATGTGCTAAGTAGGAATGTTGCTAGAATGCTTTCAGAGGGTTCTATCAAAGGTGTCAAACCTGCCACTACTCTGGAACCTAAATTATCATACAAATGTTCATGGATGATACCATCTTGTTTGGGAAGGCTTCGATTGTTGAGGAAAGGAAATGAAAAACTTGTCTTAACAACTATGCAACTTGCTCTGGCCAATGCATAAATTATAACAAGAGTGATTTATTTTTTTTACAGCACTCATAATTTGCAGGATAAGGTGATTATTGTTTTGGGTTTCGTTGGTGCCTCCCTACCTTCGGTGTACTTGGGGATCCCTCTTATTGTCAATGAAGTTTCCCCCACCTTCTAAAATACTGTCTTTGAGATGATTCAAAGGAAATTGGTCGGGTGGAAAGGCTCATTACTCAATCATTTCGGTAAGTTGCAACTCCTTATTGTTGCCCTTCAAGGGATTATGATTTATTTCCTCTCTATTTTCTAAATCCCTAGGTACATAGTGGAGAAATTTGAAACAATCCAAAGGAACTTCCTCTGGTCTAGCATAGAGGGAAAAAATAAGTTGGCTCTAGTTAGCTAGGATAATGTGTGTCTTCTTTAATATGGTGGAGGACTTGGTATAAGGAAAGTTCAACAAACGAACAAATCCTTGCTTGCTAATGTTGGTTGGGATCAGTTAAGGAACAAAAAGGACTAGTGCGGGATTATGAATTTCAAGTATCTAAATAATTACCCCCTAATCAGGTGTCTCTCATTGGAGCCCCCTAGTGGCTCTTTGTCTTGGAACAATATATGTAGAATGAAAAGGTTGTTGCACTCTGGGCTAAGATGGAGGCTTGGGAATGGTAGAAGTATTACCTTCTAGGAAGCCCCATGGTTGCTTGATTGTCTATGTCCCTATGGAACTTCAATAATATGATAGAGCCTATGCAACAATTCTTTCACAGAGATGTCTATGACTGCTTGTATGGTCCTCAAGGCTCTAGGATGTGGAAAGTATTGGAATTATGTTTCCCCCTCTCTCTGGGCTTGAGATTATTGGCTAGGACCTTACAAAACATCATTTCCCTATCTAGAATTCCCATTTCAAACATGGAGGATGAATTATTTTGGGTTGAGGAATGCAAGGGCAACCTCTCTATTAGCTCAGCTTAAGATTTGTTGTCAGACTTGGGATCTCAGCGCAAAGTGTGGAACATGTTTGGAATAGACATTTTACACCAAAAATAAATCTCTTTTGGTGGATGGCATGCCAAATAGGATTCTGACTCTGGATAACTTAAGGAAAAGGAGATTCCAGATCCCAAATAGATGCATGTTATGTAAGAACAATGAGGATTCAACTGACCACCTATTATTGCACTGTCAGTTTGCTGTTGAAGTTGAGGATTTGAATTTTGGAAAAATGGGGATCCATTGGACCGTGAATGCGGGCTTTAAAAAATTTATTGAGGGATGGTTTAGCCCCTTTCAATATCCTCTCCCTATTGAGATTTGGCGTCAAACCCCTCCCATCATTTTTTTGTGTTTATGGAAAGAGAAGAAGAACTAAATCTTCAGAGATATAGAGAAAAGTCCCAAGGAGGTCTTTGGCATTGGATTCAGACTTATTTCTGAGAGTGTCTCCATATACTCTTAGAAACCACTAGACAAAGCCCCACTGAGTGCTAAATCAAGATGGTAAACTCTTGGAATGGAATGTTTTAGATCAACTCCTTTCATAACTCTAAATCCTTGGCTCGACATAATACAATTTGGAAACCCCCAGATATTGGTTGGTACGAGCTTAATTTTGATGGGACTGCTAAGGGGAACCCAGGTAGGGCTAGTATTGGTGGAATTATCAAGGACTACAAGGGAAATTTGGTGGCCAAGTATGTTGGTGATATTGGTATACAAAATTATATGATAGCGGAGGCACCTGGGATGCTCAAGGGCATCGAGATTGTTGTCACTCTAGGTATAAAAAATCTACATATAGAAGGTGACTCCAAGATGGTGATTGACTATGTTAATCATTGTTGTAATCATGGTTGGATTATTAAATATATCCTTCAGGACATAAACTTTTTGATTTTTAAATTGGAAAGGAAGTATATATCCCACATCTTTCATGAAGGAAATCAGGTGGCGGATGCTTTGGCCAACCTTGGCTCCTTGTGGAGTCTAGCCAAATGTTGGAAAAGACTTGAGGCTCTCCCAGAAAATATACAACGATTTATCCTTGCTAAACAAAAAAATGTAACTACTAATGGAGGCCAACTATGTTGATCTAGGCATGTACATGTGGGACTATACCTTTTGGCCTTGGATGATGTGGAATAAACATGAGTACGTGGAGAGGTTTGTGTGGGGAGTTGGCCAATATTTTGAATTTATGATGATGTATGGTTGGGTTCTCCAAAACTCATTCAAGCATTCTAGTCAAATGTACCGTAACATCTTTCACATTTTCAAGAACATGTATTTGGCAATGTTTATCTTCAAGTTGTTGGCTAATTATTATCCACTCACTTTTATCATAGATCTAAGATTTGATAAGTTGTACTTAAGGAAAATTAATTATGACCCCATGGCCATTTTTCCTTGGAGTATGTGTTGGACCAAAGTTAGCTATAGACCTTCAGATAAAAATATCATGATCATTTTTATTATGGATTTTGGCTTAAGTATGTTGTACTTAAGAATGCCTCATTATGGCCCCGCGGTGATCAATTTATAGGAAATGATCACCAGCTCGTGTGATCTTCCGGATTCCTTAATTACGCATAGTTTTCCTTGGTTTGGGAATGATGATATTGGGGGTGGTCAATTCATCGGTTTCGATTTCAAAATTTTGCAAACTTTGTTGGTTTGGGGAAGATTTTGGATTCAATGTGAGGAGATGGGAGACAACATAGTTAGGATTGAGCTCAATTCCTATGATGAATTTTGTAGGAACCCTATTGTCTGGCATATATGCATGGAGGGTGGTTTAGCACCTCTTATGGAGTGTCTAGTGGGGCATGATGAGAAGTTGTCATCTCAATTTGTTTCCTCCTAGAATGATAGGAGAGTTACAGCGGGTGGAATTTCATTTGAAGTTAATGAAGATGTTATTGGCAAGGCGATAGGTCCTTCCTGCATTGGTAAGAAATCCAAGAAGCACACCAAAGTCCAGGACTTAGAGAGCCTTAATGCCTTCTTCAGAGAGAATGAGAAGTCAGTTAAGAAGCAAGTGGGTTTCTAAAGGGGGGTGTTTCCTAAAGGTACCTAAACACTTCTTGGATATGAACAATGTGATCAATGCAGACTCCACCACCCAATCTTCAGACCTGATTGCTAGTAAGGAAGAGACTATTAAGAGGAATGATGAAATGATGGAGGACTTCAACAAGCTGCAAGCACAAGTGGAAAAATTGGAACATAAGTTCTCTCAACTGACATGATTCACCATTAAGATCATTCACATGTTGACTACCACTCTCTCGAAGGTTCTTAAGGAAGAGGTGGAGAAGGAAAAGGTGGGAGAGGTACCTAATTGGGTGGGTGAGGATGTGCTAAATATTATCTTTGAGAAGTGGGATGGGAATACTATGTAATGTGTGGGTCTATGTTTTGGGCTATTGGTTCTTTCTCTACTATCAGTTTATTGTTCCTATTTCTTTTGTTTTCTACTATTACTGGTATTTTGATGTAACTATGGACTTCATCTCTTTTTGGCCACTTGGGCTCATTATGTAAAGGGTATTATACCCTGTAAATGCAGCTTATCTTCTAAAATTGATAAATATTATATTAATTTATAGTTTTTCAAGCCTTCTAGATGTAATGGTAAGGTCATATTTAATCCAAATTATTGCACCTCCCAAGAATAAAATAAACTCTATATATCTAATCTCCCATGTCTAATTTGGATGTGAAAAAAGTTGAAATTAAAATTTCTAGAGTTTTACATCCAATGGTGAGTGGTAATCTTCTCCATAAATTATTAAAAATTACCTACAAAATAAATCTTCAAAGAGGAATTCCCATAATCTACTCTCTTTAAACCTTTATGATTCTTCAAATCATCCTAGGATGCAAGGGAAGAGCATACTTAGTTTTAAGAAAGCACAAAAATTACAATCCTAGATCTTTCAAAGATGGAATTACTCTAGGCAATCCCTTGGTCCAATATCATATTATAATTATCTATGGAGGTAGTTATCTCGAGTTCAAGATGCCTAAGAGCTTATCACAAAAAATAAAAAGATCAGCATGATACAATAATAATATATGCAAAGGATGTAATATGCATACAAGAGAGCATTGAATTGTTCATGAGAGTAAGAGGAAATCATACATAAGATACACCACCAAGAGAAGAAAATGTACAACAATATCTGAGATGGAGTCACACAACATCACCAAACTAGGAAAGTGTAAATGCCTTAAGTAAATTTAACTAGGTTTGGAAAGGACCTAAAAGGGAACTGGATAGGTAATACCCATTCACACCAACACTTTTAAGTTTTCAATATTAGTGGGGTAGTTACAAAGTATTTTTAGACTATACCTATCACCCTAGGTGACTTTACCTACTGCATATCCCATGTGGATTCATGATTACTTATTAGCTATTTTTTTCTTCCATTGGCATCCATGTTGTTTATATCTTACATGAAATGTTCATTGTGCTTACACAACACATCTATATAGGGATATTACTTGTGTCTCCTCACCATTAGGGAAAGAATAATGGGCATCTTCTTACCCTTCATATTATTTACTTACTTTCTTATCACTACATAATGTTATCTTTGAAATTTATTACATGCTTATTGTGCCTTATATGATATTTATCACTAACATATTATTGTATGCTTGATGTGCTTTAAATGATGTTATATTTCTCCATTTCCCTTAATTCGTTGTATCCTTTTTATGCAACCAATCCAAGGGGGCATATATTATCTCTCTTTCATATATTAGTGCAAAGATGGATTTATTACAACTATGATAATTTTTTAAATACTAGGCAAAGTTTGCAAAAGTTTTTAGCCAAGTTATTTCACTTTTTTCACATGGTCAAATTCCTTACCACCTTTCCAAATAGTCAAATATTTTTTTACTTGGACAAATCTTTTCCTACTTATTAAAATCTACTACTTTTCGCTTAAACAAAATTTCTTACCCTAGTCAGCTTTTACTTTTTACTTACTAAAAAGTGTTAAAATTTATGATTATACTCATTTTTAAATGATTAAGAGATGTCACTCATTAGAATTTTTTATTCTATGTTTGCAAGCTCTCAAGATTAAGCACTTATGGCAAGTACACATTGTTAACATTGATATTTGTATTCATTGTGTGTGAAAATATTTAATTTGCAAGTTTACTATGTTATTTACTTTGGCATGCATCCTTATAGTAGTTCCAATGCAAGTCAAAGTGGGGGAAAATGTAATGGTGAAAATAGCATACCCATGTGATAACCCCCTTATGTTTTTATGCCCACAATGACTAGGCTATCCTTTTATGTGTTGATAAGTGTGCAAGATGACATATTTTGCATGGAAGTTAGCAAATGACCCTAGCTATCCACAATCCATCTCCACATGTCCCAAGAGTCCAAACTAATGCTTCACATCCACCATCCACCACCTTAGTTCATATTTGTGAGTGTGGAATTGACAAGTTATTTCCATGCCCATTAATCTAAACCCCAAACTGAAATTTTAATTTTAAAATAACCATGTTTTGCTCTTTTTCACTAACCATTGTTCACTAACTAAAAGCATGAATATTTCAAGATGCATGCTATGTGATGTATTTAAGGGCTAAAACTAGTTAATTTAAATCATCATAAGGATTAATATATCAACCTGGTGATTTTTTTTGTGAATGGCCATAAAGAGAAAAAAAGTATTACATTAACTTTGCAATACCATCCTAGGAGCATATTGCATCACTAATTTCTATATTTGATCATTATTCATCAACATTGAACCAACCCATCCAAGGGCTTGATGAAAGGATAAAAAATCATTGTCTAGAAAAATCTCAAATAGTGTTTATAGACACAACTCCCCAAAATGTAGGTACATGTAACCAAGTTGAGAAAATTTAAATGATTAGGTGTCAATCAAATTAGATCTATCATCCATGTTCAAGTATATGCATGGGTTTATTTCTACACTTGCATAGATCACTTTGGTGCTTGCAAAAGTGAACTAAGCAATGACATAGTCAAATCTTCAATTTATTATTATTTATCTAGCACGCTCTTAGTTTCTGACACCTTAGTTAATCAATTTGTGATATCTATAACAATCTCTTCCCCATCAAACATAAATCTAAGTACCATTTTATTATTTTTCTTAAATATAATATATATTATTTGTGAATATAAATTTCCCCAAGCTCCCTTTGGGTTATTTTAATTTTTTCTAATCATCAGCCACGCCCTCCTATTTAAAGCAACATCAGGCTTTACTCGAATGCTACCACTTGTAAGTCGGGCGCTCTTCGCAAGGATCCTTTCCTTCACTTTTTGAATGTCCCTGCCATGCTTCCACATGTTGGCAGTTTGCACTCTTCAATGTTTCTTCCCTTCACTTCCCTATCAGGCCCCGACCGCATGCCATGTGGCATCAGTCCACACACATTCCTTGGTGGCCCCCACCTACAGCGCAGAATGTTTGGGAGACCCCCACATGTCTTCACCGCGCAAGTTTTCATCGCATGGAAGTAAGGATGAACATCGGGCCCTGACCGTTGGCCGCATGGATCTTCTCAAGGCTTCATCGTGCCAGAGAAGGAAGCTAGCAATGGCCTCAAGCAGTTACCACATATTATGACCATCGTCATGAGGGGGGGACACATGTCAACACTCTAGTCTGTTGCGACCATTGTCATCATTTGCAGGGGATGCATCTGGCAATGGGCAACCTTGTTCATGGCCCAAATCTTTTTTCGTTGCAATGGTCGGAGAAAATCATTACTATATACATCATTTCTCATGATTGAGGGATCTTTTATGTTACTAGCTCACCAGGCTGGGTATTTTTATTATAAATATTGTTTCTTCTTTTGAAGCAAGGGTTCATATTTTGACAAAGAAATTGATGGAAGAACTAGGTCTTTTATTGCTTTTTTATTTTGATGGAAGAATTAGGTCTTTTAAAGCAAGGGTTCATATTTTGACAGAGAAATTGATGGAAGAACTAGGTCTTTTATTGCAAAGAACTTACAGACTGTGCCCTTGTTCAGCCTTTCTGTCTTCTTAGGATATTTGATAAGTTTTATTGTACCATTATGGTACTGAATGTTTCATTTGTAGAACTTCTATAAATTTAATGTAAGTTTGTTGGTTTAGATCATGTCTTTGACTCCTCTTTTCAGTAAATGTGCATGAATATTATTTTATGTCATTGGGTGAATCATTTAGACTTCTATCTTTAATTTTTGTCATTCTAGGACATAGAAAATTGTTGAACGGGCCCTTAAATCAAATCCACAAGATAGATTTATCATCCATTACATCTAAATCTAGGTGCATCGCCCTAGTTAAATCTTTTATTTTTATATCTTCTTCCTTTACCCATTCAAAACCCCAATTATAGAAGAAGTTGGATTTTTTAAATCTGGAGGTTACTTAGTTTAGCGCAATAGGTCCCCCCTTTAACTGAGTTTCACATAAAGTTTGTTACCTTGTCAAATTTTGGCATCAACAGTTTCTTTTTTCTAGCATGCCCGGTGGGACCTTCTGGATGTGCTTAAGCCTTGAGCACGAGCCATCAGCCTGTCACAAAATCCCAAACAAAAAATAACCCTGGTTTGCTGGTATCACCACTAGGAGAAGTACCAACTAGAACCCATCACGTGAATGTTATGAATCCCCCACCAGCCATGTTACCTTTCACTAACCAAAATTATGTGGCATGGGACATTGGAAGTCCCCTCGTATCCCCAGTTGCACCCACCTTTTGGGCCTCTATCCCAGTCTCTGCCCTCAAAGCTATTCCTAAGTTTATCAGAGATGGCTCAAGAACACCGTCTGAACATCTACAAGATGTGGCAGACGTATGTTTGGTGCATGGAGTTATAGATCAGAACATAGTGTTCAGGTTTCTCGCAACTTCTTTCAAAGGAAAAGCATTAGATTGGTATAGCACTCTGTCAGCCAACACTATTAGTACTTGGGACTAGCTCGGAGATCCTTTTTATCAAAGATTCTCAAATGATGGAGACAGTTTGCTATATCATCTGCTAGCGACAATAAAGCGAGCCCCACCTGAAGCCATGATGGACTTCAATGCCTGGTTCTATACAACCTAGCAGAGGATCTAAACTGCCATTCGTCCACCGGTCGAGTTGGCATTCATGTTCTAATTAAAATCTATCAACTCCGATATCTCAATGATGATCCAGTCACTTGGCGGAAACACATTATTGGATGCATATAACATATTAGTTAAGGCGAAGAATAATCTGATCGACGTCGGGAAGTTTCTGCCTCAGCCAATTATGTCGATATTCCCCAAAGTATCAATTTCCACCCAGGAGATTCCATCTACTAGCACACTCGCATTGCCCCCATCTATGTACACATATCCAAGTGCGCCACAGAATATTACTTCTACATCTAACGCTTCAAAGGACAAGATGAGCAACATAAAGGAGATGTTACGGAACTCGAAAAAATAAGTAAGCACTATCAAGCACAACCAGGTCGCTCCTCCAAGACCAACCTATCAAAGTTATCAAGGCAGTAGACCCTCCTACCAACAGAACCAATATCAAGGAGCCGCATGCATAAATCCACAAACCCAGACAAATATCCAGATGGTACCGGTACCGACTTCATTGGGAGTTTCTCAAACAAGTACAAGCAGAGATTTGACCGCAAGGTAGAACAATCTCACCGAAGATTTCAATCATGGTGCTTCCCCTACGGCGACGCGCATATGCCTCAAAAATTTTTGCATGGTATTTATAGCAAAAAGTTGTGGAATAGTGCAGCCAAGGTGTAGCGCCAAATTCAGGAGTTTATACATATGCCTCTCCCCAAATGGAGAACATGGTTCTTACCGCATATATGCAAGGAATGTCCCTAGAACAAGAAAATGACATAGCCCCTGATCATGCCCTTTTCTCATGGATGGAAAGAGAAGAATCAATATTCACATATGAGGCATCCACATCGAAGACCCTGCAAGTATAGTCCAACTACAACACCTGATCAAAAAGGAGATTCACGGGAAAGTCGGTCACTCTGTAGCCTAGAAGCGTCCTGGGCCAACCCCCTGGCCCTCCAACAATTTCTCTACAGCCATAATTGCGTAAAGATATTTTCATCACCAGGGCCAAGGAACAGAAGCCTCCAAATTTTTCACCTTCTAATGTAGTGGAACAATTGAAGAAATCTTCTGCTAATGTATCCCTTTTAGATATCTTAGCCATTCCAGAGACAAAATCATTACTACAGAAGGCCCTTCAGGAAGATGAGGTTATGCAATCGACAGAACAAGCTTCCAAAAAGGCTAGTGACTCATCACCTCCAACCAAAGTTCTCAGGAATACAGCAAAGGAGGCTTCAATAGAAGTCAAAGGAGAGAAACTGAAAACTAAACCCTTTTTCTTAACCCTCATTTTGGGGAAGAAAATTTTGCATAACTCCATGATCAACTCTGGTGCCAGCACCACAGTCATGCCCAAGCAGATAGCAGAAGCCTAGGGCTTAGCTATGAGCCCTTAAAGAGAGGAGTTATGCAGCTAGATCGGAACAAGGTCGAAACTGTAGGCCTCATTAAAGACCTCCCCTTGACCTTGTTCTCCTGTCCTAGCATCACGGTGCCGCAAGATACTATGATCATAGATGTCCCTCCCATATTCAACCTCTGCCTATCCCGAGAATTCACTTCAAAGATAGGTGGATACCTTTCTTTGGATTGGTCACACCTAATTCTTAGAACCAAGCACAGAGCGAAGATGAAGATAATATCAGAACCTCTGCATTCAGAACATGTAGTTCATGAAGCCATGATCAACTTTGAAGGCTCTCATACTTCTTTCACCAAAGAAGAAGTCATTGGAATTAAGCCACTGGGAGATGAGAAGGCAATTGAAGACCAAGTTGTATGAGAAGAAGTCTTCTTGATCGAATATGTAGACACTGATCCTTTCGGAAATTATCATGCTATCAAGTTGGGCACCTACATCATCTATGATGAGGATCAAGAGTTCCCAAGGGTATTAAAGGACTTTGTGACCTATCAAGACTCAGAGCTCTGGACATTGCACTTTGATGGTACAAGATGCAAATTCGGCATTGGTGTCGGGATATGCCTGACATCTCCATCCAATGAGAAAATTCTTAGATCATTCTGCTTCTAGTTTTCTTGCTCAAACAATGAAGCCTCATATGAAGGTCTTGCTCAAGGGCTAAACCTCGCAGAGTGCATGGGTGTCAAACAAATAATGGTGTTTGGATATTTTTAACTTGTAATCAATCAAGTCATAAATATATCTGCTGCAAAAAATGTTTGAATGTGGTCTTATAGGCACAAGGTATGGGACCTCATTGAAAGATTCAAAGATTTTAACATTCACGCAATGACAAGGGAGCGAAATTCAACTATGGATCACATGGCAACAGTAGGATCTCAATTCAATCCTATCCCTGATTTGATTGAGAATGTACACTCTATGTGAGTGATTGTTCGACCCTCCATTCTAGATAATGATCAGAGCTAGAAATTTTTCAAAAGTGAAAAACACATCACCTCTTTCATTCAACAGTCTAAAGAGTTCACCGATCAGTTCTAGTCGAAGATTGAAGAAGCATATGAAGTTCAGATCATTCAGTTGAGATCAAAAAACTTCCAAAAGGGCTGGTAACTCTCGAAAATCCATTCGACTGTGATGATGCAAGGAATGATAGGAGAAAATTTGTAGGAAACCAAGCAGACTATGCCAACCTTGAGGTCGGAGATGGAAGAAAACTAAAGGTCGAGAAAGAAGTTTTGTAACGTGACAAAGATAGGCTTATACACTTCTACGAAAAATACGAAGGGGTCGTGGCTTGGTCTTATGATGACCTCAGGGGATATGTTCCTAACATCATCCAGCACACCATCAAACTAATAGAAGGTGCTAAACCTGTTCGACAACAATAGAGGCCCTTCAATCCAAAGATTGAAGCCCTAATGGCACAAGAGCTAGGGAAGTTGATCCAGTCCAAGAATGTCTTTCCAATCAAGCACAGTACGTGGGTATCTAACCTCATTCCAGTCCGAATAAAAATGGATACATTCATCTTTGTGTTGACTTCTACAACCTAAACAGGGCATCACTAAAGGATCATTACCCACTGCCTTCCATGGAATCGAGCTTGCAGACTATGGCTAGTTCGAAGATGTTTTCTCTATTGGATGGCTTCTCGAGCTACAATCAAGTTTGGGTTAAAGAAGAAGATCAACACAAAACCACGTTCACCACCAAGTGGGGAACGTTTGCATATGCTAAAATTCCTTTTGGCCTCTCAAATGCGAGAGCCACCTTCCAGCAGGCAATGGACATTTCATTCAGCAAACTGATCAAAAAAATAATCCTCATCTATTTAGATGATCTGACTGTATTTTCCAAATCTAAAGATGACCATTTTGATAATCTAGAAATAGTTTTCAAAAAATGCCAAGAGTTCAAGGTATCCCTGAACCCAAACAAATTTGTTTTCGGAGTACCACAATGCAAATTGTTGGGGCATGTAGTGTCCCAAGAAGGAATCGCTATTGATCCTGAAAGGGTAAAAGCAATCAAACAACTTCCCCTTCTAGTAAACAAGAAAGGAGTCCAATATTTTTTGGGAAAGGTTAACTTTGTAAGCAATTTTATTTCTGATTTTGCAGGAATAATTAGACCAATCACCCTGATGCTAAAAAAAGACCAAATATTCAAATGGACAAAAGAAGCAAGAGAAGCCTTCGAGAGGGTGAAGGATGTTATTTCTTCAGCTCCTATGTTGGTAAATCCAGACTTATCAAAAGACTTCATAATGTATTTTTTTAGCAGCAAGACAAGCATCGCCACTATTCTGACTCAGAAGGACGATGAAGGAAAGGGAGAAAATCCGATAGCATTTCACTCCTGGACCTTGAAGGAATATGAGACGAACTATAACTTCATCGAAAGGCAAGCGTTCGCAATTGTAAAGGGACTCAAGAATTTTTGACATCTTATAGCTTGCAATAAGGTGATCGTTTATGTCACACATTCTAATGTGCACGAGTACATCAAGGAAGGAGAAATCACTGAAAAAAGGGCCAACTGGATCACTAAGATCCTAGAATATGACATTGAGGTCAAGCCTATAAAGACTATCAAAGGAAGAGGGTTGTGCGAATATTTGGAACATGATGAAGAAATGGAAATGAGGAAGAGCAAGCAGAGCTAGTCCTAACAAATGAGTCTGAACCTAAAGGTTATTGGCTGGCAGATAGAGTAAGGTTTATGCACACCGGAAAGTATCTGTCAAGACTTCCTTCTCAGAGAGGAAGATTCTACCGACTGCAAAATAGTGGGTACTCACTTATTGAAGGGATCCTTTTCAAGAGGAATTTCAACTTCTTACTGTGATGCGTCACCACAGAGCAAGCAAAGAAAATTCTCGACACCTTCCACAGTAGCCCGGAAGGTGGACACTTCTCTACAAAGACCGCCACCATCAAAATTTTGCATGTTAGGTACTTATGACCTACATTATTCAACGACTCCTACAAAATGATAAAATTCTACAAAGAAAACCAATTCTACGCAAGGAGAAGAAAACATTATGCCATGCCTCTCAATCTGATAGTAGCAGATGAACCATTTTCACAATGGGGGCTAGATTTCATCGGGATGATCAACCCCGCCTCCAGCGCTGGTCATAAGTGGATTCCCACAGCCACATACTACTTCACAAGGTGGATGAATCCCTACCCCTGAAGAATGTGACAGAGGCAAAAATTGTGAACTTTCTCGAGGGGCTAGTAACGAGATTCGGTGCTCCAAAGACTATCATCTTAGACAACGCCAAATATTTATTAGGCTCCAAGGTATGTCAGTTCGCATTTGAGCATGGAGTATTCTTGAAAACATCATCAAACTACTACCCATAGGGGAATGGCCTGGCTGAGTTGACTAACAAGAATCTAGTCTAACTCATTAAAAGGATCGAGTCTGATCATGAGAAGGAATGGCACAAGAATCTCCAGACGGCGTTATGGGCAGACCAAATAACTTTTAAGCAAGCCCTGAAAACTTCTCCATACGAGCTAGTGTATGGGAAGGAGGCATTGTTTCCAATCTCTATAGAGATACTTGCGCTACAACTACTCAAGTCTCTAGAAATTGAGGAGAACAAAGCTATGGAGGTTTGGTTGGTTGAATTGTTGGAAGTACAAGAAAGGGGAGAAGGCCCTAATAGCCATGTTCAACCACCAGTAGGTGGTTAAGAAGTGGTTCAACAAGAAAGCTTCAAACTAAGGTCTAAAATGCGGAGACCTGGTACTAAAGTTCAACGAAAGGGCTGCAAAGCCTGGCTAGCATGGAAAATTTGACAAACTTTGGGAAGATCCTTTCAAAATAATTCAATGCAAACAACACAATGCATTCGAATTAGAGAACATGGAATAAGAAGCACTAGAAATTCTAGTTAATGGGATTCACTTAAAATTATTCAATTAAGCTTCAAGTTACTTTGCACAGGTGTAAATATGTAAATAATGTAATTAATTTCCCTTTCGTGTTTTTTCAACCAATTTTTTCAACAATTTCGCAAATGCAGGAAGCGGGAAAATTCATGAGACTCATTATTATAAGAATAGAGAAAGACTATACTACTCATGTTGCAAAAAGTAAATTCATATGCAAAGAATTCAATACAATCCATACTGCAAAAACACAAGAATAAATACAAGGAGTTTAAGATAAGCAAGTATATTCGTTATATATACTTTTATAGAAAATAGTGTCAAAATGGATTTGGGGCCATACGCTCAAAAGTATGATTATATGTACACGAATTCCTTATGTATATATACGCAGGCCTTTTTTCAAGCATATATATACAAAAAGAGGAAAAAGGGTCTTGGTTTTCAAGTATCTAGAACATGAGCATTGTCTTCATCAGCAGGAGCATTATTAGAGGCAACAGGAGGGTTATCATCAACAGCAACGGGACCTGGAGCAGTAGCATCAACACCCAGAATGAGCGGTGGAGGGAACATGAGGTTCTTGAAGTCAGTGTACCAATCCACGTCATAAAATAGCACTACATTGTAGTAGCGCAATAGGAAGTGGCACGCACGGGTGGCTCTCTCATGATGCTCAGCGAGTGAATGGAGTCAAAACCCTCTTAGGAATGGCACCCATGGTACCACCGCGTCTTCTTCGACATGCCTCTATAGGTCACTAGCAACAGGGAGGCCTAGGCCATACACTGCATTGGTCACTGCTTCACCAAGGCCTCTGAGGTACCTCTTTGGAAAAATTTGGAGCGTCAAGCATAGAATCATGGCTTTTGGAACCTAAATTTCAAGCAGTGAGGCAAAAAAAATGGGAGTAGATATTGGTATTCACCCGATAATTGTCTTCATACTCAATACAAGCCCTGCCCAGAACCCATTTCATGGCTATAATAGCCAGTGAGTGCTTGTTTTTAGTCATATGCTTGAGGCGCCTATTGGAAATCTCTCCTAGAAAGGTTGTTTGAGAATTATTACACACTAGTCTGATTGGAGTATTCATCATATCATTCTCTGCTCAATCACCTAAGTCTAGGCCCTACGCAAATTCAAAACCTACTCAACCGCCTAAACAATAATCCTATCTAATTGCCCAATGCTAATTTTGCCAATCGCTAAGTGTGATTCCACTACTATATTAAAGGCCTATTTATAGAAATATCTGAGGTAGCCTACCTACCAAGCATGGTGATAATCAAGTGTTAACTCGAAAATCCCACCAAAAGGCCAGCTCAATATTCCAACCCAATTGCATCTTTAGGTACGAATTATTGCGTGCAAAACTAAGGAGTGGCAATCAATTAGTGCAAATTGGTGGTAGTCCCAAGCAATGGCTCATACAGACGGATGTCAAGGTGTCATGATGCAATCAGTCTCGGGCGCTAAGGTTGAGCGCAAATCTTTCTGAGTACTCATTGTGGTTTCAACTTAATTATACTTTTAGGGATATTAATTCCTAAGGTGTGCGAGAGGATGGCAAGCATTTCACCGACAGCTCAATTTCCCAAGAAAATCATGTCGAAGGGACATTATCACTAATGTACTTATGAATTATTATATTTTCAAAAGAGGCAAGTATTTCATTTCGCATGGACGGAAGAGTTGGCAATACATGTCAAATTAAATGCAAAAAGGTAACCACTATCTACCGGTTGAAGGCAAGAAATCGAAGGAAAAAGCTAAGTGTCGCATGCAAAGGCTAAACAGAGCATAAAGCTTCTTAGGTATGCAAAAGGAATTGGAAGAGAAAAATTTTATGGATACCAGTGTGATACATATAGCAACAAAGCAACTAAATGCAGAGGTAATTGTAGAAGATTCACTGCCTCAGTGTGAATTGAACCTGAAGCAAGAGGCTATCTAGTTTTGAGTTCAGAGCCTTGCGCAGTGTTCTAGGTTCCATTCATACCGCTTCAGTATGCTTTCTAGGTGAAGGTTTGCAAAGGATGGTGGTTGTTCAAAGTTCCCAAACAGAAATGCAAGAAGAGAGGGCCCAAAGTTTATTTAAAGCCATGCGTGCAGCACCAACTGTCTATGTCTTTGAGGATATCTCTTATGCTTCACCTAGTATACCAGACAAGCCAACATGGGTGAATACATGGGTTGTAGAAAAGAAGATTCTTCATAGGAATCAAAGCCGAATTAGAGAAGAATGGGATAATATTCATGACCCCATCCTTGCAAGGAACCCTAAGACACTTAGGGAGGCGGCATGTGAAAGAATGAAAAGGAATAGCGACTCAGATTCCTTGGTGCATACATGTTGGTTCAGTGGGCTTCTATAATATATGGTCTTGTTCGTACACTACTGCCCCGAATTGGTCAACGAGACCATCAGACACTTTAACCCTAATACCAACACCATTGAGGGTCAAGAGTTGAGTGTTATTATCTGCAAAGAGGCTATCTGGGATATGTTGTGCATCCTAGAGCGAAGCTCCAAAGTACCTCAAATGGAATCATTCACTCTGGAAAAAGGTGAGACCTATTGGAAGACCAGATATTTTTCTCTAAACTTTTATAACGCAAAAACACAAAGATCCAAAGAAGCTCAAAAAAAGCCAATACAAATCCTAGCAACACATAAAAACTTCAAAGATGATATGAAATATGCCTTCTCAATGATGGAATTTGTTTGTGGCTTGGATACTGATAGAGAGGTTCAGGAGTTTCAACTAGGCTTGGGTTTTTAGTTGCGCAAGCAACATTCTCTTTTCTGGTACGATTTAACATATTTTCTCATTCAAGGGATGCTCAGCCAGATTTCAGAGTACCAACTTTAGCAAAGGTTCAGGTTTTCATCTT